>CM060947.1:272635571-272677083 GCA_030765055.1 Mantis religiosa
CATTAAACTGTACAGTGCTCGGATAGTGCAAGTTTTATAATTGCTCCTCTCTCTCTCTTTCCCTCTCCTCCTGTGCCTTGCAGACTTTTAGCCTTATTTTAAGACTTAAAAAGTCTGTGACATTTGTGCTGGTTCAAAATGTAAAATTTGTTTTAGGAGAAATTAAGTTTAAAATTTAAATAACTCTGAAATTAGTAACTTCTTTCTTTGATTAATTGTGGTTTGTGTATTATTTGGAATAATTATATGTTATTTTTTATAGGTGTTCAGATTGTGAGAAGCGCTAAAGGAAATCCAGTTCTCATCTATAATGGCTTTGTTTACTCCTCAAACCAACATCGTGGGAGAAAAATATTTTGGGTTTGCTCAGAATATAAGAAAGAACGTTGCACATCTCGATGTGTGACAGATGGTGAAATTTTGGTGAAGCCTGCAGGTCCACATAACCACTTACCCCGACAAGATAAAGTGTTAAAGAATTTAAAAATTGATGCTGCCTGGAATAAGTTTAATTTTGAAGATAGTATAAGTCCTGCAACATCATTGGAGTCAGTGTAAAGAACAAAGGGCTTTAGGATGCACAACTGGAAAATCATCAAATAAAGTATGTAGGCTTTGAAAGTTAAAAATGATGGTCTTACCATCAGGTGGATGTTGCTATAGTGTTATTAGTTACATAGATTATATTTTTAAGTATTCCTTTTTTATCGTGACACTACATGAAACTGTTGGAAAAGAAAAAAACTATATTCTTCAATGTAAAAACAATGAATAAAAGATGGGGAAAGTGAGAAGGTAGAATGGAAGGGAAGTTATAGTGAAAAAATGAATTATGATAGAGAATATGAATGAAAAGTGAGTAAGAACTAAGAAGAGGAGAGATAAACTGAGAAAGAAGGAAAGTGAATAAAAAGATATATAAATTGGAAAGTGAGAACAAGATAGATCAGGGAAAAGGTAGGAAATAAGTTTACCCAAATGGAAATTGGAAATGGTAAAGGGTTATGTATCATACATAATATAACCACATTGTTTGATTTTATGGGATCCTAAGATAAACTAAAGTACTCAGATCTAAGGAAAATTATATGTGTAATATGTAGTTATAACCAAATGTTAAAAATTTATTTATTTAACCCTTTCCGGCCCAATGATTTTGCTCTGAAACCATGTTTTCAAAGCGCTTAGCCAAGCAGCCCACTGGCTTCGGATTGAAACCAGCAGCTTGTCCCTTTAGCTGGAACCCTCTACCGTAGGAATGCAGTACTGGTTGCAAGAACTGAGCAGCATGGATAGTGCCAGTGCTATTTTAGTGTGGCAGTGTGTCGGATGTTATCATCTGTTGTGGTGTATTCAATATAATTTTTTTTTTCTCAAAAACAAGGTAATATATTATTTGTCTTTAGCCTATTAGTGATGTTATAAGTCTTGTAAGATTACATTTATAATATCTGGAAGATATTTTTGCAAAAAAATTGGTGGTTTCAGTATGAAACCACTGGGATACACAGGTTTGTTTTACAAAATTTCCTATCACGGTTATTTATCTTTACAGAAGTTCATTATGGAAGAAGGACGTTCTGCAATTGGATCCAGAGTGTTTAGAGCTAGTGAACTCAACACAGAAATGGTAATGGATATTCTTGCGGAAATTCCAAGCGATCCTGAATCGAAAGTTTCAGAGGATGACACATAATCTGACAAGTGATGTTGGAAACTCAAGTGGATGATATAAGTTACTGTGCCATTAGTGAAAATATGTGCAGGACATTAGTGAACATAGATAAAGCTGGATGTACTGAATTTGAAGTTCTTGACAACGCTAACAGTAATGAAGGTATCAAATCAAGAGTAGAGGTTACATGGGAAAACGAAGTACTTTCACATGTAGTGGTAGAATTTTCCCAGCAAACTGGTCCAAGCATTCCATTTGAAAAATAGTACCTATTGAAATTTTTGGATGCTTGTTTGGTGATGAACTAATAGATTGCTTGGTATTTGAGACCAATTGGTATGCTACTCAAAAGCTTAGAGGTTCCACAGCTTTCACACCAACCCATGCAGAAGAAATAAAGCAATTTCTTGGAATGAATCTATTGATGGGAATAAAGAAATATCCGTCTTATAGGGACTATTGGTCATCAGATCCAACTCTTCGAGATACATATATATCATCTGTAATGTCAAGAAATAGGTTCTCATGGTTACTGGGTCACATACACTTGAATAACAATAATGTGCAACCCAAGAAAGGAGATGATGGTTATGATAAATTATATAAGATGCGTCCATTGTTAGACTATTTGAGTAGAACCTACAGGGAAACCTACAAACCAACAAAGAAATTAGCTGTGGATGAATCAAGGATAAGATTCAAGGGACGTTCCAGCATAAAGCAGTACATGCCTCAAAAACCCATAAAACGAGGGTATAAAGTTTGGATCCTAGCAAACGAAAATGGATTGAGAATATATTGACACATTGCTTCACTCACACTGTTTATTCACAGGACATGTTTCAAGATCTCTTGCTCCTATCCTCAGCTGATACTCGATTAGTGAAAGTTGTAGTGGTTTCTTCTTTCTCCGTATTGTCAATAGATGGCGTGATGTACTTGTCAAAGATGTCCGGTGGTGGAGTTTCAAAATTCATGACTCTATGACGATTTTTGTTAATGAAGATTTTTTCCCATACGGAAAGGTCTATGGGGTGACTAACGTATTTTATTAGAGATGTTTCCAAATTGATGTCATGTCCAGTAATGGACTTGTTTCAGCATTCCAAATATACATCGGAAAAGTTGGACAAGATGTTGAGAAGAGCTTAGGATCAAGAGTAGTGAAAGATTTATGTTCAGAGCTCACAGGAAAATGCCATCAGGTCTACTTTGACAATTATTTCACATCTGTAACTCTCATCGGGGAGCTAAGAGCACTTGGTGTGTATGCATGCGGTACTGTGAGAAAAGGAAGAGTTGGTTTTCCCAAAGACTTTGATAACAACAACAGTATGTCTCGTGGAGAATTTCAGTTCTGTTGCAGCAAACAAGGTTTTCAGGCAATGGCATTGAAGGATCATAAAGCAATTCAGTTCCTTTCCAACTTTCATGAAATTACGGACATATCTACGACATCACAGAGATGCAAAGATGGACTTCGAGTAGAAATTACATGTCCTAAAATTGTAATAGATTACAATGCAAATATGGGATTTGTAGACAAAGCCGACATGCTAAAATCAATCAACGAGATTGACAGAAAAAGCAAGAAATGGTGGCATAGAATTTTTTGGCATTCCCTTGATGTTACTAATGTAAATACCTTTATCATCTACAAAGATGTTGGATCAAACATCACTTACACTGAAGCAGTTTACACTCTAAGTAAGTGCTGGTCTAATTGGATCCAAATCATCAACTCCTAACTGGAGGAGGGCAGCCATCCGAACCACTACCATATGTAGTGCCTGAAAAAAGGTTCGATAAGGCATCTCATATACCAGAAAAAGGGCCATCTCGTAGATGTGCAGTCTGCAGTACAGCCAAAGAACCCCATCGTACAAGATCTATGTAGGACGTGCAATGTAGGACTTTGTCAAAAACCAAGAACTTTTGCAGAGTTTCATCAGAAGCTGAAACAATGGACTTTGTATTTGAGTTTGATTTATGAGTCACTATGTTTACACTCAAACTTCACTTACTTGTTGTATAATTGAAACGTTTTCAAGATCATTCGATCTCATCCTCAGCTGTTTGGTGACTAAATAAACATTCCTCTTCTTCCACTACTACGGAGCTCCGATCACTCTGCCATCTGGTGTTAGGGGCACTAAGTTTTAATACTTCATTTAATGCCGGGATTTCAAAATCTATAACTTTATCACGGTTTTTGTTTATGAATATTTTTTCCCAAATATCCAATTCTATGGGTGTACTTAAAGATTTTAACAGTTTAATGTTGTGGCCAATGTTGTGGTTTTCTGTCCAAAAATGGTGTGAAACTGCAGATTTTTCTGTTTGTTTCAACTTAATGTTCCTCTGGTGTTCTTTTTGCCTGGTTAACAAGTTTCTCTTAGTTTTTCCTATGTAGCTTTTTTCACAATGTTCACAATTAATCTGATAAATTCCTGATTTCAAATTGTTGGGGATTGTATTTTTCAGTGGTCTATTTAGCAGGTTCCTCAGACTGAATTTGTTTTGGGGTGCTAGTTTTAAGTTTAGTCTTTTGAAGATTCGTTCAAATTTTCTAAAAGCCCATGGATGGTAGGTGAATTTTCTATATTTCCAATTTGTTTTTAAGTGGTGTGAGTGGTATTTTTTGATATTATTTTCAGTTTTTCCTTTCTCTTCATCATGTTGCTTATGATGGCTGGGTTGAATCCATTTAATACCGCTTTGTCTTTTATGTGTTGTTGTTCTTTCAAAAATTCCTCCTTACTCAGTGGGATGTTATATAACTGGTGAATTAGACTTCTAAAGGCAATTCACACCACTTAAAAACACAAATTGGCAATATAGAAAATTCACCTACTATCCATGGGCTTTTAGAAAATTTGAACGAATCTTCAAAAGACTAAACTTAAAACTAGCACCCCAACACAAATTCAGTCTGAGGAACCTGCTAAATAAACCACTAAAAAATTCAATCCCCAACAATTTGAAATCAGGAATTTAACAGATTAATTGTGAAACCTGTGAAAAAAGCTACATAGGAAAAACTAAGAGAAACTTATATCGAGATTCAACTGTATTGGAACACCACAGTGAAGATTTGCGAAACATGTCCTCAAAATAGGTACGAAAGTGAAGCAGATGTGTAAGAAATGCGACTCATCTAAAATTTAATAAAATTTAATAAGAGAAACTTGTTAACCAGGCAAAAAGAACACCAGAGGAACATTAAGTTGAAACAAACAGAAAAATCTGCAGTTTCACACCATTTTTGGACAGAAAACCACAACATTGGCCACAACATAAAACTGTTAAAATCTTTAAGTACACCCATAGAATTGGATATTTGGGAAAAAATATTCATAAACAAAAACCGTGATAAAGTTATAAATTTTGAAATCCCGGCATTAAATGAAGTATTAAAACTTAGTGCCTCTAACACCAGATGGCAGAGTGATCGGAGCTCCGTAGTAGTGGAAGAAGAGGAAGGTTCATTTAGTCACCAAACAGCTGAGGATGAGATCGAATGATCTTGAAAACGTTTCAGTTATACAACAAGTAAGTGAAGACTGAGTGTAAACATAGTCACTCATAAATCAAACTCAAATATGAAGAATACTTCACTGTTAATAATGCTTCTGCTTTTAATATTTATAATGGACTTTGTGTTAGTGCCCAGTTGTTTCAATATGAAACCACAACAAATGTTCAACAATGGAACAGTTATTTTTTTTTTTTTTTTTTATTTTTTAAAAATGTTTTTAGATCATTAAACATAGTTTTTCAATGATATCACAAATTTTTATTTCTATTTCCACTTCATGGGCCTGAAAGGGTTAAAATGGTAGTGGCATTACAAACAAGTGCTGTCATCAAGATTGAAGCTTTACTAGTTTTGTGATCATAGAGGAACAGAAACTGTTATTCAAAGTATAAACTTGAAAGAAGCGTAGGGACAGTGAAGCACAAATTAGTACAAAAGTGAATCAATTCACTTTAGTACAGAAACTGTTATGTTTGAAAATCCTTTCATGGAAGTGTTGAAAACAGTGTTGTATAAATTAATTTAATTGGGAGTCGATTAATGACACTAAACAACACTTTTAAATTTTCCCGGAACTAGTTTCAGAGGCCTTCCCTCTATCTTCAGCCGGACATCGACTGGTTCTCATTGGTGTAGCTGGCAATATTTTGTCATCGGTCTCCTCTGGTGGCGGTTCGAGGAACTTGCTGAACAAATATTTCTGGGGGATGTCAAAATTGAATACTTTGTTCCTATTTTTTGAAATAAAGATTTGTTCCCATGTGGACAGTTCTTCTTTTCCTGTTGTATGTTTTAGTAATTTTGGTTCTGGATTTATGTTGTGGTTTTTTTCCCAAAAATGCGTGGCAACTGCTGATTTTTCTAATTGTTTGTATTTTATGTTCCTAAAGTGTTCCTTTGCTCTTGTTTCTAAATTTCTTTTGGTTTTTCCAATATAAATTTGACTACAGTCACAGCATTCGATTTGATATATACCAGATTTTTTGTTAGATGGAATGGCATCTTTGATGTTTGAGCAAATTAGGTTTTTCAAGGAGAAATGGTTGACTGGTGCTAGTTGAATGTTTTGTTTTTTGAAGACTTTTTTGAATTTATCAAAGGCGCATGGATGGTAAGTGAATTTTTTGAAGATCATTTTAGTTTCTGTAGCTGAGAGGGTTGTGGTTTTCTTTAGTAGTTTCTTCTTATTTGCTAAGTTCACTTTTTTGTCTATAGTGATTTGGGAAAGTAATTTTTCTGTGCTATTTCAATAATTTTGTTGTATTCTATTTTGTATTCTTCTGCTGTGAGAGTTATGTTGACCAGTCTGTGTGCTAAACTATTAAAGATTGCCTGTTTGTGGGAAATCACTTGGAATGTCATCACTTGAAATTTCAGATTACATCAAACTTACCAAATTATGCATAGAACAGAATTTCTTCCAGTTTCAAACAAAATATTTCCATCAAACTTCTGGTTTAGCAATGGGCAACCCGTTATCACTCTTCCTGGCCGATCTGTACATGAGTGCACTAGAAATAAAGATCACTAAAGGTTTCTCATGGATGTTCAAACTCTGGCAAAGATATGTAGATGACATATTTGCCATAGTGCCAAAAAACACATCAGTGATGCACTAAAACTTTTAAATATTCAAGAAAAAAGCATCAAGTTCACTGTAGAAGTTGAAAAAGACGAGTATTTACCATTTTTAGATCTAAAAATAATCAGAAATGAAAATAGAATAAACTTTGACATTTACAGAAAACCAACACAGACAGACAACTACATAAAAGCTAATGGCTACAATCCAAGATCCCACAAACAGGCAATCTTTAATAGTTTAGCACACAGACTGGTCAACATCCCTCTCACAGCAGAAGAATACAAAGTAGAATACAACAAAATTATTGAAATAGCACAGAAAAATGACTTTCCCAAATCACTAGTAGACAAAAAAGTGAACTTAGCAAATAAGAAGAAGCTACTAAAGGAAACCACAACCCTCTCAGCTACAGAAACTAATATGATTTTCAAAAAATTCACTTACCATCCATGAGCCTTTGATAAATTCAAAAAAGTCTTCAAAAAACAAAACATTCAACTAGCACCAGTCAACCATTACTCCTTAAAAAACCTAATTTGCTCAAACATCAAAGATGCCATTCCATCTAACAAAAAATCTGGTATGTACCAAATTGAATGGAGTGACTGTAGTCAAATTTATATTGGAAAAACCAAAAGAAATTTAGAAACAAGAGCAAAGGAGCACTTTAGGAACATAAAATACAAACAATTAGAAAATCAGCAGTTGCCATGCATTTTTGGGGAAAAAACCACAACATAAATCTAGAACCAAAATTACTAAAACATACAACAGGAAAAGAAGAACTGTCCACATGGGAACAAATCTTTATTTCAAAAAATAGGAACAAAGTATTCAATTTCGGCATCCCCCAGAAAGATTTGTTCAGCAAGTTCCTCAAACCGCCACCAGAGGAGACCGATGACAAAATATTGCCAACTACACGAATGAGAACCAGTCAATGTCCGGCTGAAGATAGAGGGAAGGCCTCTGAAACTAGTTCCGGGAAAATTTAAAAGTAAGTGTTGTTTAGTGTCATTAATCGACTTCCAATTAATTTAATGTTATGTTTGACTTCTTCATTAGTGCAGTAGTTGTAAAATTTTGTTCCAAGAAGTTGGTTCTCATATAAATTGCCCCAAAAATATAGTTAACGTAGGTGCAGTTTAATTGCCAGAGATGTACGTGACCATTTCATCCTGTTGCATTTACTGTTTGTCAACAGAAAGAAAGTCCCTTACAGGAATGTGCTCCCTTATCTGTTTCAAAACAGCTTGACAGAGAACACACGTTATAGAAGCAGTAAAGTGATTCAGATAAACATGGTCCTACAGTTTGATTCAGATGAAGTGGCAGCTCTCACAATATGCGCAGAAGATTGGACGAGTTTATCTACTGTTATTAGGAAAGGAAACATTAGTTCTAATAGCGAGGTGCAAGTGGTAACGTATGGAGAGGTTGATAACATAAACATTGAAATTCTTTAGGCTCATCCCCATGTCTTAAAATTAAAGTGGATGAACATTTCATAATGTTAATATGTGTGTATGTATGTACGTGCATTTAATTGTTTATTTATTTTCATATTTTTATCCTTAAACATCTGAAAATGTCATTAACGGTGAGCAGACTGAAAGGAAAGATGCTACATTCAAGATTTGTGAAGTGGTGAATGAAAATTAAATGTGTAGTGTTTAACACCCGCTTTTACTGCATACGGCACCGCAGGTGGTGACACTGATGATACATGAGATGAAGATGGAGCGCCGGTGGAATGAGATGGTGGGGGAAACCGGAGGTCCCGGAGAAAACGCGTCCCAGCGCCGTGTTGTCCACCACAAATCTCACTTTGTGGTCGCCTGGGATCGAACCCGGGCTGCCTTGGTGAGAGTCAAACGGTCTAACCACTGAGCCACAGCGCGGCCCGTGAAGTGGTGAGCAATAGATAGATAGATAATTTATTCATCTTGTAAATCATACATTGTACAGGAGTACTATGATATAAGACACGTCAAATTATGAATTTACAGTGCAATTAACTATACTTGTAAATTAACAAGTCACATCCAATAAGGACAAGTCAGTGTTTTTACAAAATAATGTTTTATAAAGATATCTCAATAATTTTATAATATACACAATTAATTCAGAAATGTAACAATATTATAAACGTTCCATAAATTCACTAACAGAATAAAAACAATGGTCTAGCAAGTATGCCAAAACTGACTTTTTAAATGCTGAAAAATTGCAAGTCGTTCTATTGGCTATAGACAGTTTATTAAAAAAAAGTGATTCCTAGGTTTATGACACTGTTTTGATGAGCTCATGTGTTACTTCTATTCACATGAATATCCATTCTCTGTATATGTATAATTCCATGGCATTGTATGCACAGAGTTGTGCAGGCTCTACTAAGAACCTTGGGAAAAGTGTAACGAGGCTACAGGTATATTGGAAAGAAGTACTACACAAATAATTAAGGAGACCAAGGATGTGCATTCCGGTTCTACTTCTTTTTCGACGCTCCACAAGAAAAGGCCCAAAAGATTGCCTTAGATAGTTTCAAAGAGACAGTAGTTTGCCGAACGGAGTTGGCCAGGACCAATTTCAATAGATGCCATTATGTAATAGTGTAACACTAATAAATAAATAAAAAAGTAATACAAACTGAGAAAAAGACCTACTTTTAGGAAGGTATATACTAAGTTAAAATATCCAGAAGAGAGTAATGATAGACTGGCTTAGCAAAACCTCCCAACAGAACACTTTCATGCCATTAACTGCTCTGCTGTTCTCAGTTGTGATATTCATTTAAAACCTACACACATCACCTACAAAATACATAGTCTTCTCTACCAGTACAGTCGTAATATTTTACGTCTCTCCTTATCATTTTGAACTGAACCCCATTGAACTTATTTGAGCTAAAACAAAAAGCGGGTGGCTGATAGAAATGTTATGTTCAGAATGGAGGACATAATTCAGCTAACTGATGACAAATGTGCCAGCATTCAGCACAGTATTGGCAAGAATAATGAAGGCCTGTGAAGAAAATTCAAACAGAATATGTGCAAAAAGGACGACTACAGTGTCCTGCTACGTTTTTCTCATTTTGATGAAAATGGACTACTTATATGGAAGCAAATGTGCTGATTTTGAAAATGCTAATGGTTTTCGCCTAACATGTACCATTTTTATGACACTTGATACTTTTTGTATATTGGACACTATATATAATTGTAGTATTTTCAAAATTTATTTTGTGATTTGTAAGAAAACCTTATGTGATAGAAAAAAAAATTTGAAAGCACCTTTGAAATTGCAAACCGGGGAACAGGACAGTGTTATTGGATGCAGAGCAGGAAATAGTAATTCACTTGGGAGAGAACAGCAAATTCTTCTAGTGGGGAGGATGAAGCTTAGTTTAAATCAGAGGAACCAATAAGAGATGAAGCGGGCACTTAAAATGTCTAGAATACATTGTGGACCGCAATTCTGTAAACTATATTCCTAATATAGCTTTGGGTAAAATAGGAATAAAAAATTGGATAATAAATAAATAAATAGCATATAATACATGAAACCAGCCTCAAGGAAAGGGTGCACAGTTAAATAAGAGAGCTAACATTTTCCCCTAACGCACTATTCGTTGCTCATTCACTGCGTATTATACTGCCACCTCATGTGAATCAAATTGTACACAAAAGGAATTTGTTCAGTATACTAAAACCAAGAAGATATTATTCACTAATGTAGAATGTTTTTGAATGGGATGTAAATGAAATGAGCCAAGTAGTATAAACAAGTACAAGGCGGGCTATTGGAACCATGTCTCTCCACCCTGCACCTCATTCCCCTAGGACTTAATTTTCTGTGACAAACTGTATTTTATATTTGTATGCACAAATAGCCAAGTAGTATAAACAAGTACAAGACGGGCTATTGGAGCCATGTCTCTCCACCCTGCACCTCATTCCCCTAGGACTTAATTTTCTGTGACAAACTGTATTTTATATTTGTATGCACAAATAGCCAAGTAGTATAAACAAGTACAAGACGGGCTATTGGAACCATGTCTCTCCACCCTGCACCTCATTCCCCTAGGACTTAATTTTCTGTGACAAACTATATTTTATATTTGTATGCACAAAGAGTTTCAGAAATAAATGTCTAGCAATGGCATATCTGTGTATGAAGATAAGCCAGCTCTTCTCAATTTTCTTTGTATTTTGCCGCTTTGTACAATTGGTAAACCATAATGGAATAGACAACATTTTACCAAACAAAAGATATTGTTTGATACTTTATAGATAGTTTACAAAGTGATTGCTACACAGTATTAAGCTATGAAAGTTTGAGAGTCAGGATTAATTCTAGGGTGGCACAGTGCAAGAAATGACAAGGTGTATGATATGGTAAAGCTTCCCATACATGTATCTTAACTTTGTTATTCTCATTCTAGTTTGTGTCAGGTTATTGTGAATTACCCTTTAAACTGTGAATAAAATATTAAAAAAAATTTATATCTTGGTTCAACAACTTTAGTAGGCAAAGACATACTTTACAACTAGTGAGCCCTTTTCCTTCACTCATACATTATGTGGTTATTTCTCGCAAGTTGTTTCAACTATTTCTACAAGGCTGAATACATTGACCCAATATAGGAAAACTCCACATGCCAACACCAGTAATCAAACCTGGGTCCTGTCCATGTGAGCATAGTTTACCGATCCCAAGATCAGAGGTTCAAGTCCAGTGAGACTGATGACTTTTTAAGTGTACGTAAAGCTGGTAGCACTATGGCAGTAAATTTACTTGCATATAAAAGAAGTATGGGATGAAATTTTAGCACACTGCAGAAGGGACACACCTGATAAACTGCAAAGGCTGTGACAACTTTTACATTGGAAAAACGAAAGGGAACTTGAACAATAGGCATTTTAGGAACAAAGAAATAGATAAATTGGTGGTAGCATACCAGTTTTGGAAGGAGAATCACAATATAGAACGAGAAATCTACTTATTAAAATGTGTCCAAGGTCCAGCTGCATTAACCACGTGGGAAAAATTTTTTCATAAAGAAATATGAAAGAAATTTATTTAATTTAGAGAACCCAAACTTCAAGTTCATCAAGATACTGACAGAGACGCACCTATCACCTCCAAGGAGTTCACCAAACCAACATCCATTAGTTGACAACAACTGATGATGTTAGGAAGATCCTAACAAAACACGTTCTAGGTAAATACTAGCAACAAATGGAGCATTGAGTACTAGTTCGACTCAAAATTATATTAATTTTGTGTTTCATTGTATCATAGTCCTTACTTATTGGAATATAGCATCTGTAAGTGGCACCATAGTATTATTTGATGTTACCAGCATAAGCAGAGGATTTCCAAGATTAAAATGAAAATGTTTTTGCTCTTTAGCATCAAATAATTTTCAAACGTAATAGTTGCTGGAAATGAATTTTGTAAATGTGTTATTTTTTTAAAAGATAGAATCAAACTGAAAAATGCAGTGCTATAGCCATTGCAGTATGTGATCTCGAATTTGAGATTTCCCAAGGTTTACTGGGAAAATGTGAATCAATTGGAGGATTTAATGTTGTACCGGCACGGGAAGTTCAGTAGTGGAGCAGTGGTACATAGAGCTGAAGATTATCACTGATTGCCTTTATAAGTGGAAACTATAATAAAATAGTTCAGGACTCAAATACTTACAAATTATATCATTGGGTACATGATCTTGAATTTCAGATTTCCTTCTGGTCCACAGGGAAAATGCGGATCAGTTGGAGATTTTATTGTCATACCAACATTTTGCCATAGTAGTTTAGTGGTGGAGTTGCCGTGCATAGAGCAGAAGATCCCTGGTTCAAGTCCTGGCTCTGGCATTGAATTTTTCAGTTCTAATTCTGCCTTTCAAAGCTTGCTTACACATATATGATTGTCATTATAATTTAATCTTTTATCTAACATAACTATTTCTTTTTCTCATTTAATCTCATTTCTCTATCTTCATTGTAAAATAGAGTTGTGAAAGTAGTGTTAGGCTACACTCATTACTGTCATAGTTTTAGAAATATAAGTGAAGCTAAAGACTACAAGGATGTGCTCAAATATTCACATAGAACTTAATTTTACTTCATTTGTATATAATATGCATTGATTTATGTATATGAGCACTTATTTATGGTTACTTTTGATACATTTTGCTTTTTATTTATGTATATTTTGAGGCAGTAATTTTAAAGCTTTGACTTTTATTATTTAGTATACTGACAATTCATTCATGCTAAATTTAATGAATAAAGTGTATACAGAGAAGGTGCACAATGCAATTTTTTATGCATTTCTATGGTACGAGGTGCATTTAAGTTATAACACCTCCTTTTTTTTTTTTTTTTTTTTTTTTTTTTTTTTTTTTTTTTTTTTTTGAGGTCTGGGACCAGATAGGAACTTCTGGTTTCTTTTAAAACACGTGTGGACTCTTTGTGAATGCATAACAGAGATGGCAGCACTCTATGCATAGAATGCATAGAACTCTAGTGGCAGCTACGAGAGTTAGGACTGTTTCTGATAATTAAAATGGCGACGTTTTCATTGCAAGAACAGCGTGTAATCATTCATTTTCTCCATTTTTGTGGTGTGACACCTATTGAAATTCATCACCAGTTGAGTGAGGCATGTGGTGATGTGTCTAATGTGCGTTCTTGGGTGCAACAGTTCAGTGAAGGCAGAAATCTTGTGACACCAAACCAAAACAGTCACGGCCTTGCACCAGCCGGTCGGACGACATGATCCAGCTAGTGGAGAACGTTGTTTTGGAGGATCACCGATTGAGCATTGCTGACATTGCATCTACAATTGGCATTTCCGTGGGATCTGTATACACAATCCTTCATGAATATCTGAAAATGCAAAAAAAGTGTTATGCCTTCATTGAACTGTTGCACGCAGGAATGTACATTAGACACATCCATGGTACCATCACCACATGTCTCACTCAAATGGCGATGTATTTCAGTAGGTGTCACATCAAGAAAATGGAGAAAATGAATGATTACACACTGTTTTTGCAATGAAAACTTCGCCATTTTAAGTATCAAAAACAGTCCTAGTTCTTGTGTCTGCCACTAGAGTTCTATGCACTGTACAGTGCTGCCATCTATGTCATGCATTCACAAAGAGTCCACATGTATTTTGAAAAAACATAAGTTATTATATAGTTACAGTCCTGAAAAAAAAAATATATGTGTTATAACTTGAATGCACCTCGTATTTTGTGATCAATAAAAGGTTCAGATTTCAAATATATTTATAATGCAGCTGTAAGTAGCTGGTAATTGTAAACTTTCAAAACATTTCTCCCATGTGCTTAATTAGTTCACATAGTGCTATGAGCATAAGACCGCAATGAACAAAATCTTGCTGTAGAAAGCTATTAACTTTGGATAAATATCTTTACTTCTACATATTCAAGTGTTTTAGTAAATTCATTGGTGTTAGAATAGCTTAAAATAAAGATATATTAAAATATTTCAAATAAATTTCTTTTTTATTTCACTACCACATATCTAATAGGGAGAGGAAGTATTGCATTCCGCCCAAAAATTAATATAACAGTATCACTGAAATCGCGACGAACACCCACAGACGCACGGCACTCCGTCCCAAGGTCAGCTCCAGCAGGGCTTCCTTCTCCACAGGCAAGGTGTCGTCCGATGCCCGGGTTCAATCCAGGCGACAGCAAAGTGAGATTTGTGGTGGACAACACGGCGCTGGGGTGGGTTTTCTCCAGGATCTCCAGTTTCCCCCGCCATCTCATTCCACCGGTGCTCCATCTTCATTTCATGTATCATCAGTGTCATCGCCTGCGGTGCCGTATGTAGTAAAAGCGGGCGTTAAACACTACACATTTCATTTACAATTTGAGGCACACTGAAGCATTTAGGATAAAGATGTATTATTATTATTATTATTATTATTATTATTATTATTATTATTATTATTATTATTATTATTATTATTATTATTATTATTATTATTATTATTATTATTATAATAATAATAATAATAATAATAATAATAATAATAATAATAATAATAATAATAATAATAATAATAATAATAATAATAATAATAATAATAATAATAATAATAATAATAATAAAACACAGCATGCTCTACCTCATTGTGAAATACAAATAAACATGTTCTTTCTCTATATATATGGTAAAATGTCTAAAATAAAACTTATATTCAGGAAACTGTATGTACATTTTAACAGCAGTCATTCTTTGACATAGTTTTGCACTTTGTGTACATACCACATTGGAATCAAAAGCACTAAACAATCACCCACACATTTAGGAACCTAATAAGCGTTTTCTGTCTTTTCATTGTGTAGTGATGCCAGTAGATAGATTTTGAAATGGCGCCGTAAGATTTGTTGCCTTAAAGGAAGATGCAGGACTAATGGATTATACTAACAGTTTATATTTGACATTTTCATTGTATATATACTGATGTTACTAGCGGAACCTCGGGCCGAACTGCTGATCCGCTCCCGTAGGGGAGTTGTTAGGATTGAATTGCCATGGCATTGAATTTTTCATGTTGACTCTATCAAAGACCTGAGCCTATATACGGCTAGTGGGAAGAAATGATTAATTTCCATCAATTAACTAAAATAATAAGAGTTAAATGATGAAGCCTTGGACTCAAGTACTTACGATAGTAAGTCACCACAAACAGTGTATCTCGGATGCGAGGACCCCTAGTGGTTTACCGGGGAAGTATACAAGTCAGATGGAGAATTTAATGTCAGGACAGCACGTTGGCCATGGTAGCTCAATGGGTTAGACAACTGGACGGAAGCCAGGAGATCCGTGGTTCAAATCCTGGCCATAGCATTGAATTGTTCATGTTGACTCTATCTATCAAAGACCTGAGCCTATATACAGCTAGTGTGAAGAAATGATTAATTTCCATCAATTAACTTAAATAATAAGAGTTAAACGATGAAGCCTGGGACTCAAGTACTTACGATAGTAAGTCACCACAAATCCTGGCCATGGCATTGAATTTTCATGTTGGTTCTATGAATAACCTTAGCCTATACACGGCTAGTGTGAAGAAATGATTAATTTCCATCAATTAACTATAATTGATAGGTTATTATACAAATATAAATATTTATTACTAAATCTCCACTTAAGAAATTGATGTTAATACTTCTTTCTTCTTTCTAATGAAGATCGATTTCAAAGGCAAATCACACTCGTCCTCAGTTCATCAGAAACAAACTCCGTTGTTTGTTTATAAATATAAATATTTATATCTATAATATTTATATTTATGTAATATTTATTGCTTCACTGTAACCAGCTTCATTTTCTACGTAATTGATAGGTTATTGTTTTGTAAATTCATTTTAAGAGTTCCAGGTAATGGCTATGCTAGAATTAAGCAAAGTGAATGTACAGTCATCAAGGGTTAATTGTGGAAAGAGTTATAAAATATTGGTTTAGAATTAATCACTTACCAGGGGCATATTTTGAATAATTGCTTAAATATACAAGAGAAATGCATTGGCTGGGAAAAATAAGGTACCAACTTACAATTAATGGTGTGGGGATATGTGGATAGGAAGAGAGAGTATTAAATTTAAAGGGAGTCGATTAATGAGAGTATGCTGACAGGATTCTGAGAACTAGATCCTGTTTGGAAGATTTGGATAGACAGAATTTATGGGCTATGATGGGGTAAAGAATTTCATTAAACTTTTACAAAGAATTTGGAAATAATGATAGGAAACTGATGTACATATATCGAGAAGTGTAATAAAGGTCAAAGAGAAGGTATTTCATGGTATAAACTGGGAGTTTGAAGATTAAGGGATTACTGGGGAGAGACAGAGGAAGAAATTTGCCCTATAAGCAAAGAAAAAGAAAGTACAATCCATATGTTGATAAATACATTAGATTTAAGTACAAAGGTTGTTGAAAATGATTCATTTACTGTAATACATTCCTGACATCTCCAAGAAAATTGGCATTCACACGTCCAAATTTGTCTACTATAATTCTATATTTTATGAAAATTGTAAATGTTGTGGTTTTTCAAACACCCACTTCTCATGATAGGCAGCAGAGAGCTTCTTTTAGAAGAATGTTCTAATCTTTCCCTTAACTCAAATAGAGTTCAGTATAATTATCTGCATAGAATAGAAGCACCAGGAAATGTTATTGTAAAACGTCATATTTTCACCATAGTTTATATTTAAGAGGTAACACTGAAAAGGATACATACTTTGTTATAATGTAAATGTAAATGATGCCATATTAAGTCACAGTTAATGTGTACACCATTAGCAATGTAATGCCAACAAGCTCATAGGCAACTCAGTAGCAGAGAGAAGGTAGAAACAGAGATAAAGATTTTCAAGATCTTCTTGGGAAACAAGCCAGGTAATAAGATGATTAGAAATTGACGTTTCAGGAATGTACATCTCTCCCATCATCAGGATATTTTAAGAAATGTTATAACCCCAAAATGTATATTTGGATATGACACAAATATCAACAGACAAAAGACTACCAATATTTGCATCACTGAACAAAAGACTGTTTTCAGTAAATTAAATGTCAGGTCAGCAGATAGCGTGAGTATAGAAAATTGTGTCAAAGAAACGCAAGTACTTAACTTGATGATCAAGCTGTATAGATCTCTGCTTCTTAAGTCGACGGATTTCCATTTGTAAGGCCAGTTTCTAAGAGGAGCTGAACTGAAATCCAGCATCAGGATTAAGTGTGCTCCTCTCGGATCAAATTGCCAAAGCCTCCTTAACTCTCTGCTCACAGTAACTGTTGCATCTTGCCAAGATGGTCGTCTTCTGAAAATTGGCTTTATGGTGTTATCAAAACAATGCTCTGCCAGTCCAGACTTCTCTGGTTGCATTAAACGAATGCTCCATTCATGTTCATTAATACTACTGCCACAACAGAGACAACATGGGTCAGTCACACACATGTGAAGAGAGATTATATAAAAGTAGTGTTAGTTTTACTAGTATCGACTCATCTTAAGTACTAGTCGGCCAAGATAGGAATGCACTTGAAGGAGGGCAGCACTGTTTTGTATATTACATGAAGCTTAGGGAACTGCGTGAAGCGAGGGGAAGGCGATACAGGCAATGTACAGTTGCACAATTGAAACAGTACTCACCTGCTGATGTGTTCACGTTAATTCTCGGAAGTAGCACGTCCGGGAATGTTTGTGTCAGGTCCTTTATCTGCTGCATCCATGTGACTATTCCCTTTATCAGCTGTATCACTGTCACTGCATTCTTTCCCTTCAATATCCATATTCTTGAAATAACATTCATCACGACTGCAGTCTTCGTCATCATCATCGCTGCTCTCTAGACCCACGTTTATAATTATATCTTCAATTGCTTCCTCCATTAACCCATCTTGGCGCTTAAAATCTTCCTAAATTTTTTTCAAGTGTTTGCATGCTTCTATCCAATCATTTTGTGTAAATATGAGCTATGCAGATTGTTGTCATAGCTTTCAGATTACTCAAAGTAATCGATGATACGTTCTTTGCTGCAATCTTTTACTCAAAGTAATCGATGATACGTTCTTTGCTGCAATCTTTTGTTTAATTCAGATAATTCCAGATAAGCTCAATAGGGTTAAGGTCACAGTGGTATGGAGGAAGGCGTAAGACTGTAAAACCTCTTTGTTCCATTATTCTATCAAGCCAATAAACGGGGTTTTCTTTATTGATTTTCACTATCTCTAGAAATTCACTTTTTGTCAGTTGCGGATCATGTTCAATTTTCTTTTCTGTTAGCCAATGAATATTCTGTGCCTTTCGAGATGAAGTGTTAGGGGATTTATTATCCTGTACGGTATGTTAGGGTGCATTATTGACCACATCAATGCTTTCAGGTGGAATATTTGTTGTTAATTTCTCGTCTATTCACTTTTTATAATTTTGACTATTCATTTCATCATGGTAATCTGCTGATTTGTATTTTGAATCGTAAATCAATTCAGCTCCCTCAATAAATCCCATTGATCTCCCTGCATGTACAACAATTGCTCTTTGACTAGCACTAGTATTAGTAAAAATACCTGGTACTTCCTCATGTTGCCAGCACTTCTTGACGGTATAGTATGAACCCAAGTCTCGTCTGTATAAACTACTGTTTTACGTGGTCCTTTTTTATTTAAACTAATAGCTCTTAAGTACTCTGCACGTTTTGCAACAATTTGTGGTTTCTCCATTAGCACAGATCGTTTGTTTTTGCATTTCTTAAACTGAAATCCCATTTCCTAAATGTTTCTTTGCCACCCTGAAAGTTTATTTCTTCTTTAGCAAAGTTTAGTAGTTTTCTCAAAGTAGGAATTTCCTTTTTCTGTTCATAATACTCCAAAAATTTCCTACGCACAATGCACTTATCAAAATCATCAAGAGATATGATTTTGTGTTATTTTTTATTTTTCCTCGGAGTTGTAACCTTAACCCCAGTCGCTGAAGCATTTTCGAAATCCTTTATTATGTTCATGATGGTTCTCCTCGATTTTAGCACTACTTTTGCTGCCCTAAGTGTTGCTTTTTCAAGGGGCATGAGTAACTTCCTCATTTTTTCTTATCTACAGAACTGTATAACTTGATATATATGTTTTTCATCAGAATGGGATACTTTTATTGTGGTTTTTAACTTTGTTGGTGTCTCCATGATTAAACTCTTTACCAGCAGAAGCCACTTTTATTACGGGCACTGTAACTGCCACTACACTAAACTGCACAGAAGTAGGTTCAAGGAAGCACCGTGTTGAACTGCACTACATTTGCACGTCACACTGGAAGCATCTCAGTATTGTTGATGTTTGCAGTTATCGGAACTGTGCCTGCGGTACTCCGCCCACTTGTGACATATCTGTTTAGTAACGCTTCTCGCCGAGTGCATTCATATCGTGGCCGACTAATAACACATCATTTTAGTATGTTTGCTATATAAAATAGTTTATTATATTTGTTGAAAGATACTATTGTTACAATATGTGATATTTCATTATAGGTGACTACTATTTCATAAAATCTGTGAAAGGTCGACATCGACTTGTGTACAATGGTTTTGTCTACAACAGCTATCGGTATTATGGAAGAAGGACGTACTGGAGATGCTCACATAAATTACGAAGTGGATGCCGTAGTCGTATAGTTACCTTTGACAACAAATTACATGTAAACCCTGCAATGCATAATCATCAATAATACTTGATAAACAAGTGCTGGATGTCCTGACTAGAAAGGTTATTTGAACACACAAGACCACCTTTGCAGTATTGTATTACATTTATTTTCTTTTGAACAAGGGCCTATGGAAGATATTGTTGAGATACCTCCTCATTACCTTTTACTGTTAATGTTTTAAAATAAAACTTGTAACATTCTCATGAACAGTGACCAGAAAAAGTGTAGTAAGTCAGGGTTAGAGGACTTTGCCCCAACATACCTTTAAATTATAACCTAGAATGTGTGGTGTAATACATAATATTTTCCTTTTATGTGATAAAACTTGTCATGATGTGTATCTCATTTTTTGATAAGATGTTTGTGTTATCAGCTTTATTTACCAGAATATTTGTTTTTCATCTTACTGATTTGCAATATTAATTTTTGATGTAATAGATCTGGAAATTAATAGATTGTCATGATTTGTATCACATTCTTTAAGATGTTTATATTATCAGATTTATTTACTACAATATTTGTTTTTCACCTTATTTTTTGATGTGCAGTATTCATTTTTCATATAAGTATTAGAAATAGAAAAAAATATTTGGTTTGTCGTGACTTGTATCACATGCTTTGTTAAGAATTTTAAATTATCAATTTATTTACTGGAATATTTGTTTCTCCCCAATATTAATTTTTCATGTAAATGTTAGAACTGGAAATAAGTAAATAAATAAATAAATAAATATTTTTTGTAACCACACTGTCAATTACCAGGATTATATCAGTGGCACTGGTGTGCCGGAATTTTGTCCTGATGGAATTCCTTTACATGGCAGTAAATCAACTGAAATTGGGCTGTTTTTTTGTGAGATACTTAAAAGTAATCAGTCTGGCCCAACTTTGAACCTGTAACCTTTGGATCAGTTGGCCAGCGTCCATCTAACTTACACACTGAGAATGACAGAAATGCGAAGTACCCGCATAGAAAATGCTGTGGAAGAATGTTTACAACATTACAAAACTGAGAGCTTTAATAACAACATAAGCTTTTTAAGAAGTAAGAATATATGATTATTAAATTATTGATGAATCGTATTTATTACACATCAGCTTCACTTACGTACCTATATTGACGACATGTTTCATGAACCATCAATGGTTTCATCAATGGTTCATGAAACATGTCCTCAATATAGGTACATAAGTGAAGCTGATGTGTAATAAATACGACTCATCTATAATTTAATAATTATTTTGCTTCACTATGGTGTTCCAATACAGTTAAATTTCAAAGAATATATGAATTTGCAAGAAGAGTTTATAAAGGCACTTATCAGCCGTCATTAGCCAGGTAATCTTGATTTGAATAAAAACCATGGTTGATTAGGGGGGCCTTTCTGTATCTCTTTCAAGAATTTTGGAAGGCATTTGAATATCTTTATAACAGAGTGTAATATACAGTCCTGATTTGGCATCCAATGACTTCTTTTTGTTGCCTAACATCAGGAATAAATTGCATGGACAGCAATTTTTTGTCACCAGAAGAAGCCATTAATGTCTTCAAAAACCATATTTTTTGGAGGTGTCTCATGTAAACTGGAATAAATGCTTTGACAAATGGTTCAAATGGATGCAAATGCATATTGATCATAAAGGAGAATATTTTGAAAAATAGTAATAAAATAATAAAGCAGCTTTTAATTATTAGGCTCAAAATATAAATAGTGCTCCTCGTACTGTAAAGGACTTGTCAGACAACAGAGACAGATGTTTGAGAAATCTTTTACTTTTGAGATGTGCTGTGCTACAGCACAAACAGGTCATTCGTCATTAGTGAGCTACCAGAACACACTGAAATCACTGTACAATGATCGGTACATATGAAAGAGATGATACTTATTTTCATCCATAATGAGGATAAAAGTTTTATATGTAATAGATCAGACTTCTTATCTTATCATTGTAAAAGCTTAGTCTTTTGTTTTGTATTCAGAGCAATTGCAGCTGCACTTCTATAACCACACAACCTACTTCATTACTTTCTCTACTACTTTCCTATAGTAAATAGAGAAACTTTGCATTCTACTCAAACTTGCAATACTGAAATTTCATCAGAAATACACCTCCACCCGAACTTACTTTACAAAAAGATGAGTGTATGTGTGTCTGGATAGTTGATTAAATAGCAAAGAAAATATAAACCAGGTCACATGTTGCAAAAATGGTCAATGAGATTAATTCAGGGTTTGAGGGAAGTAAAATTATATAAAGAGTTGCTTATAAATATTAATATTCTATACTCACTTTATATATATATATATATATATATATATGAAACAATGTTGTATATAAAAATACATAAAAGACAGCAATAGATATCTAAATAAAATAAACCATGATCATTAACCCAGAAAAAATAACTATTGGTAAATATGCATTCACTAACACCAACAGCATCACCTGCAAACTTAACAATAAACACTGTCATACTGAAAAATAACTAAAACAAGAAAGTTTTTTTAAAAAAAGAACTTAACCGTTGTGTAAATAGTTTTTTTATTTCATAGTTTTCATTTTTATAGTTTTTTATTTTTTGTATCATTTTTTACCTACAAACAAGTTCTGTAAATTATTAGCACTCTAATGGTTGTCTTGAATAACTTATTTTGTGAAAATTCCCTCAAATTCTTAATGTAATGTAAATTGAAGAGCTGACGTGGAGAAGGATGTAAGTACCAAAAAGTAAATTTTTCAGGAGATAGAACAAATGTAATTGGGATACAAAAATGCTTTATTTGGATATTTTACAGGTACGATCAGTATTCAGTGTTTTGAACTATTATCATTTACAATGCAATCAAACATCTGTACCAACCATTGTTATCCACAACAATAGAAAATTAGGAGAACCTATTTCCTTGTTTATATATACACATATAATAATTTGTAACTTAAAACTTCACTTATCGTATAAGAAATGATTATAATTCTTATAAATTCTCCAGGATCGAGATTTCATGTATATTCATACACATCTTCAGCTGGAAGAACAAGTGAGTGAGTGTGTGGTGTTTAAGGGCCCGTCGACAACAAGGTCATTTGGGCCAGCTGGAAGAACAAAGCTGTCCCATAGTTACTAAACAATAGATGTTGAAATAATAATAATAATAATAATTAATTAAACTTTGGTATTTATAGGAAGTCTACTCATATTGATAATTACATAAAAAATAAAAGTATTAACCCTTTTTCACATAAATTTCCTGTTTTTAATAGTTTGATTTATAGATTAATAAATATACCCCTGAATAAAGAGCAATTTAATAAAGAATATAAACATATTATTAATACTGCTTTAATTAGTGGTTTTAATAAAGAATTTATAAATAAAAGAATTGAAAAATTCAAATATCAAAATACTGTTAAAGATATTTCTACCCTTAAAAAATAAAAGACGATTATAAATTTAAAAAATTTACTTACCATCCTTGGGTTAATAAACATTTTCAATTTTTTTTTTTAAAGAAGTTGCTATAACTTAAGTTCCTCAAAATAAATGTAGTATTAAAAATTTATTACAATTTTCCAAAAAATATAAAATTCCTAATAATAAAAAATCTGGTATTTATCAACTTAATTGTTTAGATTGTGATCAGGTTTATATTGGAAAGACGAAACGTAGTTTGGAAACCAGAACAAAAGAACATTTTTGTAACATTAGATATAAATAATTTGATAAATTGGCCGTAGCATATCATTTTTGGTCATTTAACCATGAAATAAATCCCAAAGTTAAATTATTAAAACAATTAAATGTTCCCATAGATTTAATTGTGTGGGAAAAAATATTTATTTAAAAAAATAAAAATTGCATAATGAATTTTGACATACGGCAATTGATTCTGTTTTTAGGTTTGTTTCGTCTTCAGATGTTGGTAATACGTAAAAACATGGTATCCTTGTTGACGAAGTGTGTTCACTGAAGATGTGGGCAAATGTCCATGAAATCAATTTTTTAAAAGGAAGATAGAAGTATTAACATCAACTTCTTAAGATAAGTGGACGTTAAGTAGCAAATATTTTTATTTGTATAATATTAATTGTACAGTTAATAATATACAATTGTATATCAAGGTCGCTTACCTATCGCAAGCTCCTCAATTTCCTCATGATGTTGAGTGGGCACTGGTCCTATACCCGGGACTCAAAATCTGCACTCCAGGGGTTGCACTGGTCCTATACATGGGACTGAAAACCTGCACTCTAGGGGTGGGATCGAATCCAGGTCACCTTCCGTGGCAGGGAACCAAAGCATATGAATATTTGGGGGGAGAGGAAGAAAGAATGTATAGATTGCTTTAGAGGTATTTACATATTAAAGAGTGACATCTATAAAACTGCTTTAACTGGCCAAACCTCTGCTTGAGCTTCTGTGTTTATTGACTTTTAGTTCTTATACCTAAACATTGTTCTTCCATAACTAATATTAGTGCTAGTTAAAAGTCTTGCATCACTTAATAAGTTTTGAAGCATGTGACTTATTAACATGAAACTTGATATATAGAAGTGGTTATGCAGTGGGAACTCAAAAATTATATTAATTTTTTACTATTTCCAATTTAACTGCGAGTGACTTCAACTTTCTTATTTTAAGCAGTGCATCCTATTCTTAATGAGCATGGAAGCACAACATTAATATAATTTTGAGTTGAATTAGTTCTGCATACTCCATATATTGCTAGTGTTTACCTAGGGGATGTTTCGTTATGACCTTCCTGTTGACATTACTGAGGAAGTTAGGAAGGTCATAACGAGACGTGCTCTGGATAAACACTAGCAATATATGGAGCATGGAAATCGAGTTCAACTCAAAATTACTTTATATTAGTGCAGTATTTTATTTTTCTTCACGTATTTGGTTGGAGTTCCATTTTTTTACTCTGTGAATGTCCTCCTGCATTCCATTAGAGAATTTTGAGGGTTTTCTGTAATTGACGTCCTGCAGATGTCCCCACCCGGAGATCCGAATGGGGGACTATTTTACCTCCGGAAAATTTATCTGAAGAACTTGTCATGTTTTAAGTACCATAAATGTAACTGGTGGTTACATCATCCACTCACTTTAACCCCTAGTATGTCTGGAGGGCCACACCTATCTTTGGATAATGGGTCCATCAGACATGGCTGGGAGGAGTTTAAAAGTCCATCAGCTTTTCTCACAAGCACCAATTGTGGAACATTTGTACGCCGTGACAGGCGAGCATAAGAGGTGAAATAGCATTTCCTCTAATCAAATTTTAGATTACTTATGGAACATGATTATTTGGCCAAACAGTTATACAGAGTAGCAATTTATACAAGTCCAAATTGTCCTCTGTGCAACAAAGAAGAGGAAATGACTGAAGAACATCTTTTAACCTGTGAAACCCTACCTGCTGGACCCACTACACAGAAATATTGGAGAGCAAGAGAGCTAATGGCTTCATTGCCAAAGCCTAGCATTTTGAAAACAACAACAACAACATACTTGGTTGGTACTCCTAGTAGATTTTCAACAAGTACCCACAATAGAAAAACAATAAGAATTAAAAGAAATTAAGATGGTAGTTTACCTTTAAATACGAGGGAATGTCAGCCATGATTAAGAATGTCTGTAATTGTTTCCTTTTTTAGAATTTCTTTAGAATATATTCCTTTTCACCAACATTAGATATAAAGTTATTGAATTACATAAATCAGTAAATCAGTCACCATCAATAAACAGGTTTCCATGGATATAAACAAAGGATACTCAACTATGTTTTCATGGATATAAATAAGATACAGCATAGGGGTGAAGCCAAAATAGGGAAATGGCAACATGAAAGGTTTAATGTGTCACA
Source organism: Mantis religiosa (assembly GCA_030765055.1). Taxonomy (NCBI): domain Eukaryota; kingdom Metazoa; phylum Arthropoda; class Insecta; order Mantodea; family Mantidae; genus Mantis; species Mantis religiosa. Next base: position 272,661,500 of record CM060947.1, read on the forward strand.
TGATACCTTGAAGCGCTAGCATACTGGATTATGAAAGGCAATTGCCTCATTTGAATTATGATTGAAGTTGAAAATTTCTACTTCAAAGGAAGAGCATTTTTCTCATTTTCTCTACTTACTCCAGGTACAGAAGAAAGAGGATAATCATATCTGTGTTTAAAATTTCCATTAATATTGGAGGGCTACCCTCAAAGGTTGTTGTATTTAAGATGATATAACATGTTATTCAGTGCATCAATGTGAAAACCATTCATGGAAAAATAAAAGGTTATTGGCATTACAATACTTTGATTTTATTTTCAGATACAGCAAATGTCAAGAGTGAGCTGAATGATTCGTTGATAGTTGCAGATTTCAGTCGTTATGTTCCGTCAACTGCAGGTATAAATTGATATTTATTGCAATTTGAATAGCATGTTGCTGTATTTGGATTTTGTGAATGCCAACCTAATAAAGGAATGTTTATACGTCATAATAACATTCAAAAACCTGCAAAAAGAGAAAATCTTACAACAATGGGAAGTTCTAAAGTGCCCATGAGAATATTTTACAACAGATAGGTTAGAATGCTACCAACAAAAACATGCAATATTCTTTGCCATTCTCCTCTAATACAAGAGTTAATTTATTTTGTATTTTATGTTACTACCTTCTTTAGTGACATGGTAGATGATAATTTTGGAAATTCCAAAGCTTTATTTTGTAAGTTTATGCAGAAGGTATCTGAAGTAATTACTTCAAGAAGCAAATTGATTTTTTAGGAGAACTTGATTTTTACATGATGAAATGATACTCGAATGAGTCCAGGATCTATAGAGCTTAGACCTACCCGACATTCATCTTTAAGGACAAAGGATAACATCAGAAAAATCCTTATGAGATGAGTCATCCTGACTGAGATTTGAACTCGGTAGCTGTTGAATGTGAGGCAGATATGCTCATTGCCCCTAGCATTTTTGGTGGTATTTTTGCGTTAGATTAAAATTGGTACCCTGAAGAAAGCATGTCATTGTGAAATTGCTTTCTCTCTTGTTAAAAATGACTAAGAATATTTCAATATATATGTTTAAATAAATGCAGCGGTAAGTTACAGTTAAAGTATTCTGCAAAATCCAACAGTGTTGAAGGAGCTATTACTAGCCCATAGCATTAACAAGCCTAGTTTTGAATATACACTTCTATAAATTTTCTAAAGAGCCTGCAAATCGTTTAATAGTATAGTATGGTATAATACCTGTATTACATTGATTTTATTGCTTTTTGTAAAATGTTTGTGTATTTTATTACCTATTTGAGATTGAGATTTAAGGTTTTACCTCAGCCTAAGGCAAATGCCAGGTGATGCTTTTGGTTTCCTTGGAGCAACTAACCGTATTAATATATTAACGTGTATTATGCTCGACCAATGGCTGCAGTGTTATGATGTTATGCTCAAGTTTCATTGTAATACATTGAATAACTCATGTTATTTATCACTGTAAATGCTTCAGCAATTGCTACATTGTTATACAGGGTAAAATATTCAAGTTTATCATCTCTGTTATTTACATCACTTTATGTAGTTAAGCAATATCTGCAGTTTTATGTTGAAGTGTCTTTGTTGTAAATGAAAAAAGTTATACATGTCATTTGTATCCTTTAAATTATTTAGCAATAGATGCAATGTTACATAGAATGTTTTGCTGAAATTTCTTTTGTAATTAATTGAATTAGCTATGATGTATCACTTTTAACTGGTTTGAGTTATACAGTGTGATCCATATAAACCTGAACCATTTCAATAGGCCATAGTTCTCCTTTGAAGGCTCGTAGAATGTAGAAATTTGTTTTAATGATCTCAGTGACTCTGAGAGAATTGACAACACTGACAATTGTTGACAGTTGACAGTCATAAAAGCAACATGCAGTACTCACTACGTGAGCGTGTTTACATTTTGAAAACATATTGGAAGACAAATTCCTTGGTAACAACACAACAGGAATTTCGAACATGATGTTCTGACAAAGACAACAATTTTATCGCTCGTAACAAAGCTGGAGACAACTGAGAGTGGAAAACATAGACCATCATCTGTTACAGATGTTCGCACAAGGCTATTGAATTCTCCAAACAAATCGTTGTGTCGATTGAGCCAGGAATATGGAACATGTCAAAGAGCTGCGACCTTACAGAGTGCATATGGTACAACTGAAAGAAGCAGATTATGATAAACGAATCAGTTAGTGATTATATAGAAAACATGCATAATGAAATTTGACATACCGGCAATTTATTCTGTTTTTAGGTTTGTTTCGTCTTCAGATTTTGGTAATAATAATAAAAAAAAAAAAAAAAAAAAAAAAAAAAAAAAAAAAAAAAAAAAAAAAAAAAAAAAACATAGTATCCTTGATGATGAAGTGTGTTGACTGACGATGCGAGCAAATGTTCGTTAAATTGATCTTAAAAAGAAGAAAGAAGTATTAACATCAACTTTTAAGATAAGTCGAGATTCATTAACAAATATTTTTATTTGTGTAAGAATCAGTTCCTGTCGATGGTTTCAGGGTACTCTTATTCCACGTCCATAACGTGGTTTACAGATGAGGCATGGCTACATAAACACACAAAACACCAGATATTGTGCTGCTGTGATCCACGAAACTCCACTGCATGATGAAAATGTTGAAGTATAGTGCGCAGTATCAGTTTCCAGGACCATTGGTCCCATTTTCTTTGATACGACTGTAGACACTGAAGTTTATATGGGTATCTTCAAGACATTTGTTGAGCAGCTGGATGATATCGAATTGAGAGAAGGTTATGTCCAGCAAGATGGAGCAACATGCCTTACATCTACTGACATCATGGAACTTGTAACCAGTTTCTTTGATAATCGAATAAAATCTCAAAAGGCCTGTGGCTCTCCAGATCCCCTGACCTAACCTCACTGGGTTTTTTCTTGTGGGGATATCTAAAAAATAGAGTGTACAAGAATAGGCCACGGACAATTGATGTTTTCAAGGAATCCATTCAAACCGAAATAAGTAACATTGGCAAGGATACTCTCTGTATAACTTGAGAGAATATGGTGAGACGAGTACAAACATGTATAGATGCTGGTGGAGGACACTTCCAACATTTTCTCTGAAATGTAAATAGTGTAGTGTTATCTATCAATTGTGTATTATATTCTCCCAAAGTTGTACGTGTGTCCTATTATTGTTTCAAAGGTTATGACCTACTGAAATGGTTCAGGTTTATATGGATCACACTGTAGGTACAATGTTGTAAGTAGTGTTATACTAAAGATTCTTTGTAATTGATTCACTTTAATTACTCATGCTATTTAAGTAAATGTTGAATTTCCTATGTTTTCTAATAAGAGGGAATAATAAAAGAAAGTATTAACAGTGAAATTTTCCTGTCAAATGCCACATCCTATTGTTAATTCCTTGAAAGTTCATACAAAATCTTTGAGGTAATTTATTGAAGTAGAAAATCATGAATAAATGTTATGCAGAAGATTCATTGCAAGTCTCAGAATTAGAGAATGAATAATGTAATTGGATTATGTATTACAACAGAGAAATTTTTGTTGTTACTGTTAAGGTAATTTGTTTCTTGAACCTGCAAGCATTACAAAGACCATTAATATTACATAAAAATTAATAAACAAAATAAAATGCTGTATATTTCCTACCGGTTTAGCTGTTTGGTGTTCAGCTGATTGTACGTTCTTATACTGAATTGCTACAGATGATAGAAGATTATAAAATGCAACAACTTTAAAACTGCAGTTCCAACTCTCAACACTTGTGTAATTATCTTTGTGCATCATTTGTAACAATACAATGTTAGAACTCAGCTAGGCAGGTGTGAAAATAGCTACATAGACATTTGAGAGTGCAATGTTTCATGATCACCTCGTGTTGCCAACAATTAACGCAGGAGGTACACTTCTACAGTTTGGTTGCTCTGTGAGGAACAGTAAAACTACAGAGAAAAAAGTAAATTTTTATTCTATTAGGCCTACATTTCTTAATCAGTTAATCTGTTATTTTTATTTGTTTTATTTATTTTTTATTTAACATTATTCCACAGCATTTTCTATGTGGGTACTTGTTGAGAAGTTATTGAAAAGTATTAGATGAATTATAGGTTATTGTATTTCAAATAAAAATAAGTTGTAGTCACTACCAATTAAACAGGAAGTAGTAAACAATTGTTAGTATAATTATGGAGTTCTCTGTACATACTTGTTTTTTGTGTTAGTCAGAAATTATTGTTTAGAAAGTTCCAAGAGCTTTTATTGTTTTCTTGTTTTTACTCAATATTATGTTAACAATTGTTCAAAGATTGGAGCCCATGCTTGCAGAAATACCAGGTGTCGCAAATGATTCTCCACAGTAAGGGGAATGTGCTAACACACACACTCATGTCAGTTAGGTTGGCAGTGCTCAATATGTTGACTTCACTTCATAACCACAACACAATATTAACTTCACTTTACTTTTTCACTATTCAAGCAGTAGGTGGTAGGAAGGATGGTTCCTTCTCTGTACCTTCACTACCAACCTGACCACATCCATATGCATCCAAGCACACCGTGGACAGTCTTTTATGACTCCCATAATTGCACCATTAAGTCCCTGCGTTTTTTAATTTGTTTAATTTTATCATTATAGTTTGTGAAGTACTTTATTTTTAGGGAATGATGTATCAATGTTTCACTAGCACACTATAACAGACAAAATTTGCTTCACAAAAAATATAGATCTCTTTAAAACAATTTCAAGATAACACTGTTCTACAAGAAACAATGAAATTGTTGCAATTCCTTTCTTGGAAGTGTTGAAAACAGTGTTGTTATGATAAATTAAATTTAAAGGGAGTCAATTAATGACACTAAACAACTAAATTTAAAAATAATTTAAATTTAAAAGTAAATTTAAGAGTAAGTGTTGTTTAGTGTCATTAATTGACTCCCTTTAAATTTAATGAAATTGTTTCTTCTGGGGGTTTGCACATGATTCTTATGGAAACACACCCTGTGAACAATGGTGCACTCTCAAATGATGTTCCAGCAGTAGTTGGCAAGCATTGCAGTCATCCATTTCCTGTCATATTGCTTTTCCAAGAACATTATGTCTGGATAGAAGCTTTCACCATGTTCATGTTCATTCAAATTAAAAAAAAAAAAAAAAAAAAAAAAAAACATCGGAAACATTGCTACATCTCTCAGGAAATAAGTTTAATTGTGAGTCTAGGGAATACACTTTTAATGACATGTTACATTCTAAATCCCTATATGCATTTATTATTTCTTGAACCAATAGTTCATCGCTGTCAGCTCTTATTTTTCCCAGAAAGTTTTTGGTTACATTCTTAAAGGAGATCCATGTATTTTCATCGTCAGCTAATGTCGACATTGAGTTCACCAAATCAAAATTCAATAATGAATGTTAACTGAGGATGTTAGGAAGGTCCTAACAAATTGCATTTTAGCAATATATGGAACATTAAGTACTAGTTCGACTAAAAATTATATTAATTTGGTATTTCTTCGGTTTCCTTAATTTACTTTGCATCCTCAGCAAAGTGAATAAAGAAACTAATTATGTAAATGTTTATCTCAACATGAAGCAGACAGCAAAATGTGTTGTGAGAAAAGCTTTTAGAAGATGTGTAAAAATAAACAATAGGAGTAGGGAAAGTCATATCTTCACTAAAATGGTTATACACATGATACCGAAGAATCGTTGGAGTTAATAAGAACATTGTTTAAAAAAAATGTGGTTATGAAGGATCACACTGTTTCCTCTACTTTTTAGGTGGCTTGGAGTTCAGAGAGTCAAAATGGGGCAGCATGCAACTCTACTATCAGGGTCACCTCTACTACCTGGAAAAAAAGGGTTTAAAAGCAAAGTGGAAATGTGTTAACTACTATAAGAGCTGCTGTCCTGCGCGTTGTCATACTATGCGTCAGCAAGTGGTTTGGTCATCAGGATTCCACAACCATGACCCTTGTTAAAATCAGATTGAACATGACAGACATTTATATGATAGCAATATCCATAATGTGCAATCCTCAGTGTATATCCATATATATCAAATGCAATCAAAATTAGTTGCAACAGCTTTGCATTCACATGTATACTGTATACAATTTTCTTAACTAGTTACTTTAATTCATCGTATGTTTTATTCTTATAGAAAATTCTTTATGTACCACTTATTTTAATTATAATTTAATGTGTCTAAATTGATCATACCAAAGTTTTAAAACATGCTTATATATTTGTAAATCAGAAAAAACAGAAAGGTTATGCCTATGTATGTATCGTTGTTGTATGGAATGGGTATTGCACTCAAAACAGACTTGAGAAAATGAAGGAACACATAATGTGTTTGCGGAACACTTCTCTCTCTTTTCCTCCCTTCTTTGCTTTTCTAATAAACTTAGCTACATTGTCAGTTTATTCACTTTGCATTACACCAATATGGCATGTTCGTGAAATATTATGAAATTGCACCCTCAAAATGCAACTCTTTTTGAGCTGTCAGATTATTAGAGAAGTATAAAAGCTGTTTCAAACGATATATCATTCATACCTTTACTATATGTCATAAAAGCTATTCAGGATTAATTGAAAAAATGAAACAGAAAGACATTTTATGTATATATTTGGAGTGACAATGATTTATTGCCATTAAACTTTACATCAATTCCCGACTGAAGGTGGGATTTTTCTTCAACCAAGGTGATTCATCATCTTCCCCAGAGTCTGGAAGTATGAATGAGAGTGTAAGTGTGTGCATGATCTAATGATTAAAAAAGAAAAATCCAAAAAACCAGCAACATCATCGCAACATGTTCCAAAAGAGAACATCTGCCATTAGGATCATAGCAGTCAAAAGTAGGGTATAAATTGGAACAATTAAAACAAAAAAATCTTCACATGCAATTAGTGTGTTACTTTCCCTAAGTATATGGCTTATTCATTCTTTCATATAAAACAGTGTCTAGATCCATATTGATAAGAATTGTCCATTAACAAATTACACAGACATTTAAAAGATGCACATTAAAATCAATTTTCATATGCAAGTGTTTTAGTCTCTGCTTTAAAAGTTTATATTTGTGTTCAGATTCTATTTTATTTTATTCAAAGAGCATTGTGTACTTTTATGGCTTCATGAACTAAAGTATTTTCCATTAATGTAGTATATACTGAAAGAATGTGCATGTTATTTATTGATCATTTCTAATTTAAAGTGAGAACTATATTATTTTGCAAACAATAATATTTCCAAATAATATATATGATGGGCAGGTACAAGTGGGGTTCAATAATGTGACTGTGGTTATGTAAAATTAAAAGTCAAGTTTGCAGAAATTCAAAATCCTCTTTATTTCTCTAGAAAGACACTGTTTGTAAATAATGTATGCACAGGAAACAAGTATTGTTGAAAAACTACTACCATAAGTGAAGCTCACATGTTAATTGTTATCAACACGGGATGATTGCAGTGTGAGTAGTGATCTGGGACAAAAATCATGCTCTCAAGTGCTCACATTGCCTATGGGTGCCACAGCTGTATTTTTCATACCTATCTAACTTTCTAGCTCAGCTGATAGTATGTTCTAATATCATTCATTACTGGTGATGCAAAAAGATAAGTTACGTGACTGCACCTAGGTAATTCAGATTTCTTATAGAAAGTTTCATTAAAGCTCACATGAAATAACTTAGCATTGTCATCTGTATTAGAACACTGGATCAGTTGAACACCTGAAGCTAGGCTAGTATGAAAGAAACACTATATACAATACTCATTCATATAATTGTGTAATGTATTTTATAATGGTTGCTGGTACAAGTCACTAATTCTGTTTATAGGAATGTTTCACTTCCATAATACTTAATTACAACATATTTAATCTCAAATTTTAAAGCTGAATATAAAGTTCAAGATCTTGCAATTTTTTTTTCTGTATGCTTCATAAGAATAACTTTTACTTGCAACCAACAATAGGATGTGGAATTTTATAGGAAAATTGAAATAATAATACATGTTTGATATTTTTGTTTATTTCTTCTACTGTCTGAATAATAAAAAAATGACATTTGTGTAACTAACATGAATGAATAGTATTCTTTGTTTTACAATGAAACTTTGCTGCACATGCCAGCACCTGTTGTCATTCATAGAGCATTATCAGTAATACAGGAATAGTGCCACATCATTTAACTCTTTCACTACCATCTGCACTTGGACTCGAGCACCGTCAATGGACATCAAGAGACACAGCTTACAAAATGCTACACCCATTAGAGTACTTATCTTAAAATAATATAAATATTGATATACTATGAAAATACAAGTCTGGAAAGGTACTGTTTGGTTTGTTCTCTGATAGCGATGCAGTATGGTGTTATAAAACTGAAGGGTATGTGTTGTGTTTCGAACTTGAGCTGAAATATTATTAATTTTCTCTGTTTACGAGTGTGTACATGTCCATCAAACCTGGGGGAAGTGAATTTCTGAATAACAAACCTGAACCGAAAGCATTCATTCTTTCTGTCTCTTTTTGTTGTAATTTACATCCTCCAATGTTTAGTCATATCGGACAATGAGTGGAATGGATGAAATGATGCTCAAATGAACCCAGGGCCCATAGAGCTTAGAGTTATCCAACATTCATCTTTCAGGATAAGTGTAAACCCCAGAAAAACCTTATCCAGGTAACCGAACTTGGGACCTCTTGAACGTGAGGCAGACATGCTACCATCCATGCTGCTGAGGCGGGCTGCACACTTACAAAGCTGCGAAGAATATAAATTGTAGGCAAAAGCATATCCATTCTGTATGAATGACTGAAAATTAATCATTGTAATACAAAGTGTTAACACTAAATATAACCTAGAGAACTCCTTTAAGGTTTACCTAGTTGCTATTAATTCCACTCAACATATATAAAACATCCAAATTACATAAAAGTGTTTTCAAGTGTAGAAATAACACAAATATAAGTTACCTCTCTGATTTGTTCCTGGCAAAGTCCATAGAATAGAACATTTTTTGTTATTGCCAAAATCCAAAACAGTTTTGGCTAAACATTTACACATGATTATTAATTTTTAGATGAGTCGTATTTATTACACATCTGCTTCACTTTCGTACCTATTTTGAGGACATGTTTCGCAAATCATCATTTGCATCTTCACAGTTAAATCTCGATATATTTACATATGAGTTCCCAGTTTGTCCACTATGCAGCATAAATGAAGAAATGGACTATAATCTTCAAAAATAAAAATATACATCGGTTCTAAATATACAGAATAATTACGAAAAATATTGGAGTGTAAGAAGACTAATGACTTCATTGTCAACTGTCGGGTACTAGGAAACAACAACTCCCTGTGTAACATTGAGTTCACGATCACATATTCAATGTCCTTGGAACAGTTAAGGGTAGCATATTCGTGTCAGAGACTTTCTATCCAGTGGCAAACACTACTTGAATTTAAAAAAAAAAAAAAAAAAGCAACACAGCAAGAAATTAATAAAAGCAGGTTACCGATTTCTAAGCCAGTTGAAAGGTTCACCAATAAAGTAGAAAACATTTTAAGCAAACAAAGATTAATGATTTAATTTTAGATGAGTCATATTTTTTACACATCTGCTTCACTTTCGTACCCATTTTGAGGACATGTTTTGCAAATCATCGTTTGCATCTACGGCTCTTATGCGGCATTTACAAGATTACAAGATTAAGTGTAAAGACTGTGAAAAAATTTACATAGGGAGGACAAAAAGAAACATAGACACTAGAAAGAAAGAACACTTCAGGCACTTAAGATACAAAAATATTGATAAGTCTGCAATAGCAGCTCATTTCTGGTCTGAAAATCATGAAATTAAAGATAGCACAGAATTACTAAAATACGTACAAAAACATAGTGAACTCGTCATATGGGAGAGGATATACATAGAAAAACATAAAAACCAACTAATGAACTTTGAAATCCCGCCAGAAGAGAATCCCACATTTAAGTTCATCACTAAATCAACAGATGGCAGCAGCAACCCCAGAATTACCCACACCGCTGGATCAAGCTTCAGTCGCATAAGAGCCGTAGATGCAAACGATGATTTGCGAAACATGTCCTCAAAATAGGTACGAAAGTGAAGCAGATGTGTAAAAAATACGACTCATCTAAAATTTAATAATTTTTCGCTTCACTGTGGTGTTCCAATACAGTTATATCTCGAAAGATTAATGAATTGATGGAAATTAATCATTTCTTCACACTAGCCGTATATAGGCTAAGGTTTTTGATAGAGTCAACATGAAACATTCGATGCCATGGCCGGGATCTGAACCATGGATATCCTGGTTTCCATCCAGTCACTCTAATCCATTGAGCTACCATGGCTAACTTGCTGTCCTGACATTAAATTCTCCATTTGACTCATATATTTCCCCGGTAGACCACTAGGGGCTCTAGCATCCACGATACACCGTTTGTGGCAACTTACATACATACATATATATGGCTAGTGTGAAGAAATGATTAATTTCAATTAACTAAAGTAATAAGAGTTAAATGATGAAGCCTGGGACTCGTACTTTTGATTGCTTTCTCTGACTCTAACAGTCATCTTTCACTGTCAGTCTCTCTACCCTCCCAGACTTTTACATTAGGACTGAAGTAGTCTCTCATACAGTATGGCTTAAATGATGGTAGTGAGAGAGTTTAAGTGTTTCAGTGATAATGGTCACAACTATATTGTTATTACAATAAAAGAAATGTAACTTCATTTCATTTATAGAAGTTTAAAGCCATGTCGGTGATTAATATCTCTAACAATTTGGTAACATTAATTTGTGAGTGAGTGGGTGTGTGGTGTTTTAGGGCCCATCGACAACAAGGTCATTTGGGCCCGAATTCAACACTAAAACCTAAAAGCTATAACATTAATTTGTGATTGATGAAAACTACATTATGATATTTCGTCATTTAGAACCATGCAGCTTGGTGTCATATCAAGGAATTGTCGTTGCTTACTATTTCTCAATGGTTGAAATAGTTAAGAAAACTATGTGTCTTTTAGAAACTAATTAACTTAGCCACAGGATTTGATAAGAACAAATCTACAATATTTGTCAGCAAAGATTTATATTTCCATAATTAATTTATGTCTTATATCTTTTTATAATGTAATATAAGCAACCACAATTCTTATATGTATTGCTACAGATCTGCCTCATAATTTTACTTTGGACAACATCAACAATGACCCCATTTTAGCTCAAACATGTGTTTATATAGTTCTGGGCATTCACACCAAAATAGTTTTATTGTTACCAAAAATGTTTCAATTTTGTTTGAGCCTAAACCTCTGTTTACTATTATCAGCAGATAATATAGATTAAGAAACACTTGATCAGTCACATAAAAGGATTTATTAGTGGTTGCTTCACGCAAAAAACATTCATGCATGTGCATTCTCGGTGGTTTGTTTGCAGAGAACCAGCTCACCCCTCTGCACCAACCCTGCAGTTTCTGTGGTAAGGTTATGAGAAGATCAAGCTTGAGAAAGCACATCCAAGATCGTCATCTACCATTGCAGGGTCCATTACAGTGCCGTTACTGCCCGAAAATGTTCAAAACAGCAAACAGTCTGCAGAACCATCATTCCATATATCATAGGGAAATGGGGAAGAAGTATAAAAAACCTGAATTAACTGGTCATGAAATTCAGATTCTATGATGCCTTCAAATCTGTAGTGGCTTTCATACATATAACTTTTTGAGAAGAAAATAAATGAGTAGAAACTGCTTATAGTAAGGATGTTATAAACAGAGTAGGGATTAGTATGAGTCTTGCATGAGGGTAAATACCAGGGCAGATTAAATATAAATGGGCATTTTAATATAACGCTGCTGTTGGGAATAATTTTGAGAAGAGACTTTGTCAGTATGTTGGTGGGGTATCTAGAGAGGGCGTATTGTGTGCTCGTAGCACAGAGAACGGGGCTGCATCAGTACGCCATGAGTAAGAGGAGTACACGTCTGTTGCACAACACATAATTATCAGATTTCTTGCAAAAAAGGGCATCAAACCTTCAGAAAATATGAGACAGCTCCATGCACAGTTTGGGGAAGAAACGCTTTTGTGGACTGGAGTGTATGCGTGGGCTAAAATGTTTGTGGCGGGAAGAGAAGCTGTAGAAAATGATCCTCATAGCAGGAGAGCGTGGACAAGCATTACTGCAGACAACATTGTTGACATTCGTGACATTATTGAAGAAGATTGTTGTATAAAATTATCTAAAATTGTTTTTTCCCTAGGAATAAGTTACGGAAGTGTTCAAACAATCATCTGAGATGAACTCCATTACAGAAAATTGTGTACGGGGTAGGTTCCTCGTCCTTCAACCAGGAACAAAAAGCGTGACACCAGGAAGTTTGTCAGAGACACCTGCATCGCTACAAGGAGAAGGGAGATGATTTCTTGAATCGCATTGTGATTTCTGATGAAACGTGGCTGCATCATTATACCCCAAAGTCAAAGCAAGCAAGCATGGAGTGGCAGCGAGGAGACGAAGCAGGTCTGGTCAAGGTCAGAACACGCCTGTCTGATGGAAGAGTGCTTCCAACCGTCTTCTGGGACTCTGCAGACGTTTTGCTAATGTATTTTCTTCACAAAGGACAATTAATGCAGCCTGTTACTGTCACATTTTGGATGAAGCAAAAGCTGCATATTGCAACAAGCAATGCCGACAACCATTCTTCTCCATGACAATGCGAGGCCACATACTGCCACTTTAACATGGGAAATACTGGAGAAAATGCATTGGACACCTTTGGAACATGCTCCTTACAGTCCAGATTTATCGCCCTGCAACTACCATTTGTTTGGACCACTCAAACAAAACCTAGGGGGACAGCGCTTTGATGATGATGATGATGATGATGATGTAACTGGCTCCACATGCATCCTTCTTCTTTCCATAAGGATGACATCAAAAACTTGCTAATCCAATCGAGAATATGTGTATGGAAGGCAGGACACTATCAGAAAACTAATCTGTAGATGAGCATTTTTGTTTGTTGATAAAATAAATTTAAAAAAATAATTTCCGTTTATATTTGATCTGCTCTTGTAGTCATAACTAATAGGGATTTATCACTGAAGTTGTTACTGAGGTAGGTTGTATGTTAGAATCTTCTAAGGAATATGCAGGAAGGATTAAAGATTACATTTTAGAAGTTACAGTGTTCAAAACTAAATATAGTATAATGAATGAAAACACAATGCTTTATTCTGCTTTGGATAGAGAACATGAAATTATGAGTATTGATCAAATAAAAATGAGACTTTCTTTCTCTCGGCTAGGAAGGGTAAAGCTCAGACTTGCTTCCTTCCATCACCATAATATGACTGAATCTTAATCATTTCGTTGCAAGTACAGTCAAGGTTTTCATGATTTTATGACAATCAGCTGAATAATGACAGCATTTTAAAACAGCAAAATTTTGAAAAACGAGATGAATAATAATGAATATCTTGGAAATGGTTGATGCCACAAAAAGGTTAACTGAAATAAAGAACTCTGCATTTTTAATACGTTTTTTTATTTGAAAGTAATGAGTCGGTAATTCAAAAACAAACATCACTTAAATTATCCTAACTTGGACATGTTTCGGAGAACGTTTTGTCCCCATCCTCAGCAGTTATCTGACTGGTTGGATCTGTGGTTTCTTGAAGTAACCTGGTTGTCTGTGGCAGCATCTGTTGTCTGTGAGATGAACTTCCAAAGAGAGTTTTCAGGCGGCAATTCGAAATTTAAAGTAAACTGTTTGTTTTTTATAATTAGGAAAACCAAAAGAAGTTTACGTATTAGGTTACAGGAACATATGAGATGCATGAAATACAAACAAATGGAAAAATCAGCAATAGCTCACCATTTCTGGTCTACCAATCATGAAATTGTACCAACTATAAAACTATTAAAATCAGCCAGTAATGCAACCGAACTCGATGTTTGGGAAAAGTTGCTAAATATAAAAAACAAACAGTTTACTTTAAATTTCGAATTGCCGCCTGAAAACTCTCTATGGAAGTTCATCTCCCAGACATCAGATGCCGCCACAGACGAGCTCACTTCAAGAAACCACGGATCCAACCAGTCGGATAACTGCTGAGGATGGGGACATAATGTTCTCCGAAACATGTCCAAATATGGATAATTTAAGTGATGTTTGTTTTTGAATTACTGACTTATTACTTTCAAATGTTAAATACATCACTGTTTCTAACCTTTTGCTTCAAATAATAGGTTTTTTTATGCTTTATTTTAACAATTATACACAATTATATAATATTGTGACTTTGTGGGTTCGTGAAATAAAAGTCCAATTACACCACTCAAAAACTGTTCTTTATTTCCAACTTATTCCAATGTCACAATTACATAGAATTTCGTAATGTACACAATTACTACAATTTCGCCCGTTCGTCTGTCCACGTACACTGGGCGCTCCTTACACACTGCTCGCCACGACTCACTCAACTCAACTGACGGTCGCCTCTCCTGTATTGATCGGCGGCCCGAAGTTTCTCGAGAATTCCTTTTTATGGAGGGGGAAAACATTCTCGATGCTTCGCCCTCCTTCGGGCGGCAGGAGGAGGGGTAAACGAAGACTCAGCCACCCCCGTGGTCTCCCCTCCCTCCACTCTGTCTCGTCTGCATTTATTGATCGGCACCGTGGAGTTTGCCGATCGGGTAACACTGCTCCCTGCTCAAGGCTGGTCGTCCCGAACAGGACCATCGTAGCTGGCCAGGCGATCCAGGTGTACCACCAACATCTTCCCTCGGGGCACCTTCTGGATGCGGTAGACCACGTCGTTAATCCTCTTCACCACACGGTACGGTCCTTGCCATGGCTGCTGAAGCTTCGGGCAGCGTACCTTGGTCCGGGTAGGGCGGTGCAACCAGACCAGGTCACCTTGCTGGGACCCTTGGCTGTTGGCTTGCCTGTCGTATCGGGTTTTCATGCGGTCGCTCGCCTTCTGGATGTTCTGGCGAGCCATCTCGTGTATGTCGTGGAGATGGTACACCAGGTTCTCCACATACTCGGTCGCTGGCTGTTTCACCCCCGGAGGACTTCCAAAAGCCAGGTCACAAGGGAGGCGTAACTCTCGGCCTAACATTAAGCTGGCTGGCGTCATCCCCGTGGTGTCGTGTTTTGACGAGCGGTAGGCCAGCAAGAACAGTGGCACCTTGACGTCCCAGTCTCGCTGATGGCTGGCCACGACCTTCCTCAAGTACCTTTCTACCACGCCACCCGACTGGGGATGTAGAGCTGTTGTGCGGGTCTTGTTACCCCCAAGTCTCTCTAGTGCCTCCTTCATCAGCTTGGACTTAAAATTGGTGCCTGGTCACTGTGCAGCTCTAACGGTAGCCCAAATCGGCAGAACACTTGCTCCACGAGGCAGTCTGTGATTGTCCTTGCCTCTTGGTTTGCTCAATAGCCAGGTTAGGGCGGAATGGTCAGTCCTCAGGTGGAATGGCTGACCGTACAGA
>CM060947.1:273278083-273665583 GCA_030765055.1 Mantis religiosa
CTGATGACTTTTTAAGTGTACGTAAAGGTGGTAGCACTATGGCAGTAAATTTACTTGCATATAAAAGAAGTATGGGATGAAATTTTAGCACACTGCAGAAGAGACACACCTGATAAACTGCAAAGGCTGTGACAACTTTTACATTGGAAAAACGAAAGGGAACTTGAACAATAGGCATTTTAGGAACAAAGAAATAGATAAATTGGTGGTAGCATACCAGTTTTGGAAGGAGAATCACAATATAGAACGAGAAATCCACTTATTAAAATGTGTCCAAGGTCCAGCTGCATTAACCACGTGGGAAAAAAATTTTCATAAAGAAATATGAAAGAAATTTATTTAATTTAGAGAACCCAAACTTCAAGTTCATCAAGATACTGACAGAGACGCACCTATCACCTCCAAGGAGTTCACCAAACCAACATCCATTAGTTGACAACAACTGATGATGTTAGGAAGATCCTAACAAAACACATTCTAGGTAAATACTAGCAACAAATGGAGCATTGAGTACTAGTTCGACTCAAAATTATATTAATTTTGTGTTTCATTGTATCATAGTCCTTACTTATTGGAATATAGCATCTGTAAGTGGCACCATAGTATTATTTGATGTTACCAGCATAAGCAGAGGATTTCCAAGATTAAAATGAAAATGTTTTTGCTCTTTAGCATCAAATAATTTTCAAACGTAATAGTTGCTGGAAATGAATTTTGTAAATGTGTTATTTATTTTAAAGATAGAATCAAACTGAAAAATGCAGTGCTATAGCCATTGCAGTATGTGATCTCGAATTTGAGATTTTCTCAGGGTTTACTGGGAAAATGTGAATCAATTGGAGGATTTAATGTTGTACCGGCACGGGAAGTTCAGTAGTGGAGCAGTGGTACATAGAGCTGAAGATTATCACTGATTGTCCTTATAAGTGTATACTATAATAAAATAGTTCAGGACTCAAATACTTACAAATTATAAGACATCATTGGGTACATGATCTTGAATTTCAGATTTCCTTCTGGTCCACAGGGAAAATGCGGATCAGTTGGAGATTATATTGTCATACCAACATTTTGCCATAGTAGTTTAGTGGTGGAGTTGCGTGCATAGAGCAGAAGATCCCTGGTTCAAATCCTAGCTCTGGCATTGAATTTTTCAGTTCTAACTCTGCCTTTCAATGCTTGCTTACACATATATCAATGTCATTATAATTTAAGCTTTTATCTAACATAACTATTTCTTTTTCTCATTTAATCTCATTTCTCTATCTTCATTGTAAAATAGAGTTGTGAAAGTAGAGTTAGGCTTCACTCATTACTGTCATAGTTTTAGAAATATAAGTGAAGCTAAAGACTACAAGGATGTGCTCAAATATTCACATAGAACTTAATTTTACTTCATTTGTATATAATATGCATTGATTTATGTATATGAGCACTTATTTATGGTTACTTTTGATACATTTTGCTTTTTATTTATGTATATTTTGAGGCAGTAATTTTAAAGCTTTGACTTTTATTATTTAGTATACTGACAATTCATTCATGCTAAATTTAATGAATAAAGTGTATACAGAGAAGGTGCACAATGCAATTTTTTATGCATTTCTATGGTACGAGGTGCATTTAAGTTATAACACCTCCTTTTTTTTTGAGGTCTGGGACCAGATAGGAACTTCTGGTTTCTTTTAAAACACGTGTGGACTCTTTGTGAATGCATAACAGAGATGGCAGCACTGTACAGTGCATAGAACTCTAGTGGCAGCTACGAGAGTTAGGACTGTTTCTAATAATTAAAATGGCGACGTTTTCATTGCAAGAACAGCGTGTAATCATTCATTTTCTCCATTTTTGTGGTGTGACACCTATTGAAATTCATCACCAGTTGAGTGAGGCATGTGGTGATGTGTCTAATGTGCGTTCTTGGGTGCAACAGTTCAGTGAAGGCAGAAATCTTGTGACACCAAACCAAAACAGTCACGGCCTTGCACCAGCCGGTCGGACGACATGATCCAGCTAGTGGAGAATGTTGTTTTGGAGGATCACCGATTGAGCATTGCTGACATTGCATCTACAATTGGCATTTCCATGGGATCTGTATACACAATCCTTCATGAATATCTGAAAATGCAAAAAAAGTGTTATGCCTTCATTGAACTGTCACACGCAGGAATGTACATTAGACACATCCATGGTACCATCACCACATGTCTCACTCAACTGGCGATGTATTTCAATAGGTGTCACACCAAGAAAATGGAGAAAATGAATGATTACACACTGTTTTTGCAATGAAAACTTCGCCATTTTAAGTATCAAAAACAGTCCTAGTTCTTGTGTCTGCCACTAGAGTTCTATGCACTGTACAGTGCTGCCATCTATGTCATGCATTCACAAAGAGTCCACATGTATTTTGAAAAAACATAAGTTATTATATAGTTACAGTCCTGAAAAAAAAATAGGTGTTATAACTTGAATGCACCTCGTATTTTGTGACCAATAAAAGGTTCAGATTTCAAATATATTTATAATGCAGCTGTAAGTAGCTGGTAATTGTAAACTTTCAAAACATTTCTCCCATGTGCTTAATTAGTTCACATAGTGCTATGAGCATAAGACCGCAATGAACAAAATCTTGCTGTAGAAAGCTATTAACTTTGGATAAATATCTTTACTTCTACATATTCAAGTGTTTTAGTAAATTCATTGGTGTTAGAATAGCTTAAAATAAAGATATATTAAAATATTTCAAATAAATTTCTTTTTTATTTCACTACCACATATCTAATAGGGAGAGGAAGTGTTGTATTCCGCCCAAAAATTAATATAACAGTATCACTGAAACCGCGACGAACACCCACAGACGCACGGCACTCCGTCCCAAGGTCAGCTCCAGCAGGGCTTCCTTCTCCACAGGCAAGGTGTCGTCCGATGCTCGGGTTCGATCCAGGCGACAGCAAAGTGAGATTTGTGGTGGACAACACGGCACTGGGGCAGGTTTTCTCCGGGATCTCCGGTTTCCCCCACCATCTCATTCCACCGGTGCTCCATCTGCATTTCATGTATCATCAGTGTCATCTCCTGCGGTGCCGTATGTAGTAAAAGCAGGCGTTAAACACTACACATTTCATTTACAATTTGAGGCACACTGAAGCATTTAGGATAAAGATGTATTATTATTATTATTATTATTATTATTATTATTATTATTATTATTATTATTATTATTATTATTATTATTATTATTATTATTATTATTATTATTATTATTATTATTATTATTATTATTATTATTATTATTATTATTATTATTATTATTATTATTATTATTATTATTATTATTATTATTATTATTATTATTATTATTATTATTATTATTATTATTATTATTATTATTATTATTATTATTATTATTATTATTATTATTATTATTATTATTATTATTATTATTATAAAACACAGCATGCTCTACCTCATTGTGAAATACAAATAAACATGTTCTCTATATATATGGTAAAATGTCTAAAATGAAACTTATATTCAGGAAACTGTATGTACATTTTAACAGCAGTCATTCTTTGACATAGTTTTGCACTTTGTGTACATACCACATTGGAATCAAAAGCACTAAACAATCACCCACACATTTAGGAACCTAATAAGCGTTTTCTGTCTTTTCATTGTGTAGTGATGCCAGTAGATAGATTTTGAAATGGCGCCGTAAGATTTGTTGCCTTAAAGGAAGATGCAGGACTAATGGATTATACTAACAGTTTATATTTGACATTTTCATTGTATATATACTGATGTTACTAGCTGAACCTCGGGCCGAACTGCTGAGCCGCTCCCGTAGGGGAGTTGTAAGGATTGAATTGCCATGGCATTGAATTTTTCATGTTAACTCTGTCTATCAAAAACCTGAGCCTATATACGGCTAGTGTGAAGAAATGATTAATTTCCATCAATTAACTAAAATAATAAGAGTTAAATGATGAAGCCTGGGACTCAAGTACTTACAATAGTAAGTCACAACAAACAGTGTATCTCGGATGCGAGAGCCCCTAGTGGTTTACCGGGGCAGTATACAAGTCAAATGGAGAATTTAATGTCAGGACAGCACGTTGGCCATGGTAGCTCAATGGGTTAGAGCAACTGGACGGAAGCCAGGAGATCCGTGGTTCAAATCCTGGCCATAGCATTGAATTGTTCATGTTGACTCTATCAAAGACTTTAGCCTATATACAGCTAGTGTGAAGAAATGATTAATTTCCATCAATTAACTTAAATAATAAGAGTTAAATGATGAAGCCTGGGACTCAAGTACTTACGATAGTAAGTCACCACAAATCCTGGCCATGGCATTGAATTTTCATGTTGGTTCTATGAAAATCCTTAGCCTATACACGGCTAGTGTGAAGAAATGATTAATTTCCATCAATTAACGATAATTGATAGGTTATTATACAAATATAAATATTTGTTACTAAATCTCCACTTAAGAAGTTGATGTTAATACTTCTTTCTTCTTTCTAATGAAGATCGATTTCGAAGGCAAATCACACTCGTCCTCAGTTCATCAGAAACAAACTCCGTTGTTTGTTTAGAAATATAAATATTTATATCTATAATATTTATATTTATGTAATATTTATTGCTTCACTGTAACTAGCTTCATTTTCTACGTAATTGATAGGTTGTTGTTTTGTAAATTCATTTTAAGAGTTCCAGGTAATGGCTATGCTAGAATTAAGCAAAGTGAATGTACAGTCATCAAGGGTTAATTGTGGAAAGAGTTATAAAATATTGGTTTAGAATTAATCGCTTACCAGGGGCATATTTTGAATAATTGCTTAAATATACAAGAGAAATGCATTGGCTGGGAAAAATAAGGTACCAACTTACAATTAATGGTGTGGGGATATGTGGATAGGAAGAGAGAGTATTAAATCTAAAGGGAGTCGATTAATGAGAGTATGCTGACAGGATTCTGAGAACTAGATCCTGTTTGGAAGATATGGATAGACAGAATTTATGGGCTATGATGGGGTAAAGAATTTCATTAAACTTTTACAAAGAATTTGGAAATAATGATAGGAAACTGATGTACATATATCGAGAAGTGTAATAAAGGTCAAAGAGAAGGTATTTCATGGTATAAACTGGGAGTTCGAAGATCAAGAGATTACTGGGGAGAGACAGAGGAAGAAATTTGCCCTATAAGCAAAGAAAAAGAAAGTGCAATCCATATGTTGATAAATACATTAGTTTTAAGTACAAAGGTTGTTGAAAATGATTCATTTACTGTAATACATTCCTGACATCTCCAAGAAAATTGGCATTCACACGTCCGAATTTGTCTACTATAATTCTATAGTTTATGAAAATTGTAAATGTTGTGGTTTTTCAAACACCCACTTCTCATGATAGGCAGCAGAGAGCTTCTTTTAGAAGAATGTTCTAATCTTTCCCTTAACTCAAATAGAGTTCAGTATAATTATCTGCATAGAATAGAAGCACCAGGAAATGTTATTGCAAAACGTCATATTTTCCCCATAGTTTATATTTAAGAGGTAACACTCAAAAGGATACATACTGTGACTTTGTGGGTTCGTGAAATGAAAAGTCCAATTTCACCACTCAAAAATGTTCTTTATTTCCACTGACTTACAGTTTAACACTTGCCAATTACACAGAATTACGTGCTGCACACAATTACAATTCACCAGTTCGTCCGTTACAATTTCACTTGTACTTGCGATTACGTCAACTCCGATGCACATACACAGTTACGTAAAGTCTTCCGTTGCACAATCTTCTCGTCGTAAACTGCACTCTTACACTGCTCGCCAAGAACTCTGACTAACTGACTGGCTGCAGCCCTTTTTATAGGCATCTCGCCGTCTTCTCGGCTTTTCTAGTTTTCAGGCGAAGATTCCAGATGATAGGAGAAGGGGAGAGAAACGTCCAGGGACGAGTGACATTCCTTTAATCACCCCTCAGTTAGTGACAGAGACTAATGGGAGGCGTGGCTCGGCCGCCCCCTGGTTTCCTCACAGCTGTGCCGTCATATCTTCCGCTAATTGGGTGACAATGCTTTGTTATAATGTAAATGTAAATGATGCCATATTAAGTCACAGTTAATGTGTACACCATTAGCAATGTAATGCCAACAAGCTCATAGGCAACTCAGTAGCAGAGAGAAGGTAGAAACAGAGATAAAGATTTTCAAGATCTTCTTGGGAAACAAGCCAGGTAATAAGATGATTAGAAATTGACGTTTCAGGAGTGTACATCTCTCCCATCATCAGGATATTTTAAGAAATGTTATAACCCCAAAATGTATAATTGGATATGACACAAATATTGTCACCCAATTATCGGGAAGCACCACAAACAACAGCTGAGAAGGGACCGGAGGCCACGCCACACCCACTCATTTGTCTCCTGCACTAACTGAGGGGTGATTTAGGGAAATGTCACTTGTCCCTCGACGTTTCTCTCCCCTTCTCCTGTCCTCTGGAACGTTCGGGTGATTCGCGGAAAGCCAGAGACTTCTAGAATAACAGGATATTCCTATAAAAGGGCTTCAATTAGGAGTCAGTCAGTCAGTCAGTCAGAGTTCGTGGCAATCAGCGTAAGAGTGCTAGTGTAAGGACGAGAAGACTGTGTGAGAGCATCGGAAGATTGTACGTAATTACGAGTGCAAGTGAATTGTAATTGTGTACATTACGTAATTCCGTGTAATTGGCAAGTGTTTAACTGTAAGTCGGTGGAAATAAAGAACATTTTTGAGTTTGTGTAATTGGACTTTTCATTTCACGAACCCACAAAGTCACAATTGGTGTCAGAAGTGGGATATAACACAATGGAGGCAGCATTAGAAAAGATTTTAGCGGAACTGAAAGAAATGAAGATGGCAAATGAAAACCTCGCTGCATAAACGGAAGCGGCAAATAACAGCCTAGCCGCGAAGCTGGAGACTACAAATAACAACCTGGACGCCGAGTTGAAACAAATGAAGACGGCCAACGACAACATCACCGAGAATATGGAAGAAATTAAGAGCGAAATGACCACAGAAATTAGGGCAGCGAACGACAGTCTGGCCACGGAAATGAAGGAGGCGAACGAGGTCCTCGCCGCCAAATTTGAGGAACAGTTGGCCGGCATGAGGGATGACGTCACGAACCTGGGCAAGCGGATGGGTCAAGTAGACGACCGCCTTAATGATTTAGAGGAAAAAGCCGACAATAACGCCAAGACCCTGAACGCCGTGGTGGAAGACGTCGAAGACCTTGCTAACCGCGTTAACAACCTGGAGGGAAAGGCCGACAGCAGCGTCAAGTCCCTGAACGCCATGGTGGAGGACGTCATCGGCAGGAAGCTGAAGGGTTTGAAGGCCGACGCACCGGGACGCGACACTACATCTGCGCGCGTCAAACCTCCCAAGTATGACGGCGCGTCAACGTTTGAAGTCTTCCGCCGCCAGTTCGACGCAGTTGTCTGGCACAACGGATGGTCACTGGAGGAGGAGGCCACACAGTTAATAGCCAGCCTCCAGGGAAGAGCCACGGAAGTCCTAAACGCGGTGCAGACGACGGCGGCGCCCAAGGACATCTGGGAGGCCCTGGAGAATCGCTTCGGGAACCACCGCTTCGCCGCAGCATACCTCAACCAGCTAAAGGCAAGGTCACAGCAGCCGGGGGAGATGCTGCAGGAGTTCGCCATAGCGATCGAGCAGCTGGCTAGCAAGGCCTTGGTTGACCTGCCACTGGAGTTCGTATCCCGGGAAGCCGCCTACAATTTTGTCGACGGGGTGCGGGACACGGAGATTCGTCAGCGCCTAATGCTCGGCGAATATAAAACCATCCACGAGGCGCTGACAGCGGCATTAAGGATGGAGGCGGCCAAAATAACATCCATCCCGACGTCGAGAACGAGGAGCGTCCGCTACGCCGGAGACAGAAGACCAGCTGAGGGACGCCGGCGAACACCTAGTGGCCTGTGTTGGGGGTGTGGACAGCCCGGACACCTGCAGAGAGACTGCCCACACCAGGAAGAGCAGGTGGAAGGACGAGTAAGGCCCGGCGTGGAGAGGGGCACGTCGGCGCCATTGCCACCATCCCCTCGAGTGACACTGCGCGCCGTCAGCCGGCGTATGGATGACGGCCTCGTCGCGGACGGTTGGGTGAGAGGGAAGCCGTGCCGCGTGCTGGTGGACACTGGGGCAGCCGTGACCATCAAGCCAACTGGATATATGACCTGAAAGGTGCAGGATTAAATATTTTTTATTATTAGTGAGCTCACAGTGACGGAAGGAGAGATTAAGGTGAATGTCATCTCACATCAGTCAAGCATGAATGAGAGTCTAATGCAGCTACGCAAGAGGAAGACATTCCGATCGGAATGGCTGGATCTTCCAGAGTTCAAGGACTGGCTGAGTCCAGATCCTGACAGCCCATACAAGGCGCGCTGTTTAGCTTGCAAAACAAAACTGACTGCTGGAAAGAGTGAGCTGGAGAAACATGGGGCTGGAGCAAAGCATGCCAAGGCTGAGGAAATCTTCAAGATAATGTTGATAGAGCAGCAAGAAAGGGAGGAAGATAGTGAAAGTGATGATGATGATTCGGATGATTATGAACCACTTAAAACAGTTTCGACACAGACTAAAAGCAGTGGAGCAGAAATGTCTGACAGCAGTCATATGCTTCAAGAAAGTGAACAAGTAAAGTTATATCAACGTATTGTAGATTCTATAGATGATTTAACCTCTTCACTACATGAAAATGCAGAACGTTTAACAAAAAATCATGAGGTCTTGATGAGCATCATGGAACACTTGTCGCAACAGAAGTGAAGTCCTTGAAGTAAAACTGGTACAGTGAAAGGAGTTTTTTTTTTTTTCAAAGAGGTCTGACCTGACGTGTCGAAGGGTTTTCCGACGAGGAAGCCAAGCCGACCGTACGAGCTGGTCACGGCATCTGGCGACACCTTGCCTGTGGAGAAGGAGGCCCTGCTGGAGATGACCTTGGGGCGCAGCGCCGTGCGTCTGTGGGTGTTCGTCGCGAAGGTAGCTGAGGGGGTGATTCTGGGACTGGATGCCCTCAGGAGCCACGATGCGACGGTCGACGTCGGCAGGAAGGTCCTGCGGCTCAACGGAGGAGAGGTTATACTCCGTCAGCCCGAAGAGCGTCTTGGAATCTGCAGGGTCGTCTTGAACGAAGACGTGGTTGTTCCCGCGAGGAGCGAGGTGATGGTGACGGCGCGACCAGAAGGCCAGACAGCAGGTTGGGTCCCGAGGCTGCAGAAGTACGACTTCACCTCGGAACATCGTAGAGGGAAGAGCCACGGTAACGCTGACGCCATGTCCCGAAGACCCTGTCCAGAAGAGTGCGGCCAGTGTACAAGAGTGGAGGAGAAGGAGCGTGCCGCAGCAGTCCGAGCAGTCACGGCAGTGCCTGCGGATGGCTGGGATAGCGCAGGCCTGAGGAGGGAGCAGCTGGCGGACGCAGATTTGGGGCCACTCTTAAGAGAAGTGGAGGCAGGGACGAGACCAACCTGGGAGGACATCGCACCGAGGAGCGCCACCTACAAGTCGTACTGGGCCCAATGAGACTCCCTGAAGACCAGAGAGGGCGTGCTTTTCCGGATATGGGAGTCACCCGATGGGAAGGCGCAGAGAGAACAGTTGGTACTTCCCCGGATAAGGTCCCGGAAGCCTTGGAGGAAGTGCACGCCGGTACTTCAGGAGGACACCTGGGAGCGAACCGAACGATTCACAAACTACGGCAGCGCTACTACTGGCTGAGGCTCCGAGCAGATGCTGAGAGATGGTGCCGTCAGTGTCACGAGTGCGCGGCGAGTCGCGGCCCCCAGACTAGGAGCCGGGGTCGCATGCAGCAGTACAACGTCGGAGCGCCATTCGAACGTCTCGCCGTTGACATTGCTCCGGAAGCGAAACAGCCAGCGACCGAGTGTGTGCAGAACTTGGTGGACCATCTCCACGACGTGCACGAGATGGCTCAACAGAGCATCCAGAAGGCGAGCGACCGAATGAAGGCCAGGTATGACAGGCAAGCCAACAACCAAGGATTCCAGCAAGGTGACCTGGTCTGGTTGTACCGTCCTACCCGGACCAAGGGACGCTGCCCAAAGCTCCAGCAGCCATGGCAAGGACCGTACCGGGTGGTGAAAAGGATTAACGACGTGGTCTACCGCATCCAGAAGGTTCCCCGAGGGAAGATGTTGGTGGTACACCTGGATCGTCTAGCCCGCTATGATGGTGCTGTTCGGGACGACCAGCTTTGAGGAGGGAGCAGTGTCACCCAATTATCGGGAAGCACCACAAACAACAGCTGAGAAGGGACCGGAGGCCACGCCACATCACTCATTTGTCTCCTGTCACTAACTGAGAGGTGATTTAGGGAAATGTCACTTGTCCCTCGACGTTTCTCTCCCCTTCTCCTGTCCTCTGGAACGTTCGGGTGATTCGCGGAAAACCAGAGACTTCTAGAATAACAGGATATTCCTATAAAAGGGCTTCAATTAGGAGTCAGTCAGTCAGTCAGTCAGAGTTCGTGGCAATCAGCGTAAGAGTGCTAGTGTAAGGACGAGAAGACTGTGTGAGAGCATCGGAAGATTGTACGTAATTACGAGTGCAAGTGAATTGTAATTGTGTACATTACGTAATTCCGTGTAATTGGCAAGTGTTTAACTGTAAGTCGGTGGAAATAAAGAACATTTTTGAGTGGTGTAATTGGACTTTTCATTTCACGAACCCACAAAGTCACAATATCAACAGACAAAAGACTACCATTATTTGCATCACTGAACAAAAGACTGTTTTCAGTAAATTAAATGTCAGATCAGCAGATAGCGTGAGTATAGAAAATTGTGTCAAAGAAACGTAAGTACTTAACTTGATGATCAAGCTGTATAGATCTCTGCTTCTTAAGTCGACGGATTTCCATTTGTAAGGCCAGTTTCCAAGAGGAGCTGAACTGAAATCCAGCATCAGGATTAAGTGTGCTCCTCTCGGATCAAATTGCCAAAGCCTCCTTAACTCTCTGTTCACAGTAACTGTTGCATCTTGCCAAGATGGTCGTCTTCTGAAAATTGGCTTTATGGTGTTATCAAAACAATGCTCTGCCAGTCCAGACTTCTCTGGTTGCATTAAACGAATGCTCCATTCATGTTCATTAATACTACTGCCACAACAGAGACAACAACATGGGTCAGTCTCACACATGTGAAGAGAGATTATATAAAAGTAGTGTTAGTTTTACTAGTATCGACTCATCTTAAGTACTAGTCGGCCAAGATAGGAATGCACTTGAAGGAGGGCAGCACTGTTTTGTATATTACATGAAGCTTAGGGAACTGCGTGAAGCGAGGGGAAGGCGATACTGGCAATGTACAGTTGCACAATTGAAACAGTACTCACCTGCTGATGTCTTCACGTTAATTCTCGGAAGTAGCACGTCCAGGAATGTTTGTCTCAGGTCCTTTATCTGCTGCATCCATGTGACTATTTCCTTCATCAGCTGTATCACTGTCACTGCATTCTTTCCCTTTAATATCCATATTCCTGAAATAACATTCATCACGACTGCAGTCTTCGTCATCATCATCGCTGCTCTCTAGACCCACGTTTATAATTTATCTTCAATTGCTTCCTTCATTAACCCATCTTGGCGCTTAAAAACTTCCTAAATTTTTTTCAAGTGTTTGCATGCTTCTATCCAATCATTTTGTGTAAATATGAGCTATGCAGATTGTTGTCATAGCTTTCAGATTACTCAAAGTAATCGATGATACGTTCTTTGCTGCAATCTTTTACTCAAAGTAATCGATGATACGTTCTTTGCTGCAATCTTTTGTTTAATTCAGATAATTCCAGATAAGCTCAATAGGGTTAAGGTCACAGTGGTATGGAGGAAGGCGTAAGACTGTAAAACCTCTTTGTTCCATTATTCTATCAAGCCAATAAACGGGGTTTTCTTTATTGATTTTCACTATCTCTAGAAATTCACTTTTTGTCAGTTGTGGATCATGTTCAATTTTCTTTTCTGTTAGCCAATGAATATTCTGTGCCTTTCGAGATGAAGTGTTAGAGGATTTATTATCCTGTACGGTATGTTAGGGTGCATTATTGACCACATCAATGCTTTCAGGTGGAATATTTGGTGTTAATTTCTCTTCTACTCACTTTTTATAATTTTGACTATTCATTTCATCATGGTAATCTGCTGATTTGGATTTTGAATGTAAATCAATTCAGTTCCCTCAATAAATCCCATTGATTCCCCTGCATGTACAACAATTGCTCTTTGACTAGCACTAGTATTAGTAAAAATACCTGGTACTTCCTCATGTTGCCAGCACTTCTTGACGGTATAGTGAGTATGAACCCAAGTCTCGTCTGTATAAACTACTGTTTTACGTGGTCCTTTTTTATTTAAACTAATAGCTCTTAAGTACTCTGCACGTTTTGCAACAATTTGTGGTTTCTCCATTAGCACAGATCGTTTGTTTTTGCATTTCTTAAACTGAAATCCCATTTCTCTTAATATTTTCCTAAATGTTTCTTTGCCACCCTGAAAGTTTATTTCTTCTTTAGCAAAGTTTAGTAGTTTTCTCAAAGTAGGAATTTCCTTTTTCTGTTCATAATACTCCAAAAATTTCCTACGCACAACGCACTTATCAAAATCATCAAGAGATATGATTTTGTGTTATTTTTTATTTTTCCTCGGAGTTGTAACCTTAACCCCAGTCGCTGAAGCATTTTCGAAATCCTTTATTATGTTCATGATGGTTCTCCTAGATTTTAGCACTACTTTTGCTGCCCTAAGTGTTGCTTTTTCAAGGGGCATGAGGAACTTCCTCCTGTTTTTCTTATCTACAGAACTGTATAACTTGATATATATGTTTTTCATCAGAATGGGATAGTTTTATTGTGGTTTTTAACTTTGTTGGTGTCTCCATGATTAAACTCTTTACCAGCAGAAGCCACTTTTATTACGGGCACTGTAACTGCCACTACACTAAACTGCACAGAAGTAGGTTCAACGAAGCACCGTGTTGAACTGCACTACATTTGCACGTCACACTGGAAGTGTCTCAGTATTGTTGATGTTTGCATTATCGGAACTGTGCCTGCGGTACTCCGCCCACTTGTGACATATCTGTTTTGTAGCTGTTTACTATAGCTATTTCCACTCCATAATGGCATATGGTATCATACTCTGGGGAGCGGGTTTTGATAAAGTGTGACTTTGTGTGACTTTGTGGGTTCGTGAAATGAAAAGTCCAATTTCACCACTCAAAAATGTTCTTTATTTCCACCGACTTACAGTTAAACTCTTGCCAATTACACAGAATTACTTGCTGCACACAATTACAATTCACCAGTTCGACCGTTACAATTTCACTTGTACTCGCGATTACATAAACTCCGATGCACATACCAGTTACGTACAGTCTTCCGTTGCACAATCTTTTCGTTCATTAACACGTCACTGACTAACTCTTACACCAAGGACTGCGTCTGTCTCCTCACTAACACTCACAAACCAACTGACTGACTCCCTCACTGACTAGCTGCAGCCCTTTTTATAGGCATCTCGCCGTCTTCTCGACGTTTCCAGATGATGAACGATCCCGTAATTTCTGGAACCAGGTGGACAGAAACAGACGGCACACTGATGTTTTTTTCCTCCCAGCCATTGCCTGTCACCACTATAAGACAAACGAGGGGAGGGTGTGGCTAACACGGACCTCCCTCGTCTCCCGCTCTCAGCTGCTTTCATAGGGTGTTCCAGCGCTCGCGCGACAATATTTAAATTACAAAAAAAGATTATCCGTATTATGATGCAGGTTAGCTCCAGAAGTTCCTGTAGAAACTTATTTCGTAAATTAAATATACTTACTCTGCCTTCTCAGTATATTTATGAATTAACCAAATACATGTATGAAAATCTTGATAATTATTATATAAAACAGAATGAACACACTCATGGGACCAGAACACAAAAATATCTGAAAGTGCCGGCCCATAGACTTACATTATTTGAAAAAAGTCCTTTCTATGCAGGCATAAAAATATATAATAAATTACCGCCAAAATTTAGAGAAATTAAAAATAAAACCCAGTTTCTAAACACATTAAAAAAGACTCTTGCTGAAAAAGCATATTATTCAGTAAGAGAATATATGGCAGACAGTCTCTAGGACCAATGTAGCAACTACAAGATTGCATTTGCACATAATTGTTTAAGCATCACTGTACATATTATCTTTAATTGTTTTTGATATATTCTCTTGTATTTTTAATGTTAATCTTGACGAGTCATCTGTTTACTGGGCTCTTGCCCAACCAGTGTAAATGTTTATGACGAATAAATAATTATTATTATTATTATTAACGCTTCTCGCCGAGTGCATTCATATCGTGGCCGACTAATAAACACATCATTTTAGTATGTTTGCTATATAAAATAGTTTATTATATTTGTTGAAAGATACTATTGTTACAATATGTGATATTTCATTATAGGTGACTACTATTTCATAAAATCTGTGAAAGGTCGACATCGACTTGTGTACAATGGTTTTGTCTACAACAGCTATCGGTATTATGGAAGAAGGACGTACTGGAGATGCTCACATAAATTACGAAGTGGATGCCGTAGTCGTATAGTTACCTTTGACAACAAATTACATGTAAACCCTGCAATACATAATCATAAATAATACTTTATTTGGATATTTTACAGGTACGATCAGTATTCAGTGTTTTGAACTATTATCATTTACAATGCAATCAAACATCTGTACCAACCATTGTTATCCACAACAATAGAAAATTAGGAGAACCTATTTCCTTGTTTATATATACACATATAATAATTTGTAACATAAAACTTCACTTATCGTATAAGAAATGATTATAATTCTTATAAATTCTCCAGGATCGAGATTTCATGTATATTCATACACATCTTCAGCTGGAAGAACAAAGCTGTCCCATAGTTACTAAACAATAGATGTTGAAATAATAATAATTAATTAATTAATTAAACTTTGGTATTTATAGGAAGTCTACTCATATTGATAATTACATAAAAAATAAAAGTATTAACCCTTTTTCACATAAATTTCCTGTTTTTAATAGTTTGATTTATAGATTAATAAATATACCCCTGAATAAAGAGCAATTTAATAAAGAATATAAACATATTATTAATACTGCTTTAATTAGTGGTTTTAATAAAGAATTTATAAATAAAAAAATTGAAAAATTTAAATATCAAAATACTGTTAATGATATTTCTACCCTTGTCATTTGTATCCTTTAAATTATTTAGCAATAGATGCAATGTTACATAGAATGTTTTGCTGAAATTTCTTTTGTAATTAATTGAATTAGCTATGATGTATCACTTTTAACTGGTTTGAGTTATACAGAGTGATCCATATAAACCTGAACCATTTCAATAGGCCATAGTTCTCATTTGAAGGCTCGTAGAATGTTGAAATTTGTTTTAATGATATCAGTGACTCTGAGAGAATTGACAACACTGACAATTGTTGGCAGTTGAGAGTCATAACAGCAACATGCAGTACTCACTACGAGAGCGTGTTTACATTTTGAAAACATATTGGAAGACAAATTCCTTGGTAACAACACAACGGGAATTTCAAACATGATGTTCCGACAAAGACAACAATTTTATCGCTTGTAACAAAGCTGGAGACAACTGAGATTGGAAAACATAGACTGTCATCTGTTACAGATGTTCGCAGAAGTCCATTGAATTCTCCAAACAAATTGTTGTGTCGATTGAGCTAGGAATATGGAACATGTCAAAGAGCTGCGACCTTATAGAGTTCATATGGTACAACTGAAAGAAGCACATTATGATAAACGAATCAGTTAGTGATTATATAGAAAACATGCATAATGAAATTTGACATACCGGCAATTTATTCTGTTTTTAGGTTTGTTTCGTCTTCAGATTTTGGTAATACAAAAAAAAACAAAAAACATAGTATCCTTGACGATGAAGTGTGTTGACTGACGATGCGAGCAAATGTTCGTTAAATTGATCTTAAAAAGAAGAAAGGAGTATTAACATCAACTTCTTAAGATAAGTCGAGATTCATTAACAAATATTTTTATTTGTATAAGAATCAGTTACTGTCGATGGTTTCAGGGTACTCTTATTCCACGTCCATAACGTGGTTTACAGATGAGGCATGGCTACATAAACACACAAAAGACCAGATATTGTGCTGCTGTGATCCACGAAACTCCACTGCATGATGAAAATGTTGAAGTATAGTGCGCAGTATCAGTTTCCAGGACCATTGGTCCCATTTTCTTTGATACGACTGTAGACACTGAGGTTTATATGGGTATCTTCAAGACATTTGTTGAGCAGCTGGATGATATTGAATTGAGAGAAGGTTATTTCCAGCAAGATGGAGCAACATGCCTTACATCTACTGACATCATGGAACTAGTAAACAGTTTCTTTGATAATCGAATAAAATCTCAAAAGGCCTGTGGCTCTCCAGATCCCCTGACCTAACCTCACCGGGTTTTTTCTTGTGGGGATATCTAAAAAATAGAGTGTACAAGAATAGGCCACGGACAATTGATGTTTTCAAGGAATCCATTCAAACCGAAATAAGTAACATTGGCAAGGATACTCTCTGTAAAACTTGAGAGAATATGGTGAGACGAGTACAAACATGTATAGATGCTGGTGGAGGACACTTCCAACATTTTCTCTGAGATGTAAATAGTGTAGTGTTATCCATCAATTGTGTATTATATTCTCCCAAAGTTGTACGTGTGTCCTATTATTGTTTCAAAGGTTATGACCTATTGAAATGGTTCAGGTTTATATGGATCACACTGTAGGTACAATGTTGTAAGTAGTGTTATACTAAAGATTCTTTGTAATTGATTCACTTTAATTACTCATGCTATTTAAGTAAATGTTAAATTTCCTATGTTTTCTAATAAGAGGGAATAATAAAAGAAAGTATTAACAGTGAAATTTTCCTGTCAAATGCCACATCCTATTGTTAATTCCTTGAAAGTTCATACAAAATCTTTGAGGTAATTTATTGGAGTAGAAAATCATGAATAAATGTTATGCAGAAAATTCATTGCAAGTCTCAGAATTGGAGAATGAATAATGTAATTGGATTATGTATTACGACAGAGAAATTTTTGTTGTTACTGTTAAGGTAATTTGTTTCTTGAACCTGCAAGCATTACAGAGACCATTAATATTACATAAAAATTAATAAACAAAATAAAATGCTGTATATTTCCTACTGGTTTAGCTGTTTGGTGTTCAGCTGATTGTACGTTCTTATACTGAATTGCTACAGATGATAGAAGATTATAAAATGCAACAACTTTAAAACTGCAGTTCCAACTCTCAACACTTGTGTAATTATCTTTGTGCATCATTTGTAACAATCAAATGTATCCTAGTATTTACTTATTAAGAATTAAAACTGTGTTTGTTCTTTGTAATGGTTCCAAAATAAATTAAAATTGAATATTGTGGATAGTGGAACTATCCACATGAGAACAAATCAAATTTCAAATAATAGGAACAAAGTATTCAATTTCGACATCCCCCAGAAAGATTTGTTCAGCAAGTTCCTTGAACCACCACCAGAGGAGACCTATGACAAAATATCATCAGATACACCAATGAGAACCAGTCAATGGCCAGTTGAGGATAGAGGCAAAGTCTCTGAAACATGTTCCGAAAAAATTTAAAAGTAAATGTTGTTTAGTGCCATTAATCGAGTCCCTTTAAATTTAATAGTTTTAGTATTTTTATTTCTTGCACTTTGGTTATTTTGATGAAGTAAATAACACTCACCCAGGCACACATACACATATCCATTTTTCTTGATATATATAGTTTAGTTTATTACTGCAGAATTGATTATTTTAGATGTGAATATTTTTGTACATCTTTTTTACATATTACAACATATTGTGACTTTGTGGGTTGGTAGAATCAAAAGTTTTGTTTGCAGAAATTTAAAACATTCTTTATTGTAGTACACAGAAACTTTGTACAACCCTTGCAGCAGCAAAACGACATGACATTGACAAACAGCAGTCTTCAAGGTCGACTCAATGCTCTGCTGCATGTAAACAAACAAAAGAATTACTGTGGTACAGTTCAAATGTCCACTGTTGCAATAACAATCACACACCTCAATTCCACTGCACAACAACTGCCGCTCTAACACCTTGTGGGGCTTTTTATACCCAAGGCAGTGAGGTTCTTGCCTTTATTGCATATTTATTGTGGTACTCAGTATGTGTGACCAAAAGAAATAGTGTTGTCAGATGTTCAAGAATTCTTATAAACCAGAATTTCCATTTATTTCATATTTTACATTTGTACATTTATTGCACTGAACATGTAATTTATTCTAAATTTAATGTCATGGCAAAATTAGTACACTTTGTAGAATAGGTAAAGTTTTACAGGTTTCATTTTCAGGAAGTTGGGAAGTATGTTGAAGTTGTTTGAATACACATTTTAAATTAGACGTTTGAAACTGCCTGCATTACAGTATGAGGAGATGCTAACTCTGTCCAGCAACTCTAAATTATCAAACATTACCAGCACATGGCCACAAAGATGGCGGCGAGTGGAGTTTTAACAAGGCGTATGCACCAGAAAATAAGCGATAATAGTGGAAATAATTATGGCAATTCCGGTATAGAATGCAACATTTTAACTACAAACAACAGTGTAAGTGGTAAGAGTAAAGGTAAAGTGATGGATGGCAATGAAGTAAAAAAAAAAGCAGAAAATCTCGCCCACGCTTGTAAACGACAGGCGGGAAACCGGCGATCGCGAAATTATAGCGTCACTCCACACAATAGTGGACATTCAAAATAAAGACTTGAAACGCGCTCAAGAGGAAATAAGAGCAATGAAGAAAGAAAACGATACTCTAAAGATACAGATGGCTCAACTCAGCGTAGAACTAGATCAAGCAATAACTCAGCTTAAGAAAAAAACGGAGTTATCCAACATTCAAACGTTGCGTGGACTCAAGTCTGTACAAACGGCAGACATGTGCGAAGACATTCTGAACCAAATAAGAATAAGTTTCAGGAAACACAGTGCGGGGTACAGATATCAAATAGATTTGAAGCCCTTCATAATTGTAATGAGAGGAATATTGAATTAACAGGATTGCAAGACGGGAAGTGCGATGCGGACCGTGGTTGGCAGCAACCTAAACGATATGCAAAAGGCCACATAAACCCTTGGAAAAGGAATGAAATTGAAATTAGAAACAAATTTGCAAATCTATCTCCAATCAATCAGGAAAGATCAGTGACAGAGAACGGGAAGAAAGTGATAAGTGAAAGCTCGAATTTTAAAGCCAAATTAAACAAACACAAGGTGTTAATCCTTGCTGATAGTCACAGGAAACAAATCAGCAGTACTCTAACAGCAACTCACCCAGAGTTCTTGGTTGAGGTTTTTGTGAGATCTGGTGCTCCAATAAAGGAAGTAATGAAAAACTATGATACAATGTGTGAAAACCTAACCTCAAAGGACCACGTAATCATTATAGGAGGAGCTAACAATATTGTTTGTAATAATGTAGTGAAGGTGAAGAAAACCTTATTAAAGTGTGTACAGAATCTCAACCATACCAATGTTATAGTGGTAAATATTCCAAAGAGATTTGACTTAGAGGAAAATTCGTGTGTAAACAAAGCAGTGAACCAGTGTAATGAATCCATTAGGAAGACTGTGGGTACTTTCAAACATGTGAATCTAGTGGATATCAGTGACTTTGACCGTGATTTACATACACGCCATGGCTTGCATTTGAACTGGAAAGGAAAGGAGGAACTAGTCAACAGAATAGTGAACGCTATGAATGGGAAAGCCAGAACTTTTAGAAGATCTCTAATGGATGTAAGAAACAAAAGAGGAGCAGATGCAGCAAGAGATCACCATTTATTGATCGCAAAATTCAAACTTAAAATTATAGCAGCAACAAACAAAATCCAGACAAGAAAAAGAAAGTTTAATATACAAAAATTGACACAAGAGGAGACAAGGAAAAATTTTAGTATTGAATTAAAAAATCGTTTTGATCTATTTACAAATGTTGAAGACATGGATATAGAACAGAATTGGAGAATATAAAGAATATATATACAAACAAGTGAAAATATAATTGGATTTCGAGAACAACAACAAAGGGAATGGATGTCAAAAGAAACATGGGAAGAAATAAAGAAAATAAAAGCTGCTAAAGCTCAAATAAATAGAAGCAAAACAAGACAAAAAAAGAAAGAAAGTTGTGATAAATATTTT
The DNA here is from genome assembly GCA_030765055.1 of Mantis religiosa. Lineage (NCBI taxonomy): Eukaryota > Metazoa > Arthropoda > Insecta > Mantodea > Mantidae > Mantis > Mantis religiosa. The sequence goes on from CM060947.1 coordinate 273,298,477, forward strand.
GAGCTAGACAAAATTGTTAAAAAGAAAGTTAAGAGGGACAAAAGAAAGTGGATTGATGACCTTATTAGCCCAGAAGGCAGAAGAGGCCGAAAGAAAGGGGGACACAAAACAGGTTTACAATATTACAAGAAAATTATCAAAAAAAGGATTTAGAAAAAGTAAACCAATGAAAGATAGAACAGGAAATGTTATTTCATCAATGGAAGAATAACTAAAACATATAAACCCAGAAATACTTAAAGTAGATACGGAAACTACTATTAAATTACTATTACCACTAATGAAAAAAATATGGATAGAAGAAAAAATTCCAAAAGATTGGAAAGAAGGTCTGATTGTAAAGCTACCTAAGAAAGCTGACCCTACAGTGTGCAAAAGTTGGAGGGGTATTACTCTATTGAGTATACCGAGTAATGTCCTATCCAGAATAATTTTAAATAGACTACAACTGAAAAAAACTAAAGAAAAATAGAATAAATGCAAAAATAAAAGAAGAACTTACTATAGTAACTGGGAAAATTGAGCAAGTGAAATCTTTTACATACTTGGGAAGTCAAGTTACTAAGGATGGAGGAGCAGATCAGGATGTCAAACAAAGAATAAAGAAAGCCAATGGAGCCTTTATACAACTGTACCCAGTACTCAATACAAATGTTAAATCAGTGCTATTATATGCATGTGAAACATGGAGAGTCACTTACAGTATCTCAAACTCACTACAAACTTTTATTAATAGATGTTTGAGAAGAATATGCAACATTAAGTGGCCAAATGAAGAGCTATGGAAAATCACTAAACAATCTTCAGTTGAGAAGGAAATTAAAAGGAGGAAGTGGAACTGGATAGGACACAGCATCAGAAAAAAAAATGGGTCAATAGAGAAGGAAGTACTTGACTGGAATCCGCAAGGAGCACGAAAAATAGGTCGCCCAAGGATAACATGGAAAAGAACAGTTGTAGAAGTGACAGAAAAAGGGAAAACTTGGGCAGAAGTCAAGGCCATTGCAAGGAGTAGAGAAGAATGGAAATGTTTCATGGATGCCCTATGCCCCAAAAGGGACAAGAGGAATTAAGTCAAGTAAGTCAAGTGATACATAGATGGTGGATACTGGTGATATTGGAAAGAAACGCTTCAGATGTACAAACTCCGCTTATGTGGTGACCAGTTTAGTTTTACTAGGCAACCCTTTGTGCAACCTTTAACAGTTTATATTGTTTCCTTTTCATCTTCTCTTCAGTATTCTTTTCTTACACCCTTCACTTTTCTGGGCCATTTTAATATTATTGCTTCCCTTAAACACTCCCCTATATTTGTACTCTCTCTTTCTTTTGTTCTGACCAACATTTTTATGACTACAAATTTATGATCCATTTTGTCCCACTTTTTCTCCTACAGTTTTTGCCTCCATTAATTTTATAAATTAATGTACAATGTTTTCTCTTCCACCACACAAATTGCAAATTATTTTTTCAACTATCTCTTTTGCCTCTTAAATTATTGAACCCATTCTCATCCAAACAAATAATTTTCTTTTTCCAGCCTGTTTAAATGGTCTATCTGACCTTCTCTTCTCCAGTTTCTTTTTATTATTTCAGGTCCTATTTTACCAGTTACCAATTATCTAACGTTAACATTGTTCTTCTTTTTAAGTTTCCATATGTTTCCCGTTCCTATTTTCTTTGTAGTTTTCTCTGTCCCTGCCCAATAACTATTTGTGCTCACCAAACTCTTTTCCTACTTCACGCATATCTTTAAAATTTCTCAATTTTCATTCATCTAACATCTGAACAAAACTATTATGATTTTCTATAATCATTTGTTTATTTGTTTTTTTTTTCTTCCAAGCTCTATGAAAGCAACCTCTGTTGGTGCTATATTTCATAAATCTTTAGAAAACATTCTGTATATATATATATATATATATATATATATATATATATATATATATATATATAATCATTACAAAGCACAGTAAGAAAGCTAATTCTGTAGATAATTGTGCTACTACAAAAATTAATATACATATTTAGATGTGGTCATTCCAAAATTTCAAAAATGTTAATTTTCTTGATCTTTTTTTGTACATTTGTTCACTTCTGCTTTATGTGAACTATTTAATGGTTCTTTGAATGTTTAGATTTGTGTTAAATATGAAATTGTATTTACTGTTTTCAGTGATATATAATTACGAGCGTCTTCTTCTTATTCTTTTTTTTTTTTTTTTTTCAACCTCCGAGACTATAAATAAAAGTCAAGTTCATAGAAAACAATTATTTTATCACCAAAAGTTTTGTACGCTTATGGTTACATAATCACCAAAAAGATTGGGACAAGCTTTGCCATATTCTCTGCAGGAAACGTTGCTGTCAATGATTTCAAATGAGTATTTAAGTTCTTTTGAAAATGCATCCATTGTTGATTGTTGCTTTGTTTCCGGAGTGTCCGGTGTCGTATTGGATCCAAGTTTTATCTCCAGTAACAATTGATTTCAAAAAGTTCTTTCCTTCATCGTGAAAATGATGAAGGAAATTAAAAGCTGATTGATTTGATTTGATTTGATTTATTGATTCATCCATTAAAACATGTACATGTTATAGGACACGTCAAATTAAAAACTAAGTACAATATTTATAATTAAGGTAGCTAACTAAATATTTACAAATTTAAAAATTCATCATCGCTGTAGAAGCTATTGGCTCTAAGGAAGTTTAATAACAATTTCTTAAATTGATGTTGTGATTCAATCTTTTTTATAGATTCAGGTAGCTTATTGTAAAGACGTAAGCCAGCATATGTGAAACTATTTTCATACATCTTTGTTTTGTGTGACTTCACAAATAAATTATTCTTTGTTCTAGTGTTGTGTATATGAATTTCAGAATTTGTTTTGAATAAACTTAGGCTTGCTTTCATATGTACAAGAGTTTCATATATGTATATACCTGGCAGAGGTAAGATACCTAATTTACTGAAGTATGGCTTACAACTAGTTGTGCTTGAGACATCTGCTATGATTCTAATTATTTTCTTTTGGTATCTGAATACTTTTATACTGTCTTTAGAATTTGCCCAAAAAATTATACCATACGCCAACAAACTGTGAATATATGAAAAGTACACTATTCTCCGAACTTTCAAGCTTGACATGCCTGTAATCGCCCTCATTAAGAAACACATTTTACTAAGCTTTTTCGTCAATGCCTCTATGTGAGTTTCCCAATTTAAATTTTCATCTAGTATTAGTCCCAGAAATTTGATAGTTTGTACGTAATTTTGGATACAATTGACTTCCACTCATTTTATTATAGAAGCTTAGGGCTGCTGTTTTCTCCTTACTCAATATTAACATATTGGCACTAAACCATTTTTTAATATATTTTAGATTATTTTCAATATGTACATCTGCCCCTTCCTTATTCACCCCTTTGATAAAAATATTTGTATCATCTGCAAAAAAGTGTAACATTTATATTGGTTCTGTTTTCTACAATCTGATATCACAATCTTGTCCCAATCTTTTCGGTGATTATGTTGAAAAGTAACCATATGTGTACAAAATTTTGGTAATAAAATAATTGTTTTCTATGAACTTGTTTTTTATTTATAGCCTGTCGGAGGTTGAAAAAAGACCCTTGTAGTTGGTTCAAAACTTTCTATGGCTACGGAAATAATTTCTGTTGCTATAAAATGTAATCAGAGTGTTAAATGAAGGTTAAGGTTTGCTATGGAACATTTTCCATGCCATCTCAAGCAATTAATGAGAAAATATGTAATCCTTCAGTGTTATAATTATTAAAGACTTGTATGATATATAGGTTATGTTTGTATAATATTAACATTTTTTCATGCCTTCTTGTTTTTTACTGTATAATGTGTAATGTTTTATTAGCCATCCTGCATTATGTAACCCTTAAAAATAGCAAATCATTTTGTAAAAAAAATAAAATGTTTATTTGAATTTGGTGACTCCAAAATTGTTGAAATGTTGAACTTTGATATCTTGTACACTTGTAAAAGTTAAAAATAATTTAAATCTGTAGATTTGTAATGAATGTAAACCTGTATTTACTGTCCTCACAGGCCCATCATTCATTTTGTTCTTAAATTCTGGTGCAGCAGTGCTAAACTATTATTTTTATTGCTGAAAGTTTCATCAGAGAAAATAATGTTTAAAGCTTTGGCTCTTCTTAATAATAAATGAGTGTGGTTTTGTACAGCCTTAGTAGTTCTTGGTCACCAAGTTACAAAATCCTCAAGTTTTCATCTGTTTTTGCTACATAGATTGTTATTAGAGCTATGTATTTTTATGATTCATGGAAACAACAAATAAAGTTGATTGAATATTATTACCTCTTTGTACATTGCTTACCCTTTGATTGTAAAGAAAATAATTTTATTTCAATGGATATAACTAGTGAACTGTTTACTACCAACAAAACAACTGTCAAAAGTCCTGATACCAGTTGTTGAGACTTATACATTGATTAATTTGTTGCCTTTTATTGCACAGACCAAACAATTTATTATTATTGATTGTAAGTAAAACTTAAAATTATTATTTTTGTGGTTCAAATCCCGGCAATGGCATTGAATTTTTCACGTTGACTCTATCTATCAAAAACCTTAGCTTATATATGGCTAGTGTGAAGAAATTATTAATTAACTAAAATAATAAGAGTTAAAATGATGAAGACTCAAGTACTTACTATAGTAAGTTGCCACAAACGGTGTACCTTGGATGCAAGAGACTCTAGTGGTTTACCGGGGAAATATACGAGCCAAATGGAGAATTTAATGTCATGATGGCAAGTTGGCCATGGTAGCTCAATGGTTTAGAGCAACTGGACGGAAACCAGGAGATCCAGGGTTCAAATCCCGGCCATGGCATTGAATTTTTCATGTTGACTGTATCAAAAACCTTAGCTTATATAAGGCTAGTGTGAAGAAATGATTAATTTCCATCAATTAACTAAAATAACAACACAAGTTGTACTGAACTCACAATGCTTACTTACCTACACTTTCATTTTTTATAAAAATATGAACTTGTCTCTTTCTGTGGTACCGTCTTTTTTATGCCTCTGTTGCAACTTGCACTACTTATAGCTTCTTGACGCTCACTAAACCTATTGCTTGGAGTCTGACACTAATACTCACTGCTTCCCAATTCTCAGACAACTAACACTGCTCTGGCTGACCAACTCAGTACGCAACTGAACTGTGAGGCTGCCTTGTTGGTGAGTCGTGGAAGAAATGTTCTGGGAACCAAAGTTTCTCAAAAGCATAGATAGAACATTCTGGAAGTTGATTTTTCTAGATTTTCCGAAATCAAAAGGTCTGAAACACCAATGCAGCACAGCAAAGACATGTACTTCTGGCTTGTGATGTCAACCAATGGCTATCTTTGAATGTTCCATTTTTCTACTCTCAGTGGCAAATAACAAAGGTGGGGGGATGGGGTGACTGACACTTAATTCCCTTTATAGTAGGCATCCACAGTTTCTGTAACCTGCTTATATAGAAATAAGATTAGCCATTGCTCTTCATTCTTATGATTACTGCACACCTGGAAAATAATAATAATAATGATAAACATGGCGCTGGGGCGGGTTTTTCTCTGGGATCTCCGGTTTCCCCCGCCATCTCATTCCACTGGTGCTCCATCTTCATCTCATGTATCATCAGTGTCATCGCCTGTGGTGCCGTATGTAGTAAAAGCGAGTGTTAAACACTACACATTTAATAATAATAATAATAATAATAATAATAATAATAATAATAATAATAATAATAATAATAATAATAATAATATTATTATTATTATTATTATTATTATTATTATTATTATTTTTATTATTATTATTATTATTATTATTATTACTACTACTATTATTATTATTATTATTATTATTATTATTATTATTATTATTATTATTATTATTATTATTATTATTATTGCTACTATTACAAAAATACGGCTTGCATATTTGTATGTATTTAATTAAAATATAACAACAACCTTTAAAGGGAACCACTCTCCTTAGTCGCTGGGTTGTAACCATTAGCCAACCAAAGGTGACCCACATAAACAGGGCGAAAGACATTGTAGTCAGTCTTCTGGTTCCTTTAATTCCTGCAGATACATACCTTTATAAACTCAAACCTCAGAGTAATGCTGCCTGCCTTTGACAGAGGACTTAGCGGAGGTGAAAAAAACAAGTGCTTTCCTTTATCTGCTAATACGGTTACTTGAAAGAGTCAGTTAAAAATAGTGACCTTTGCTCCTGAGTGTTTCCCAACGGTTTCAAGTAACTTAACAGTTGTAATTTTCGAAATAATATCTCTATTTAAATTGTAAAATTAAGTAATTCAGTTAAAGTTCAGAGTTTCCAGACAAAGAAGTTATAAATCTGTATTCCAGTAAGCCTATGTTTTACTGTTACCACGCTTGCATATATGAAATGTCTTAGTTTACACTTATCAAAAACTAAATTGCCTTAAAATAAATTCTAAATGCACTTTTAAGTTTAATAACACAGAATACAACATTATATACAGAATATGTTAATATAACAGGCTTAAAAATATATCATTTTACAAAGAGCACTTAAATTTATTTTTAAATGTAAGTTGATGAGCCTTTTGAATAAATTTCTTTTTCTATAGGGACCAGCTTTTTCAAACAGATGTAATAAATAATATGACTTCGTGGGTTTGTAGAATTAAAAGTCCAATTTGCAGAAATTCAAATTGTTCTTTATATGCGTAGAAATACACTCACAGTAGCAGTATTACATCACATACACAATCACATTCTACCAAGGTCAATGACCTCAACATCTGTTTACAACATCAGCTCTCGTTACAACATCTGTTCACAACTGTTTACTCTCCTGTTTACGACTGACTCATCACTAGCCATGACTTCTTTTTATACACCCATTCATGAATTCCAGACTGTTCTGTAACAATCATGAAATGAACACTCTCCATCAATCTAGACGTTACTAGAATGTTCCAATTACCTCACTTATCTGCATAATATCGCCTGGTGCGTAGATACGATAACTGTTTATAAAAAACTATATATTGCAATGCAATGCACTGTAACGCTAATTATGCAGCCATAAAGTATACCATGAAGAATATACGAAATGATAAGTAAGTGAACACTTATTTCACAATGAACATCTGTTTTTATATAAAAATTATTTGTGGTTGGTTTATTGACAAAATAAAAACATGTACATACATACACATAACACAAGAACAAAACAAAATTATTTCTTAAACAGATTAAGAGGAACATTAAGTAACAAAAATATAGAAAATAAATCTAAAGAATTGTACAATCATTTACCGAATCAAATAAAACAGATAACAGAAGAAAAATATAAACTTAAAGCAATTAAAAAGTACCTTGTAGAAAACCCAGTCTACTCTATAGATGAGTATAAAAGGTTAAATAAAGCTTAAATAGTAAGGGTACCCCCTGCTTATTTTATTATTTTAATATTGTTATGTACAGATTGTATTTATTAAACCTGTTGACGTATCCTATGGAATTGGATCATATGGATGAAAAATGAAATGAAATGTTATAGTAGACATATATGCATATTGTAACCTGTCACATAAAATAGAAATATTTCAATTTGATCTCAATTCTTTTCTATCACCCACAGTTTTCTCACAATGTAACTTCATTACAAATCAGAAAATAAGTAAAATATGTTTTAGGAATGAAAAAGAAATTAGTGTTACAATATGTACAAAGCCATTATCCAAGTCTAAACAAGAAAATATCTCTAGTACATAGTCTTATGTGTCAAAGTTCTTATATTTCCTTTCTCTCTTCCCCTTAAACACTGTCTGTATTACGAGAAGGTATGCTTGAGACCTCTCTGTCATAACATTATTTATTGCTTCTAGATTCCGACCAGTCACTTTATAGCGTCTAGTGTCTCTCTTGTTGCGAGTAACTGATCCTGAATCTTGGAAATGTTTGGTGCACCTATTGGTTTTTAAAGACATAAGGATACCAACATTAATAGACATTTTAATTAAGCGTGAGAATGACAAAAAATTTATATCATATATTGATAAAACGTAAGACGTTTATGTGACAAACAAAAGTACGTCAATTTGACGGTACCTGGACACTTTTGACAACATTCTGCTCCGAGGGACTTGTCTGAATGCTGGATAGCGTTGTATAAACTCCTCTATGCAGCAGTTTAAATTATATTTGTATGTCACTGGTACAAAAGTAGCATTTAACCATAGAGATGCAGTAGTCTGTTCATATCCAAGGGAAGCTGGTTGTATTAGTTGCCAGCACAACCACACTCAGAGCACTGTAATTTGCTTACTGTTCCACAAAAATTATCACTTCTCCATAGAGGGCACCATAACTTCAAGATGTCTTGACCAGTCTTGACCAGTCAACTATAATGTCATTCTTGCTCAATTGGATGGCAGGAAACAACAAATAAAAATGAACACCGTGTATATCATGTACTGATGATGTACAAATGACATGAAATTTGAATTTGAAGAAAACTGGCTTAATACTAACAGAGGCAAGTTGCAGCTAATGAGGCCATTGATTTCACACAAGGAGTTCAGGAAGCTAATCTGGAGCAAAATATGTATTCAAATTCAAATTCTATTGCATCTATGGATCATGTATACATAATATAGAATTAATAGGATATGATTTACATTATTGTGTTAAATGGTGCTGAGCATCTAGCAATGCTATCATTAACTCTCTTTCTCTCCAATATTTTCCAGATATTACAATTGAATTTGGATGAAAGAACTGGACTTTTGTTGAAGGTGATTTGATTTATATCTTGACTTACAATATTGTGGTGTGTAGCAATATTTACATGTTTGAAGATATTTGTCATTGGAGTACTCACAAGGGAATTATCACTATACTCACACCTGTACGTACTTGATTGTTTGATGGTATTATCTCTGCTCTGTGTGCGACCTGTGTGTGGAGTATAGCTGGAAGTAGCCGATGAGTCCAGAATAGTAGGAACAAGAGAGATTGTAAAAATTAATTATTAACTCAATTAATTATTAAATTTATTAAACTCTATAGGGTCTTCTCGTCCCTTAATAATATTTAAGTATTTTTACTTAAATTCTAAATTCAATTTCAATTAACATAAAACAGTATTTACCTGTCTACCCGTGATGGGTAGCAGCGCTGTCATCAAGTTTCAGTGCTTAGGGGTATGTATGTGTATATATTTTATTGACTGCAATTGGGTACTACCCGGTGGCAGAGTTAAGAATACAGATCAAATTACAAATACTAGATTTACAACAATAACACAGTAAACAATACAAACATGATATTATTTTACTTTAGTCACTTAAAACATATCTAATTACTTCTCTATTTACATATTATATACCATTATAATTCAAAGGATAAACTATAAACCATCTAGATTTTTTCTAAATTTCTTCAGCGACAGGGGACAGCCCTGAAAGACTGCTACAGGCAATTTATTCCATTCTTCAATGGTTCTATTAACAAAAGAAAATTTTCCTACGTCGGTTCTGTATCTTCTACCCTTAATTTTATACCTATGATCGTTTCGTCCATAATAATCCGGATTATCTAACCTTACACTAACGTCCACCCATGCCTTTACACCAGCATTAGCTTTGAATGATGCTACCAACCTATGTTTTTTACACCTAATTCTTAATTCCTCCCATTTAGTCTCATCTCCTTTTATAGGCCCAAAATGCTTGCCTCTTTTTATGAATTTTATTGCCCTCTTCTGTATTTTTTCTAATGGATCGATTTGGTTAGCTCTATATGGGTCCCAGCATGCTACTCCATATTCCATAACCGGCCGCACTAAGGCCTTGTAGGCAATTTCCCTGGACCTAGCGCTCCCCTTTTTCAATATTCTCATTACGAAATGTAATGCCTTCCACGCATTCCTAGATGTGGAATTTACTTGTTCGTCCCATCCAGCATTACTTGCCAGGTACACTCCCAAGTATGTGCAGCTGTCCACCTGTGGAATTTGCACCCCTCCCATGTGATAGTTAACAATAATTTTGCCCTTAGTTCTACTAAAAACAATGGACTTACTTTTCTTGGCATTAATTGACATTTTGTTAGCCGCAGCCCAATTACAGATTTCATTTAAATCATCCTGAAGAGCTGTTTCATGCACTGTATTCTGAATTTTATTATAAATGATACAATGGTCTGCAAACAACCTTATCTGGCAGTTAATATTAACAGCAATGTCATTAACAAAAATGAGAAACAGTAAAGGTCCTAGTACTGAGCCTTGTGGCACACCCGAACTTACAGTTCCACTATCGGACAGCTCTTTACCTACTTTAACTTTTTGCGTTCTCCCTTTCAAAAAATGTTTAACCTATAATACTACGCGTTTGTCAATTCCTATATTAGCTAGCTTACAAATAAGTAAACTATGTGGTACTTCATCAAAAGCTTTAGAAAAGTCAATTACCACTGCATCAGTTCTTCCCCCTGCATCTACCTCATCTGCTAAATCTTGAAATAATGAAGTAATTTGACTTTCGCACGAATAACCAGGTCTAAATCCATGTTGCGCTTCATTAAACCACTTTTTATTTTCTAACTCCTCTCGTATATATTCTGCAATTAAATGCTCCAGTAATTTACATACTACTGAAGTTAGACTAACTGGCCGAAAATTATTTATTTCTGTTTTATTACCCCCTTTATAAATCGGAACTATAATAGCTGTTTTCCAGTCTTCCAGTAAGGCACAGTTGTTAATTGACATGTTGAACAAGAGCATTAGATAGGGAATCATGGCTTCACCCCCAAGCTTTAATATTTCAGTATGTATATTATCTGGTCCCCTTGATTTTCGGTTTTGCAGCATCTTAATCCTTTTGCGTAATTTGGGCGCCATTATTTGAAAAATCGTTTCTCCACTCTCCCCAATTTCCTGTTCGGAACTATCGTTGGATTTAAGAAAAACCGATACAAAATGCGAATTTAATATATTAGCTTTGTCCCTATCACTTAATACATCTATCCCATTAACGTTAAAATCTGGTATGTTCTCGTTATTTCCCCTGCGTCTTTTTACATAATTGTAAAATGATCTCCAACAATTATTTGTCCTGCTAAAAACGTTATCTAAGAATCGTTCCTGTGCTTGCAACTTTTCGTCTTGTAATTGTTTAGCTAATTCTTTAAATTTGTTAAGATGCCATTCTGATATCTTCCTTTTATTATAAGCGTGCCTTGTCTTTCTTTTAAGTTTCCTAATACATTTTGTATAAAATTCTGGATCCGCTTTATGTTTAATAACTTTAAAAGGTACGTGTTCTCTAATTGTTTCCAGGATAAGTGTTTTGAAATTAACCCATGCTTCATTTACACTAGTGGCAGATTTTACAAATATCCCATATTTTTCCTGGAGAAATGTTTGGATAGCCTCCCCGTTCGCCCTATGGAAATCCCAACTAATTACTTGTTCCGTTTCAAACCGGTTTGTCTGCCATTTCCAGTTTAGGTCTAATTGCACACACTGATGGTCACTTATACCTGGCAGGACATCGCATGCAGAAAACAATGACTCAGGTTTGCATAAAAATACGTCCAGTAATGCTGATTGTCGAGTAACAGTTTTCACTACTTGAAATAACCCCTGCTCCCAAACCAGAAAGTTAACGAGCTTTTGAGCTTCACCTCCTATTAACTGTCCGTCCCAGTTTACATTTGGCAGATTTAGATCCCCTGCTAATATAACATTTTTTTCCCCTTCGGAAGAGATTTTCTCCACTAGTTTATGAAGTGTAGCATAATCAGTTTCTCCAGGTGGTCTATAGCAAGCTATTATTGTTAAATTATTCCCTTTGTTTGCTTGATCAATAATTTCGATTGCCATAATCTCAACCTCTTCTTCTACCCATAATGCTTTGCTGTTTAGCTCTGATTTAGCGCAAATAAAGATGCCCCCTCCCCTTCCATCCCTGTCCCTCCTAAACACCCTGTAATCTGTTCTGAATACTTCTGAATCATTAATGTCAATATTCAGCCATGATTCGGTACCTATAATGACACTTGGATTGCATATTTCTACTAAATTCCAAAATTCAACAATTTTATTCATAATACTACGGCAATTTACCTGTAGCAGCCTTAAGGAATCAGCCCCTACCTGAAAGTCTACGTTTTCCTGAAGTTGGTGTCATTGCTGCCCTTGATGCTCGTTGCCGTCAGCCCACTTCGTCACCCTGGCGAACAAAGCTGCCAGCTTTGACGATCCTCTTCAGTTCAAGTGTACTCCATCCCGTCCATAGTCCCAGTCTTCAATCCACGAATTCGGGTCAAGAAACTGAGCACCCAGTCGCTCTGCTACCCATGAAAAGGCTTCAACCTGCATCACCTTTCTCCAGCTGGAGTCGCGTCGTCTTAGTACTCCACTGACGACTATTTTTGCTGAAGGAAACAGCATGTATGAGGACAGTGATAGTTCTTTTGTCAAAAGATTAACACTAGATTGGTTAGCGCACCCTAACTGCATTCATATACCAAAATGCATAGTTAACGCTTATGGACAGAAACATCAAAAGATTCAGGGATACATGTTTTGTATTCATCAGACAATATTTTTACAAATACATTATCATAATACAGTAGTCTCAGTTATCCGACCTTCAGTAAACCAACATTCCATATTATCCAACATACTCTCACCAGTATGTGTGTCCTTGAACCTTCAGTGAGTGTGCAGGTACAGCTTCAGTATGGATGATATTGTTTTCATTTCCTGTGAGTACAATATGGCAAGTAAAAGAAGAAAATGGTTGTTTCTTTGGAGAAAACAAAATATTAGCAACAACTCCTTTTGTCCCTGTCAAGGACATGATGGAAAGGTTAAGATCCATCAATATGAAAGACATTGCATATTGGTGGCTCAGGCTTGGGAAGAAATCGAAATAATGACATTAGCAAAGTTTTGGAACATACTGTTAGGTGATGATGAAAATGTAGAAGAGATAGTACAAGAAGACATGGGTGACATTGTTGCCTTACTGAACCGTATTCCTGGCTGTGAGGACGGTACTACTCAAGATGTGAGTAGCTTGTGTGCAGAAGATCAACAGTTTGAACTCAGACTCTGATATTGTTGATTTCATGAATGGTAATGACAATGAGGATGAAGCAGAACAGGTAATTGAAGAAAAAATCGAGATGAGTCACACTGAAGGTTTAAGTGCTTTAGAGATGACATTAAGTTACTGGAGCTGGAGGCAAGTGCAACTGAGGTATTGATGTTTCGTCAATAGCAAAATTTTACAGCAACAAAATGTCATTCAGCACGCAGACTTCATTTGTATTTATTTCATCCTTTGGGACATAATACATATGTAATAGGACACGTCAGTTCAAGATACAAAGATAAATATAAAAAGTTACATAGGACTAAAAACTGTAACAGATACAGGATCCAACAAAAGTCTAATATAGAAAAGCAAATAAATATAAACTATATAAAGACCATAGAGAAATGCAATATAAAAGTAATTGTTCATAAATGTGTGGTTTACTCTACTTCATGATTTAATTCAATTCAATTTATTTTGTCCTTTTGATTGATATCAGACACGTCATAGTATAAAAATTACATTAATGGCCACTGTCATTATTTACAATCACTTAAAACTAATTAACATTTAAAAACTCTTTTACAGAATAAAATGAATGTTGCAGTAAAAAGAGTTTTACTCCCTTTCTAAAATGTATAAGGCTCTTCATTTGTTCAATATTTTCTGGTTGTGTGTTGTATAATCTTATACCTTTATTGATAGCACTAGACCTGAAGATTTCCGTTCTACAACTTTGAATGTGAAATTCATCTTTCTGACGTGTATTGTATTTGTGAATATCGGCTTTTTGTAATTTTGTATTTGTAGTTTATTTTGTTTTACATGGATCACTAATTCCAAAATATACATACATGCTAGAGGTAATATTTGATGGTTTTTTAATAATGCCCTGCAAGATGTTCTGTTATCCACCCCACTTAGTATCCTTATTGCTCTTTTTTGAAGTTTAAAGACTCTATCTGCCTTTTCCCCCCAGAACACTATCCAATATTGTAACTGACTGTGAAAGTAACCATAAGATATATATTTCTCAATGCTGCTAAATTTATTAAGCTTTTCAAATGTTTAAGCAAATTGATAAGCTTCTTTTTCCAAGACATTTGGAGCTTATTTTTGTTCAATATTGCATGTAGAATTGGTTTGATTATTCAGTAAATTGAGCAAAACCAACAATAGTTTTAGTAATACAGTATACCTACCATGTTTTACTACATTTTCCAATTTATTTTGTATTATTCAACATTTTTGGTTATCCAACCTTGTCCAGAGCCAGTTTAGGTAGGATAATCGAGACTCTACTGTATATATATGCAAATTTTGTAAGTGACTTTGGTGATTTAAGCCTGTATCCTATGCAAAGATACCTCTGTGGGTTCCAATTCATATTGGGTTTCACCAAAATAATCATCACTTAAACAATTCTCATCTGGACAAGAGCTGCTGAAAAAGTGAGAGGCTGTGACCAACTTGGGCATAGCTTGTATTGCTTCTCAATGCTGACTGAAAACACTTCATAATTCTACTATAACACATTCCTACCCTGCATTGTTTTCAGCACCTCTTGAAATATTACCCACTTTGTAGTAGCTGGATCACGTCTCTCAACTAGCTGACCAGCGAACTTCATACTGTCAACAAAAATCGTCTCGTAATTCTGTGCCATCTTCAATTTCATGATTTTCAGACCAGAAATGAGCTGCTATTGCGGACTTATCAATATTTTTGAATCTTAAGTGCCTGAAGTGTTCTTTCTTTCTAGTTCCTATGTTTCTTTTTGTCCTCCCTATGTAAATTGTTTCACAGTCTTTACACTTAATCTTGTAAATGCCTGACTTTTCCTCTGGTTTTATCTTATCAGTATTATTACTGTGAAGTAGGTTTTTAATGTTGTAATTGTTTTTTGGTGCCAATGTTATATTGTATTTCTTGAATATTTTTTGGAACTTTTTTGTGGCCCAGGGGTGGTAAGTAAATTTAGCAAATCTAATTTCTTGTTTTATTGGTGTGAGAGCTGTGATCTGTTTTAATCTCTTTTGAAGTTTGAATGATTTTAGTTTTTTATCTACAAGGTTTTTTCCATATCCATTTTTAATTGCAGTTTTTAAGATTTGATGGTATTCGTTTTGATATTCTTGCTGGCTGAGAGGTAGATTTACTAATCTGTGTGTGAGACTGTTGATGGTGGCATGTTTGTGTGGAATTGGGTTGAAACTATTTGCTTTGATGTAATTATCTGTGTGTGTTGCTTTTCTATGGATGCCAAATTCTAGTTTTTCATTGCTTTTTTTTGATTTTAAGGTCTAAAAAAGGTAGAGTACCGTCCTCTTCAGTTTCCACTGTGAATTGTATGCTGGGTTGTTGCAGGTTGAGTAGTTTCAAAGCATCATCTATTAGTTTTTAGGGCACTATTGCAAAGATGTCATCTACGTATCTGTACCATGTTTTAAAAATATAAGGGAAGGCTTTAGTTATATGTGTTTCGAAAAAGCTCGTGTATAGATTGGCCAAAAATGGTGATAGCGGGCTTCCCATAGCTAGTCCTGAAATTTGTTTATAATATTTTCCATCAAAGACAAAATAATTTTGATGTATACATAATTCAGTCATTGCCAAATATTCTTCTATTGCATTGGCATTTAGGTTTATAGAATTTAGCCATTTTTTCAGTTGAATCAAAAGTTTGTCTAATGGAATGCTAGGGAAGAGGGAGCGGACATCAAAGGAAACTAAAGTGTCATGAGGTTTTGTTTAAGATTTTGAATTGTTTCTACCAAGTCTAAAGAGTTTTTTATACTCAGAGTATGGAATTGTGGAAAGGACTGAAATTTTTTGGATAGCCATTTTGCCAGAAGGTAAGTAGGAGTGTTTATATTATTTACAATGGGTCTCATGGGTAGGTTGGGTTTGTGTATTTTAGGCAAACCATATAGTCTTGCAAGGGTAGGGTTGTCCGGTTTGATAGTTTTTTGTTCTGTAGTTGTTAAAATTTTACTATTAATGATGGTTTTTTGTACATCTTTTATGCATCGGTTGAGTGGATTAGAATCTATTTCCTGGAATTCTTTTAGTTGTAGTAACTCTAACATTTTTTCTTTGTATGTAGCTGTATCTAAGATTACTATTTTGTTCCCTTTATCAGCCCTTGAGAAGATTACATCCTATTTAAGTTTGAATTTATGAGTCACTATGTTTACACTTAGTCTTCACTTACTTGTTGTTGTATAATTGAAATGTTTTCAAGATCATTCGATCTCATCCTCAGCTGTTTGATGACTAGATGAACCTTCCTCTTCTTCCACTACTACGGAGCTCCGATCGCTCTGCCATCTGGTGTTAGGGGCACTAAGTTTTAATACTTCATTTAATGCCGGGATTTCAAAATTTATAACTTTATCACGGTTTTTGTTTATGAATATTTTTTCCCAAATATCCAATTCTATGGGTGTACTTAAAGATTTTAACAGTTCAATGTTGTGGCCAATGTTGTGGTTTTCTGTCCAAAAAATGGTGTGAAACTGCAGATTTTTCTGTTTGTTTCAACTTAATGTTCCTCTGGTGTTCTTTTTGCCTGGTTAACAAGTTTCTCTTAGTTTTTCCTATGTAGCTTTTTTCACAGGTTTCACAATTAATCTGATAAATTCCTGATTTAAAATTGTTGGGGATTGTATTTTTCAGTGGTTTATTTAGCAGGTTCCTCAGACTGAATTTGTTTTGGGGTGCTAGTTTTAAGTTTAGTCTTTTGAAGATTCGTTCAAATTTTCTAAAAGCCCATGGATGGTAGGTGAATTTTCTATATTGCCAATTTGTGTTTTTAAGTGGTGAGAGAGTGGTATTTTTTTATATTATCTTCAGTTTTTCTTTTCTCTTCACCATGTTCCTTATGATGGCTGGGTTGAATCCATTTAATACCGCTATGTCTTTTATGTGTTGTTGTTCTTTCAAAAATTCCTCCTTACTCAGTGGGATGTTGTATAGCCGGTGAATTAGACTTCTAAAGGAAGCTAGTTAATGTGAAACTGGGGTGTATTCATTTTTCTTTATGTAATTGTCTATGTGTGTGGGCTTCCTGTATATTCCAAAATCTACACCATGACGATTTATAGTTATCTTGAGGTCCAAAAAGGGTAGGGTGTTGTCTCTTTCTACTTCCATAGTAAATTGGATGTGATTATTTTGCAGGTTTAGTAACTTTAGAGAATCTTCTCTAAGTATTTCCGGAATGATAGCAAAAACATCATCAACATATCTCTGCCAAAATTTATAAATCTGTGGGAAGGCCTTTACTATGTGTGTTTCAAAATAGCTCATGTATAGGTCTGCTAAAATAGGCGAAAGTGGGCTCCCCATTGCTAATCCTTTTGATTGTCTGTAGAGTTTTTGGTTAAACATGAAGTAATTATTCCTTATGCATAAATCTGTAAGATTGATAATGTCATCTATGTCTCTGGGGTCCGTTGTAGTCTGGGTTAGCCATTTTTTGAGGAATGTAGGTATTTATTCTACTGGAATGCTTGTAAAAAGTGCCTTAACGTCAAAAGAAACTAGTATGTGATTTCCCGGGATGTTATACTTCTGTAGGTGATTTATCAATTCTAAGCAGTTTTTTATTCCCAAACTTTGAAATTTGTCATATGATTTTAATTTTCTTACTAACCATTTTGCTATGTGGTATGTAGGTGAATTGATGCCATTGACGATGGGTCTCATGCTATTGTCTTGTTTGTGGATTTTTGGCAGACAGTACAACCTTGGTAGTGTGGGGTTGGAAGATTTTAAGTTGTATTTTTCAGATGTACTTAATGTTTTTGTAATTGATAAAGCTTTATTAACAGAAGTGATACTTTTGGATAATGAATTTTTTGGAATTATTTCATATTCTGGACTGTCTAACATAAGGTTTACTCTCTGAATATAGTCTTCTGTCTCCATAATTAATAGAGAATTACCTTTGTCGGCTTTTATGTATACCACAGGCTTCTTATTTAAATTTCTTATTGTTTTGTTGTAAGTTTTATTGTATATTGGAGATAACTGCTTTATTATATCCAGACATTCCATTTTGGAACAGGAACCAAATTTTTTTGGAGAAGTCATCACATGTGACGAATCCTGGCTTCATCATTTTGACCCAGAGACAAAGCAGGAAGGTGCTGAATGGAAACATCCTTCAAGTGTAAGACCCAAAAAGGAGAAAGTTTAACCAAATGAAGGAGAAGCGATGTATCTTGTCTTTTTTAATAAGTAAGGCATTATTAAATTTTAGATGAGTCATATTTCTTACACATCTGCTTCACTTTCGTACCTATTTTGAGGACATGTTTTGCAAATCTTCGTTTGCATCTACGGCTCTTATGCGACTGACGCTAGATCCAGCGGTGTGGGTAATTCTGGGGTTGTTGCTGCCATCTGTTGATTTAGTGATGAACTAAAATGTGGGTTTCTCTTCTAGCGGGATTTCAAAGTTCATTAGTTGGTTTTTATGTTTTTCTATGTATATTCTCTCCCATATGACGAGTTCACTATGTTTTTGTACGTATTTTAGTAATTCTGTGCTATCTTCAATTTCATGATTTTCAGACCAGAAATGAGCTGCTATTGCGGACTTATCAATATTTTTGTATCTTAAGTGCCTGAAGTGTTCTTTCTTTCTAGTGCCTATGTTTCTTTTTGTCCTCCCTATGTAAATTTTTTCACAGTCTTTACACTTAATTTTGTAAATGCCTGACTTTTCCTCTGGTTTTATCTTATCAGTATTATTACTGTGAAGTAGGTTTTTAATGTTGTAATTGTTTTTTGGTGCCAATGTTATATTGTATTTCTTGAATATTTTTTGGAAATTGAAGATAGCACAGAATTACTAAAATACGTACAAAAACATAGTGAACTCGTCATATGGGAGAGGATATACATAGAAAAACATAAAAACCAACTAATGAACTTTGAAATCCCGCTAGAAGAGAATCCCACATTTCAGTTCATCACTAAATCAACAGATGGCAGCAACAACCCCAGAATTACCCACACCACTGGATCTAGCGTCAGTCGCACAAGAGCCGCAGATGCAAACGAAGATTTACGAAACATGTCCTCAAAATAGGTACAAAAGTGAAGCAGATGTGTAAGAAATACGACTCATCTAAAATTTAATAATTTTTCGCTTCACTGTGGTGTTCCAATACAGTTAAATCTCGATATAAGTAAGGCATTGTTTACAATCATGTGGTGGATAAGCAACATACTGTTACTGCAAATTACTGTTCTCAGGTACTGAAGGGGTCATTCAACAGGAAAATTGCAACAAAACAAATGAGGTGATGGACATCTACCTTATTCATCAGACCTAGCTGCATGTAACGTTCACCTATTTTTATTATTTAAAGCATGACTAACAATGGATATTAGCACTGATAACAGCCTTGAGCAAGTCATTCACTGCTAGTGAGATAGCAGAGCATACTGGGTTACTGCAGCACAAGTGACACCAGAAAACAGCTGCTTGGTAAAGGGCGACAAAAGTTAGTAAAGGAAAAATATGTAGCTCATTGATATATAATGCATATGACTGCACATACGATGCTGAAGTCTGTTTAGTTAACGTATGTGCACGTCGGCCGATTCCTTTGACAAACACTTTAATCTTTTTACAACCCCGGCTCTCCTCCCAGTTCTTTCTTTCTACAGTCTTTTGTTTAGTGATGCGAATATTGATAGTGTTTTGTCTTTGTTTATATTTGTGTTATATCCAGTGATACATTTGTAGTTATAACATTTATTAAAATATCCTGATGCATTTTAGTTAATTGATGGAAATTAATCATTACTCCACACTAGCCATATATAGGCTAAGGTTTTTAATAGATAGGGTCAACATGAAAAATTCAATGCCATGGCCGGGATTTGAACCACGGATCTAGCTATATACGGCTAGTATGAAGAAATGAATGATTTCCATCAATTAACTAAAATAATAAGAGTTAAAGGATGAAGCCTGGTACACAAGTACTTACGATAGTAAGTCACCACAAACGGTGTATCTCGGATGCGAGAGCCCCTAGTGGTTTACTGGGGAAATATACGGGTCAAATGGAGAATTTAATGTCAAGACAGCACGTTGGCCATGGTAGCTCAATGGGTTAGAGTGACTGGACGGAAACCAGGAGATCCGTGGTTCAAATCCCAGCCATGGCTTTGAATTTTTCATGTTGACTCTATCTATCCTGATGTATGCTCTAATCGTCTTTTCACCTGACTTGTTTCCCTGGAAGAACTTGAACATCCTTATATTCAATTTGTCATACAGAAAAGTTCAGTTTAATCAAAATTATTAGAATGATTTTTGAGAAAAATAAAAAATAAGAACAATTATTTTGTAAAGGTTGGAGAATTTCTTCAAAATGTTCATGTTCCATCTTTGAAACATTCACTTTCACGCACACACTACATATGTACCTTTTGCTAAATATGCTTTTTTTGGAGGGGATCCGAAGAAGTTTATTTCTGTGGTTGGAGAGCAATATTTGCTCTACATACAACAGATAAGCAGTAGAGATAGTAAAAATGCCCTGGTTTTATGTTTTATTGAGAAACATTGTACATAACTTGCAGTATGTTCTTTACTTATACTAAATCTTTGTATTTAAATACATAAGTAAATTGAATTATTAGTAGTAAGCAGAATTGATTAATTTTTCTTATAGAAATGTTGCCTTTTGTTTTTCTCCCCAGGAACGTCTCCACAAGATAATAAAAGGAAATTCGCATGCTCAATTTGCAAGAGGCTATTTGCAAGTAATCAGAACCTCAAGATACACGTCAGGGATGTACATGCCACCATAGAAGCGCCAGTCTACTGCCTGTATTGCAACAAACCATTTAAAAACCAAAATAGTTTACGTCGTCATATGTATAGCTTCCATTCTACTTTAAAACAATGAAATTTGTTATTTTATTATGTTTTTAAAATATTGTAATGCCTACAATATGTTTACTTGTACAAGATATATTAGTTTATTTTAGAGTTATTAAATTCTCCAGGGAAGGATGCTGTAATTCAGTTAGACCCTTGAACAACATAATTAAGAGATGAAAACTCTTCTGAATTACAAAAAGCAGCTACAAAAAATATGAGACAACATATTGTTACTCAAGCAGCTAGCCCTACGATGCCGATCAATAAATGAAGGCCGGTGGAGGGAGGGGAGACCGCAGGGGTAGCTGAGTCTTCGTTTCCCCCTCCTCCTGCCGCCCGAAGGAGGGCGAAGCATCGAGAATGTTTTCCCCCTCCATAAAAGGAATTCTCGAGAAACTTCGGGCCGCCGATCAATACCGGAGGCGACAGTCAGTTGAGTTGAGTGAGTCGTGGCAGGCAGTGTGTAAGGAGCGCCGAGTGTGTGTGGACGGACGAACTGGCGAGGTTGTAGTTGTGTGCATTACGAAATTTTATGTAATCGTGACATTGGAATAAGGTGGAAATAAAGAACATTTTTGAGTGGCGTAATTGGACTTTTTATTTCATGAACCCACAAAGTCACAACTGGTGTCAGGAGTGGGATAACGGCCATGGAATCGGCACTGGAAAAGATTTTACACAAAATGGAAGAAATGAAGACGGCCAACGACAACATATCCGAGAAGATGGAAGAAGTGCCAGCTCTTCCGCAAGGAAGTGAACTACTTGGGCCACATAGTCTTAGCAACCGGAGTGGCCACAGACCCAGAGAGGACACACCCTGTGAAAGGTTGGCCTCGCCCAAAGGATAAGAAAGAGTTGCGCAGTTTCCTGGGGCTGTGCAGTTATTACCGATGCTTCATAAAGGGGTT
The DNA here is from genome assembly GCA_030765055.1 of Mantis religiosa. Taxonomy (NCBI): domain Eukaryota; kingdom Metazoa; phylum Arthropoda; class Insecta; order Mantodea; family Mantidae; genus Mantis; species Mantis religiosa. The sequence goes on from CM060947.1 coordinate 273,320,459, forward strand.
CTCTAACATCGACAAACCCCTCACCCGCCTGACAGAGGAACACTGGCCTTATGTGTGGATGGAGGACGCCGAAGATGCTTTCCAGCACCTGAAGAAGACCCTGTGCAGTGCTCCAATTTTGGGTTTCCCACAACCAGGTGGCGCCTTCATTGTGGACACCGACGCCAGCGACCATTGCATTGGAGGTGTCCTATCGCAGATCCAGGACGACCATGAGCGGGTGATAGCCTACTACAGCAAGACGCTATCCAAGGCAGATAAGAACTACTGCGTCACCCGACGAGAGTTACTGACGGTAGTAAAGACCTTGGAGTACTTCCACAAGTACCTGTACGGTCAGCCATACCACCTGAGGACTGACCATTCCGCCCTAACCTGGATATTGAGCTTTAGGAACCTGGAAGGCCAGACAGCACGTTGGTTCCAGAGGCTGCAGGAGTACGACTTCACCTCGGAACATCGTAGAGGGAAGAGCCATGGTAACGCTGACGCCATGTCTCGAAGACCCTGTCCAGAAGAGTGCGGCCAGTGCACCAGAGTGGAAGAGAAGGAGCGTGCCGCAGCAGTCCGAGTAGTCACGGGAGTGCCTGCGGATGGCTGGGATAGCGCAGGCCTGAGGAGGGAGCAGCTGGCGGACGAAGACTTGGGGCCACTCTTGAGGGAAGTGAAAGCAGGGACGAGACCAACCTGGGCAGACATCGCACCGAGGAGCGCCACCTACAAGTCTTACTGGGCCCAATGGGACTCGTTGAAGACCAGAGATGGCGTGCTGTGCCGGGTATGGGAATCACCCGATGAGAAGATGCAGAGAGAACAGTTGTTACTTCCCCGGTGTAAGGTCCCGGAAGTCTTGGAGGAAGTGCACGCCAGTACTTCAGGAGGACACCTGGGAGCGAACCGGACGATTTACAAACTATGGCAGCGCTACTACTGGCTGAGGCTCTGAGCAGACGCTGAGAGATGGTGCCATCAGTGTCACGTGTGCGCGGCAAGTCGCATCCCCCAGACTAGGAGCCGGGGTCGCATGCAACAGTCCAACGTCGGAGCACCATTCGAATGGATCGCCGTTGACATTGCTGGACCGTTCCGAATATCCAACCGAGGCAACAAGTACCTGATGGTGGTCGTGGACTACTTCACTAAGTGGCCGGAGGTGTATTCCATCCCGAACCAAGAGGCAAGGACAATCACAGACTGCCTCGTGGAGCAAATGTTCTGCCGATATGGGGTACCGTTAGAGCTGCACAGTGACCAAGGCACCAATTTTGAGTCCAACCTGATGAAGGAGGCGCTAGAGAGACTTGGGGTTAACACCTTATTCCAATGTTACAATATTAAAGGAAATTTTTACAAACTTATAAGGGGATGGCAGAAGATTTATTCTCCTCCTCCCTCAAGAATAACCCTTAAACTGTTTTTATCAAAGTCCATTCATTTACACTACCTGCATGGCAAATAAAATATGGTTCTTGAATGTTTTGCAAAATACCTTTTAACACTCAAAAGTTGTATTTAAATCTTAAAGATAGAATTAACATTTACTGCACGAAATATATAAATTAATCTAAAACATATTACCTCAGTTGAGAATTATAAGCTGAAGTAATTGAGATTATACAATCTGGTGGTGTATGTGAAGAGTCTGTCAGAGCAGTAAGGTGTAGTAGGCTGCGGTTCTTAAGCCTCAGATATTTTTATTGTTTTCTTACATTAGCATATTTTTCACAAGTCACATTTATGAGGTAGTTGCTTAATGAGAAGATGAAAGTGGATTTATTTTATATGTTCTATTCTCAATTTTGTTATTAAAATAATAAATAAAATTGCACTAAAAAAAGCATTGAAGTTCCACACTATACTTTATATTTTATCAAATCGTTTAACGATCCTGTCCATTTACTACACTGTTTGAAATATTGTTCACACTGTTGCTCACATATCTTGCATTCACGCAAGTCACTTTGTTCCTTGTTTTGCACATTTTGTGATGAAATCTCTCTTTTGCCAAACTTATAATTACCTTCCTTTGTGATTGGTCCACTGCTTGTTCACCATGGTGTCTGTTGTAAAACATTCTTTGTCTATTTCCTTTTCCATCTATTTCCTTCTCTTTGTGTCATCCTTATATGTTTCCATTGCTGGCAGCTCCAGAAATGACGTTTCTCTGGCTGACATTTAGACCATCTACTCGGTGTATATTTGTTTGCACCTGGTGCCCTATCTCATTTTTACTTTTTCTAACCTCTCCAAATTGCTAGCCATAAGCTTCTTCCATACCAGTTCTAGCCCATAGCTGATTTTTTGTTTTTGTGATGGTAAGCGTAACAAAAAGGACATAAATGGAACCTTCAATGAGGAGCTTTTCTGGTATTCTCATGGTATGATGCTCATATACTGCAAAAGTATATGACCTTCACTTTCAAATGCTTTGACATCCACAGTATTTGATAAATTTGTCTCACAGCATTTTTTTCGAAACTGAAGAAATGACTAAAGAGATGAAAATTCACAGGATAGAGTTATCATTCAAAGAAGGGAGAAGAGAGAATGCCTTGAAACTCTTAGAGATGATCGTAAAAAGAGCAGGAGGTAAAATGGAGATGAAACAAAAGACTAACCTAAATATTAATTAGCTGGTATGACGACAAATGTAGGAATGCGAAAAGAGAAGTAGGGAAGTTAATCGAAAAGTGGCGAATTACAGAAAAAGATGAAGATAAACAACATTTAATATTATGTAGATGGGGGTATAAAAAACTAATAGAGAGTAAAAGAAAAGAGTGGTTGGAAGCTAAGAATAAGAAAGTGAAAGAGGCAGTGTTAGAAAAAGATTCAAAGAGAGTATGGGAAACAATTAAGGAGATCAATAGAAAACAAATATCGATGGAAAGATAGCACACGCAGAGTGGGTTGAATACTTTTCAAAGTTGATTGGCGAGCAACCTAAAGTTAGCTTTAAACAATGGATTTGGGATGGAGAGGTGGTACAAGATAATAGATTAGATGGGGAAATCACAGTAGACGAAGTGAATTTAAAAAGGTTAAAAAACAACAAGGCTGGGGGCTTTGATGGACTACCAGGAGAGTTCTGGAACGGATATGGTAAGACAATTGAAGGTTTAAGCGTCATGACAAAATGTTTTAGAAAAAATAAGGCAAGTGAATAGATTTCCAGAAAATTGGAAAGTTGAGTATTATTGCACCAATTTACAAAGGCAAAGGAGAAGTTAGTAAACCACAAAATTATAGGGGGGTCAGTTTACTAGCAATATTAGGGAAAATTTACACAGGAATAATGTCTGAAAGATTGCAAAGATGTGTGGAGACAGAAAAGAAGCTATCAGAATTTCAATCAGGATTCAGGAAAGGGAGAAGGACAATAGATAATGTACATCAAATAATGAGATTGTTGCTGAGAGAGGCATTGGGCAGGTCATTCTTAGTGTCATTTTTGCTCTAATCAAATTGCACTGCTTAAAATCACACAAGAAGAAAACAGAAAATGTTTTTAAATCAAAATGTTAGAGTATTGATGTAACGGCAGTTATTTTAAATAATATTTATATTTATATCACAAAACAGTTTAAACTTGAAGGCATTCAACCTTATCATCAGCTACTGGGTTACCTGAAGTTGTTTCTCCTTCCGCTTTGACTGATCGTACTGCAATCTATGGGTTTTTAAAATGTTTTACATTGTTAATTTTTTTAAGATGTGTGTTTTTTCCCAATAACATTGGTGAGGTAAGTTATTTTAGCAGTTTTGTATTTTGACCAATGTTATGAACAGTCACCCAGCAGCTGATGATCTGGACGAATGCCTTTGGAAATGTTTCAGTTGTTTTCTAACATTTAAAAGTGAAAGTGACTATTTCAATACTCCCAACTTGAAGATTACTCCACTATTAACAGTGATCTGTTTTTAATCTTTAACAAAGTGAAATGATATCTCTTTTGTTATATTTTACATTGGACTTTAATTTTAAAACAACTACAAGTTTATTTTGAAAGTCATGTTTTCTTACATTATGAATATCCTATATCTACTTTAATGAGCTCTCCATTGTATTTTTTTTCAATTCCTATTCTTGTTTCAAATATTAGAAGCTTTAGATGCTCACTTCTGTATGCTGAACAAACCTACCTATTTTGTACATGTATTTGTTATTTTCATTTCACTTTTTTTCTTTCTTTTTTTTTCTTTTTTTTTCAACTTAATGATTGCAGAAAACATCTATCAGAGCTGTTACCAATTTCTATTTGTAAAAGACAGAGTTTAGTTTTGACTAAGTTGTCTGTACCTCTACTGTAAATTAGTTAACTCCCTTCTTTTGATTTTGGGAACCAGTATTAGAATATTAATACGAGGTGTGTTCAAGTTATAACACCTCTTTTTTCTTTTTTCAAGACTGGGACCACATAGAAACTTCTGCTTTTTTTTTTTTTGTTTTGTTTTTTAATACACATGGACTTTTTGTGAAAGCTTGACAGAGATGGCAGCACTGTTCAGTGCATAGAACTCTAGTGGCAGTGACAAGAGTTAGGAGTGTTTTGATACTTAAAATTACGATGTTTTCATTGCAAGAACAGCTTGTAATCAATGTTCCATTCATGCCGTCATCACAGGTCAACATTGCCTGACAATTCGTCGCGCACGTAGCTTTGTGATCATCCATCAGCATTTGTGGCACTCACCTAGAAGACACTTTTTGCATTTTTAAATCTTCATGCAGGATTGTGTGCACATATCCGACGTAAATGCCAATTTTGGAGGCGATGTCTGCAACTGTCTTGGTTTGTTGTCACACGATGTTCTGTCTTCATTGAACTGTCGTACCCAGGAACATAATTAGACACATCCATGGTACCATCACCACATGCCTCACTCAACTGTCTTGGTTTGTTGTCACACGATGTTCTGTCTTCATTGAACTGTCACACCCAGGAACGTACATTAGACACATCCATGGTAACATCACCACATGCCTCACTCAACTGTCTTGGTTTGTTGTCACACGATGTTCTGTCTTCATTGAACTGTCGTACCCAGGAACGTACATTAGACACATCCATGGTAACATCACCACATCACCACATGCCTCACTCAACTGTCTTGGTTTGTTGTCACACGATGTTCTGTCTTCATTGAACTGTCACACCCAGGAACGTACATTAGACACATCCATGGTAACATCACCACATGCCTCACTCAACTGTCTTGGTTTGTTGTCACACGATGTTCTGTCTTCATTGAACTGTCGTACCCAGGAACGTACATTAGACACATCCATGGTAACATCACCACATGCCTCACTGAACTGTCTTGGTTTGTTGTCACACGATGTTCTGTCTTCATTGAACTGTCACACCCAGGAACATACATTAGACACATCCATGTTAGCATCACCACATGCCTCACTCAACTGTCTTGGTTTGTTGTCACACGAGGTTCTGTCTTCATTGATCTGTCACACCCAGGAACGTACATTAGACACATCCATGGTACCATCACCACATGCCTCACTCAACTGTCTTGGTTTGTTGTCACATGAGGTTTTGTCTTCATTGAACTGTCACACCCAGGAACATACATTAGACACATCCATGGTACCATCACCACATGCCTCACTCAACTGTCTTGGTTTGTTGCCACATGATGTTCTGTCTTCATTGAACTGTCATACCCAGGAACATAATTAGACACATCCATGGTACCATCACCACATGCCTCACTCAACTGTCTTGGTTTGTTGTCACATGAGGTTCTGTCTTCATTGAACTGTCATACCCAGGAACATAATTAGACACATCCATGGTACCATCACCTAATATCTCACTCAACTGTCTTGGTTTGTTGTCACACGAGGTTCTGTCTTCATTGAACTGTCACACCCAGGAATGTACATTAGACACATCCATGGTACCATCACCACATGCCTCACTCAACTGTCTTGGTTTGTTGTCACACGAGGTTCTGTCTTCATTGAACTGTCACACCCAGGAACGTACATTAGACACATCCATTGTACCATCACCACATGCCTCACTCAACTGTCTTGGTTTGTTGTCACACGAGGTTCTGTCTTCATTGAACTGTCACACCCAGGAACATACATTAGACACATCCATGGTACCATCACCACATGTCTCACTTAAATGTCTTGGTTTGTTGTCACACGAGGTTCTGTCTTCATTGAACTGTCACACCCAGGAACATACATTAGACACATCCATGGTACCATATCCACATGCCTCACTCAACTGGCGATGAATTTCAATAGGTGTCACACCACGAAAGTGGAGAAAACGAATGATTACATGCTGTTCTTGCAATGAAAATGTCGTCATTTTAAGTATCAAAAACAGTCCTAACTCTCGTCGCGGCACTAGAGTTCTCTGAACTGTACAGTGCTGCCATCTGCATTATGCATTCAGAAAGAGTCCAAGTGTATTTAAAAAAAACAGAAGTTCCTATCTGGTCTCAGTCCTGATAAAAGAGTATAAACTTGAACACACCTTGTAAATCATTTATCTATTTTTATCTAAAGATTTCAATTCTGGATGTCACTGTTTTGTCAGTACTATCAAAATCTGAAAACTAAACTTAAAAACAGAATCGACCGCCAGTATTTCAAAATTCATTACACAATCTATCGAGATTTAACTGTATTGGAACACCACAGTGAAGCGAAACAATTATTAATTTTTAGATGAGTCGTAGTTATTACACATCTGCTTCAGTTTCGTACCTATTTTGAGGACATGTTTCGCAAATCATTGTTTGCATCTTCGGCTCTTATGCGACTAAAGCTTGATCCAGTGGTGTCGGTAATTCTGGGGTTGCTGCTGCCATCTGTTGATTTAGTGATGAACTTAAATGTGGGATTCTCTTCTAGCGGGATTTCAAAGTTCATTAGTTGGTTTTTATGTTTTTCTATGTATATTCTCTCCCATATGACGAGTTCACTATGTTTTTGTACATATTTTAGTAATTCTGTGCTATCTTCAATTTCATGATTTTCAGACCAGAAATGAGCTGCTATTGCGGACTTATCAATATTTTTGTATCTTAAGTGCCTGAAGTGTTCTTTCTTTCTAGTGCCTATGTTTCTTTTTGTCCTCCCTATGTAAATTTTTTCACAGTCTTTACACTTAATCTTGTAAATGCCTGACTTTTCCTCTGGTTTTATCTTATCAGTATTATTACTGTGAAGTAGGTTTTTAATGTTGTAATTGTAGAATATAACATTGGCACCAAAAAACAATTCTTTTGAAAATGTTTATTAACCCAAGGTGGTAAGTAAATATTTTAAAATTATAATTATCTTTTATTTTTTAAGGGTAGAAATATCATTAACAGTTTTATTTTATATTTAAATTTTTCAACTTTTTTATGTGTAAAGTCTTTATTAAAACCAGTAATTAAAGCAGTATTAATAATATGTTTATATTCTTTATTAAATTCTTCTTTACTCATTGGTATATTTATTAATCTATAAAGCAAACTATTAAAAACAGCAAATATATGTGGAAAAGGGTTAAAACTTTTATTTTTTATGTAATTATCAATATAATTTCTATAAATACCAAAGTTTAATTTATTATTATTGTGACTTTGTGGGTTTGTAGAATTAAAAGTCCAATTTGTCAAAATTCTAAATGTTCTTTATTTGTGTAGAAATACACTTCGTAGCAGCAGAATTACATCACAATCTACAACAGCGTTCTGATTACACCTGTTTACATCAGCTCTCATTACAACACTTCACAGCTGTTTACTACTACTACTACTACTCTGTTTGCAGCTCACTCTCTTGTTTCCCATCTGGCATGTCACAATCTCTTATATATACCTCCATTGATAATTTCTAAACTTTTCTAAAACAAACCAGAAACCAAATAATCTCTATCAATCAATAAGTCACTAGAAATTTCCATTTACCTCACTTATCTGTGTCGGTAAGTCTTTTATCTCCGCTATCTTTATTTGCCGGCTCTTTGTGTACACAAGCCACGCTATCATAGATAATGGGTTTGCAACTTTATCTTTTCCTACTTCTTTACCTGTAGTGATTGTAACGTTGACGAGATTGTTTGAACTAATGATGTGAATGAGTATTCATGACATTCCAATCCTCATCAATTAATAAGAAACTTTTCATCATTTACTTACTTATACAAATAAAAATATTTAGTAAATATTCTCCACTTAACTTAAGAACCTGATGACAATACTTCAGTTATGTATTTATTATATATTATGTATTAATTATTAAAACAATTAAATGGTCCCATAGATTTAATAGTTTGGGAAAAAATGTTTATTTTAAAAAGTTAAATTTGCATAATGAATTTTGACATACCGGCAATTGATTCTGTTTTTAGGTTTGTTTCGTCTTCAGATGTTGGTAATACGTAAGTATGTAAATGCATAGTATCCACAGATGGTATCCTTGACAACAAATTGTGTTGACTGAAGATGTGGGCAGGTGTCCATTAAATTAATTTCACAAAAACATAATTGAAGTATTGTCATTGGTTTCTTAAGTTAAGTGAAGAATATTTACTAAATATTTTTATTTGTATAGTGTTTGTTACTCCATTGTAAATAGCTTCATTTTCTGTGTAATTTACTTACTTACTTACGTACTTACTTACTTACTTACTTACTTACTTACTTACTTACTCACTCACTCACTCACTCACTCACTCACTCACTCACTCACTCAGTCACTCACTCACTACTTACTTACTTACTTACTTACTTACTTACTTACTTACTTACTTACTTACTTACTTACTTACTTACTTACTTACTTACTTACTTACTTACTTACTTACTTACTTACTTACTTACTTACTTACTTACTTACTTACTTACTTACTTACTTACTTACTTACTTACTTACTTACTTACTTACTTACTTACTTACTTACTTACTTACTTACTTACTTACTTACTTACTTACTTACTTACTTACTTACTTACTTACTTACTTACTTACTTACTTACTTACTTACTTACTTACTTACTTACTTACTTACTTACTTACTTACTTACTTACTTACTTACTTACTTACTTACTTACTTACTTACTTACTTACTTACTTACTTACTTACTTACTTACTTACTTACTTACTTACTTACTTACTTACTTACTTACTTACTTACTTACTTACTTACTTACTTACTTACTTACTTACTTACTTACTTACTTACTTACTTACTTACTTACTTACTTACTTACTTACTTACTTACTTACTTACTTACTTACTTACTTACTTACTTACTTACTTACTTACTTACTTACTTACTTACTTACTTACTTACTTACTTACTTACTTACTTACTTACTTACTTACTTACTTACTTACTTACTTTAAGATAAGTGAAGTTTTATGTTACAAATTATTATATTTATAAATTATTGTAAATTGAGTTTAAAGAATGACAAAATTTATGAAAAGTAGAACCATAGCTGAAAAATTTAGTGCCTAACAGGAATTTGAACCACAGATCTTCCACTTTATGCACGGCTGCTATACTGTTGAGCTACCATGACAATATACTGGTAAGACATTAAACTATATTAAAATCTGTTGTTTAAACTGACACTCAAGCTAATATCAGAAATCTAAGAAAACTCAATATCAAGTAATCCTAATAGTATTACAGTTCATTCTTCATTACCTGGAAATAATAAATTTAGCAACAAATGACAACTTAAGAGATGATAAAAGTTCATATTTTGAGATATGTTTGCTTTATGATGTCAGAGATATTAACATATGCAAAGCTACTTTTAATGATTTTAGTTAATTGATGGAAATTGCTAATTTCTCCACATTAGCCGTATATAGGCTAAGGTTTTTGATAGAGTCACCATGAAAAATTCAATGCCATGGCCAGGATTTGAACCACAGATCTAATGATTTTAGTTAATTGATGGAAATTAGTAATTTCTCCACACTAGCCGTATATAGGCTAAGGTTTTTGATAGAGTCAACATGAAAAATTCAATGCCATGGCCGGGATTTGAACCACGGATCTCCTGGTTTCCATCCAGTTGCTCTAACCCATTGAGCTACCATGGCCAATTTGCCCTTATGACATTAAACTCTCCAAAAACAAAAAATTGACATGTTCTATGAAAATCAGAGAGTTCCCCCCCCCCCCCCTTTGTGGAAAGAAATGACATTAGTTGGCAGGCAATATAAAAAAGATAGATACTGCTTCTGTTAAAAATACCAAATATAGCAATGAAATTAAAAAGAGAAATATTACATCATCACAAGCATTTCAGAAACATCTAAACTTAACACAGTAATTAAAACTGAATTTAAATTCCTTGTCAAAAAGGGACACGTGCAAGAATATGTGTCAAACATTAATTTTTTTTTTTGTGATTTTATGTCCTCCAATGTTAAGTCATATCGGACAGTGAATGAAATGGGTGAAATGATGCTTAAATGTGTCCAGGGTCCCTAGAGCTTAGAGCTACCCGACATTCGTCTGCAAGGGTAAGGGAAAACCCCAGACAAAATCTTATCACAATCATTGGTATGGATTTATTAACAAATCTAGTACTCTTGCTGCCACGGTAGATATTATCGTACCTATTCAAAGAGCTCTGGATAGAAATCGTTTAGCTGCTGGTTTATTTATTGACCTAAAAAAGGCTTTTGACACTGTAAATCATGCTTTATTACTAAATAAACTTGAGTACGCTGGTGTAAGAGGACTTCCTCTCAACTGGTTTCAGAATTATCTCAGTAATAGGAAACAATTTGTAAATATGAACAACATTTCCAGTTCTCTATCAGTAATTCATCATGGTGTTCCACAAGGTTCTGTATTAGGTCCTATATTATTCCTAATTTTTTATAAATGACATAGGATGTTTAAGACTAAAAGGTAAATTGACTATGTTTGCTGATGATATATGTTTGTTATATATAGATAACTCTGAGCACCAGCTGATATATGACATACAGCAAGACCTGAATGCATTGAATAGCTGGTTTAAGGGCAATAAGTTAACATTAAATGTCTGTAAAACAAAATATATGTTATTTCATAAAAGATCATACATACCAGTAGTAAATAACAAGATACATGTTGATAACGCAGTGATTGAAAGAGTAACAAAAATCACATATCTAGGTTTGATTCTAGACAGTACGCTCACATGGAAGGACCATATCATGCATGTAAAAAATAAGATTCTTCCTGTGTTAGCTGTAATTCACAGGCTGAAATTCAAAGGATTCAGTGTAAATCATTTACGAAGTATCTACCATGCTTTAATTCAATCTCATTTGGATTACTTAAACATTTTATGGGGTAACTCTGTTAAATATTTAATTCATGACCTCGAAGTACTTCAAAATCGTGCCTTGAAAATAATCTACAATCTACCCTTTAGAACAAACACAAAAACACTCTACCATGTAACTAACATTTTACCATTACAACTAAACATAGAGTTGTCCTTGATAATATATCTCCACAAAATAAAAAATAATCTTCTAAAGTCCAATCTAACATTTGAAAGCTCCTCACATATATATAATACAAGAAATAAAGGAAACTTAACAAAACCAACAGTGAACACTTCTACTTATGGCCTGAACAGCTTAACCTCACACGTTATCAACTTATATAATGTGCTGCCACTGGAACTGAAATGCTGCAGGAACATAAAAGGTTTTAAAAGGAAAGTTGCTGAAAATTTACTGAAGGCATATATTGATAGCTGATAAAGTGTTACACATTTATAGCTGGTTTGAAAGCTGAACTGTTTAAAAATTAATATGGATTAATGTCCCATGGAATATGTAGCTTCTATTTTTCTGTTAAGTTCTTTGTTACTATTATTTCTTGAGTTATAGTGAATGTCTGTATCTTTGTATGTTTCATATGTTATTCTTGTACAGTAATTCATTCGTACTATGAAAATGTAATATAAGTATTGTTAAGGGCTGTTTGCCATCATTTTATATATTTTTGTACTGTTCCCTAGCATGAGCTATGGCTCTGGGAACCTTTTCAGATAACAATAAATAAATAATAAATAAATAAACTTACCCTGACCGAGATACGAACTCGGGACCTCTTGAACGTGAGGCAGATGCACTGCCATCTATGCTACTGAGGCAGGCATGTGCAATATTGTAGTTTTTGGCAGTTAATGTTTTCTTTTTTTGAGAGAGAGAGTTTAATGTCATGACGGCAAATTGGCCATGGTAGCTCAATGGGTTAGAGCGACTGGATGGAAAATAAGAGATCCGTGGTTCATATCCCGGCAATGGCATTGAATTTTTCATGTTGACTCTATCTACCAAATACCGTTAATGAATTAAATATGTTATCTTTATTATAACTTAAATATGCATAATTTAAAATGTGCATATGTATTATTTCAAAAGAAATGAGGCATAAAGTTATGAATTGAATATCTAAGTTTATGGTGTCATAGAGTTATTGGAAGTGTTTCATAAAGAGATGATTTATCAACAGGAAACATGTCCAAGGTCGTAATGTAGAAGTTGTTGTTAAAGTACAAATACTATATGTAATTGAGCTTGTTTCAAAATGCTATGGATTTTATATTAAGGTTTTATTATTATACATTTTTGTATGATAACATTGTTCAGCAAGCTTTATTGATGAGTTTTGTGTATCATTCAGTAAATAAAAACTACTACTAGCATTATCTAATTAATCTTGTTATCCTTTTTGTTAATCAGACATTTTGATAGTTAAAGGTTTCTTAGACAAGTTATGTATTTCAATTTCAATTTATTCATCCCCTATATTTCATACAGAGGATTCAGATTCAGATTTTATTCTACCATTTGCAACATGTTTTACAAAGCATCGTCAAAAGTAACACTACAATTACATTTTTACAGTTCAATAATAAAACAAATAAATCTATTTACAGATTATTAGCAGTTCTAGATATACACAATAGATTGATAACAAAATTTAATAAACTAAGTCTCTCTTCCCTTTTTGTATTCCTCAATTGAGTAGAAAGCGTTTTTCACTAGGTAAGTGTTTATTGCGTAAAATTTCTTCACTTCTTCATTTATTGCCTTGATAGAGTGAGGTAAATGATTATATAAATTTTTTGCAGTACTTTCAATACATTTGGCAGCTAATGTTCCCCTGAACCTATACGTCATTTTACATTATAAGTAAACATAAAAATATACCTAAAAGTCTACTATATGCACTGCTTAGAAACTAAAATGTACATTGTTTATTTTCCATTTTTTGCTTTGTACTCTTCCACACTATAAAAAGCTTGTAATGACAAATACCTTTTTATATTCTTAATATGACATAGTTTAGTATTCTTTATTTTACCTGGCAATCTGTTATACATGTCTTTTCCGATACTTTCTAATGATCTGTTGTTTAGTGTTCCCCTTAGTGTATCAAGACACCTACTTAGCTTTATTAAAAATGAAGTTGTACTAGAATGCATTACTCAGCATTCTTAAAACTGTGCAGTAAGTTGTATTTGCTGTTTGCTAACAAAGAGGAAATTCCAAGCAGGAATGTGCTACCCTTATTGGTTTCAAAACAATCCAATAAGGACAATGAATTTATGTGACAGAGAACGCATGTCACACAGGGAGTGACATATATATACTCTTTGATATATCAGAGTACAATAATATAATTCACATTGCAGAATACAATGGATTCAGAGCTGAATTGGTTATACAGAATATATATTATTGGACATGTAAGTTATACAGAATATTTATTAAATTATAGATGAGTCGTATTTATTCCACATAAGCTTCACTTATGTACCTATATTGAGGACATTTTCTGTGCAAACGATGGTTCTTCAAACATGTCTTCAATATAGGTACATAAGTGAAGCTTATGTGTAATAAATATGACTCATCTATAAAAGAATAATTATTTCGCTTCACTGTGGTGTTCCAATACAGTTAAATTTCGTTATACAGAATATATACTATTGAATACAAATAATTTTTGTGCATCATTGATAACAAAATATAAATACATATATAAATAGAACTGTTTTTAATTACAAATTAAGGAATAAATTCATCATGTCATAATTCATCAATACAATACAGACTTTTTGTTAACAAGTACTTCTTCAGAGCACCCTCGAATTGCTTGCCTTTACAAGACCTTAGATGTGCTGGTAATTTTTTGTGAAGCAATAAGCCCATCACATTTGGATCCCTGTCGGAAATATTCTTATTAAAACTTTGCCTAAAAAAATCGTCCTTGTGCCTAGTGTTATGACTATGAATATTACTATTTTTAAGATTTTCCTTTTGTACTGCTTAAGTTATTACTTTATAAACATACAGAGAATATACTGTTAATATTCCTTTATCCTTAAATATTTCCCTACATGATTCTCGGGAACTCAAATTGTAAATAATTCTGATGACCCTTTTTTTGCAATCGAAATAACCTTCCCATATGCGTTGCAGCAGCACAGCCCCAAATTTTAATTCCGTATAATAAATGTGGATATATGACTCCATAGTAAATAATTTTAAGCCCTTTTTCATCAAAGACATTTTTGAAGTAACGTAACAAATATACAGCTTTACTTACTTTATCACAAATATGATTTATATTTTAATTCCTATCTTGGAAGTGTTGAAAACAGTGTTGTTATGATTTATATGTCCTGCCCATGTTAGTTTTCTGTCAAGAAATATTCCTAAGAATTTATGTTCACTTACATCTTCGATGTTGCAGTCATTTACAGGTAATGACAGATTTGTAGCATTTTTGTTACTCAGTGAGAGAAGAATTAAGGTTGTTTTTGTCATTTTACAAGAAAGATGTTTTCTTTTAAGTAATTTATAACCAAATCAATAGATTTCAATAAGTTATCCTTTAAAATGCCTATATTCCCACCCTTACATATAGCCATAGTATCATCTGCATACGATATTGTGACTTGTGGGTTCGTGAAATGAAAAGTCTAATTGCACCACTCAAAAATGTTCTTTATTTCCACCGACTTACAGTTAAACACTTGCCAATTACACAGACTTACGTAATGCACACAATTACAATTCACCAGTTCGTCCGTTACAATTCCACTTTGCTCTCGCAATTACGTACAATCCTCCGATGCACGTACACAGTCTTCTCGTCCATACGCTAGCACTGCACTCTTACGCTGCTCACCAAGAACTGACTGACTGACTCAATTCACGCACTGCAGCCCTTTTTATAGGGATATCACCGTCTTCTCGAAGCCTCTAGTTTCCGTGAATCACCGCGAAGGTTCCAGATGGCAGTGGAAGGGGGGGAATAGGTGGCCAGCGACAAGTGACATTTTCCTAATCATCCCCTCAGTTAGTGACAGAGACTAATGAGCAGGTGTGGCTTGGCTGCCTCTGGCCCCTTACTCAGCTGTCGTTGGTTGTGCTTTCCGCTAATTGGGTGACAATATTATATTTGTGTTTTCGGAGATTAGTATGTCAGTTACATATAATATAAATAATAATGGTCCCAGGACCGACCAATTCAAAAGACAATAAAGATGCAAACAAGTAACTACTCTTCCCCAATCAGCAATAAAACTTCATATAGAAAATTTACATATCATCCCAGAGCTACACGCTTTTTCTAAAAGGTCTTCAAGGAGCACAATATTACTTTGGCCCCACAGAACAAATTTAGTGTACAAACCTTTTGAAATCAAACCTTTTATCTTGACTGAAATCGTGCGCAGTAGGGATGAGTAACAACTGTGGTGGGAATACTGCACTTATCACCACAATATGTCACGCACGTAAGATCACAAGAGGGGAGTATCTGCACAAGCTGTCTAAAAACAAATTTCACTCTCAAAGCCAGTATTGCAGCTGTTATAAATTAAGTTGTAATTCTTACTATGGTAATAATCTCCACGCTTCTTTTTGGATCTTAAATGGTACATAGGCATTTTGAACAAAATCCTTTTCTCCTCCAACAGGCTTGACAACCTACTGTCAGTTTTTTGACATCACTGCACAGTCCCGGTAGCAAGTTTCACTCCAGGCATATGGTCTAGTATGTGCTGCATTGATATAAGTTTCATCCAATAAACTATATAAACTTCACTGTGATATCTTTGAATATTTTGTAAATACTTGACTTTTTTCCCATATGTTACGATGTTCCATTCAAATTTGTCTGTTGTGCTTGGTTTTCAAAAGAATTCTTCTTAATTTTTTAAAGTAATGAGTTTTTAATTCAAACACAATCATCACTTAAATTATCCTTACTTGGACATATTTCGGAGAACGGTTTGTTCCCATCTTCAGCAGTTATCCGACTGGTAGGATCTGTGGTTTCCTGAAGTGAGCTGGTTGTCTGTGGTGGCATCTGTTGTCTGTGAGATGAACTTCCAAATTGAGTTTTCAGGCAGCAATTCGAAATTTAAAGTATAATGTTTGTTTTTTATAATTAGCAACTTTTCCCAAACATCAAGTTCGGCTGCATTACTGGCTGACTTTAATAGACAACCAGCTCATTTCAGGAAACCACGGATCCAACCATACGGATAACTGCTGACGATGGGGACAAACCATTCTCTGAAACATGTCCAAGTAATGATAATTTAAGTGATGTTTGTGTTTGAATTACCGACTCATTACTTTCAAATGTTAAATACATCAGTGTTTCTAATCTTTTGCTTCAAATAATATTCTTCTTAATGTTCAGACACTGTCTTGAAAGTCAATAGAATTTTGAAGCTTCATAAGCACAATTTTTCAGAGTTGGTCTTTGTTTTTCTGTGTTTTAAAAATTATTCACAGTTTTCCTAACTACATCTGAATTAAAACCATCCAAATTAGATTTTGTGCATGTTCTTAATCTTTGTTTACTGGGCATGGAGAAGGATGTTGTTGCACTAGCCCCAATGGCGTTTCTTTCCTTAATAACTCACCTAAACTGCTTTCAGACACAACTGTTGCCTCAGATGCCCTTTCCCAGATTTTTATAGCAGACCCAGAGCATTGTTCCTTTTTCATAAATCTATAGAAATGGTTATTACTTCTCGTGTTTTTAAATATAGCACCTTATTTGCTAATGTGCTCCTAGGAGGCGTCATTTCTAAATGCTCTCTTGGAACCAGAAGACACGCACATTTTGAAACAAGCTGTAGTATTACCGAGTAACTCTGCACTTGTTTACTTGCTCACAGCTGATACACAACTGATCTGCCCTCCCCTCCAATTGTAACTGTTGTGAAGTGGACTTGGCCAGATACCACTGTGCATCGCTTTCTATCTATCAAGATATAAAAATACATCTGTACCTACAGACAAAAAATCAGGTGTGTACCAGATAAACTGCAAAGGCTGTGACAACTTTTACATTGGGAAAACTAAAAGGAAATTGAACATTAGGCTTAAAGAGCACTTTAGGAACATCAGGAACAAAGAAATAGCAGTGGCGTACCATTTTTGAAAGGAGAATCATGATATAGAACGAGAAATCCACTTATTAAAAAGTGTCCAAGATCCAGCTCCATTAACCACGTGGGAAAACATTTTCATAAAGAAAATTGTTCAATTCCGATACTACCTTTGAAGAAAACTCAAACTTCAAGATCATCAAGATACTGACAGAGGCGCCTCTGGATTTCACCAAACCAGCATCCATTAGTTGACAACAGCTGATGATGTTAGGAAGATCCTAACAAAACGTGTTCTAGGTAAATACTAGCAATAAATGGGGCATTGAGTATTAGTTCACCTCAAAATTATATTGAAAACCAATCAGTTTAAAACATCTTAGTAAAGATCCAAAGTTGTTGACAGACCTATGCAAGTTTTTCTGACAAAACTTTATTAGATTAGCTATAGACCCTGAGTTAATAAAGCAATAATGCACCTAAATTGATATGTATGATTTTGGATTGTTGATGGACAAGAACAAGTAGAGTTGATTATGAAATTTGTTCATTCTTTAGTAGTAGTAGTAGTAGTAGTAGTAGTAGCAGCAGCAGCAGCAGCAGCAGCAGCAGCAGCAGGAGTAGTATTTATTCATCCTTTTGATCATAGTACATGATATAGGACATGCCAAGTACTTATAACTAAAAGTTATACAATACACATATACACAACACAAGTTTAGAATAAAATTCAGAAACTGTATGTATAATAATAATAATAATAATAATAATAATAATAATAATAATAATAATAATAATAATAATAATAATAATAATAATAATAATAATAATAATAATAATAATAATAATAATAATAATAATAATAATAATAATAATAATAATAATAATAATAATAATAATAATAATAATAATAATAATAATAATAATAATAAATAATAATTTACTTGTAGTTAACATACTCAAAAAATTCATCTATACTATAAAAACATTAACATCATTAACATTAACAAAATTTCGCGATTTAACTGTATTGGAACACTACAGTGAAGCGAAATAATTATTAATTTATAGATGAGTCGTATTTATTACACAACTGTAGAACAAAAAACTATCAAACCGAACAACCCTAGCCTTGCAAGACTATATGGTTTGCCTAAAATACACAAACCCAACATACCCATGAAACCCATTGTAAATAATATAAACACTCCTACTTACCTTCTGGCAAAATGGCTGTCCAAAAAATGTCAGTCCTTTCCACAATTCCATACTCTGAGCATAAAAA
Source organism: Mantis religiosa (assembly GCA_030765055.1). Taxonomy (NCBI): domain Eukaryota; kingdom Metazoa; phylum Arthropoda; class Insecta; order Mantodea; family Mantidae; genus Mantis; species Mantis religiosa. Next base: position 273,339,174 of record CM060947.1, read on the forward strand.
CTCTTTAGACCTGGTAGAAAAAATTCAAAATCTTAAACTAAACCCTCATGACACTTTAGTATCCTTTGATGTCCGCTCCCTCTTCCCTAGCATTCCATTAGACAAACTTTTGATTCAACTTAAGAAATGGCTAACTTCTATTAACCTAGATGCCAATACAATAGAAGAATATTTGGCAATGACTGAAATATGTATACATCAAAATGATTTTGTTTTTGATGGAAATTATTATAAATAAATTTCAGGACTAACTATGGGAAGCCTGCTATCACCATTTTTGGCCAATTTATACATGAGCTTTTTCGAAACACATATAACTAAAGCATTCCCTCATATTTTTAAAACATGGTACAGATACGTAAATGATATCTTTGCATTAGTACGCTACAAACAAATAGATGATGTTTTGAAACTACTCAACCTTCAAGAACCCAGCATACAAGTCACAGTAGAAACTGAAGAGGACTGTACTCTACCTTTTTTGGATCTTAAAATCACAAAAAGAAATGAAAAACTAGAATTTGGTATTCATAGAAAAGCAACACACACAGATAATTACATCAAAGCAAATAGTTTCAACCCAATTCCACACAAACATGCCACCATCAACAGTCTCACACATAGATTAGTAAATCTACCCCTCAGCCAGCAAGAATATCAAAAAGAATACCATCAAATCTTAAAAACTGCAATTTAATTTAATACGTAAGTGAAGCCGATGTGTAATAAATACGACTCATCTATAAATTAAAAATTAACAAAATTAACTGTCAAAGTAATCATAATATTCCTTATGGTATAAAAACAATGGAGTGAAAGAAGTTTACCTAATCCTTATAAATTTTATCGAAAAGTAAATAATTTATTTAAAAACTTGTATAAAATTTTAATGTGATTATTTTAAAAAACTTGTCAAGTACAATATTTAACATTTTGGAAACTCACTTGCAGGAGTAAGCTAAAATGTTATCAAAACTGTTGCACTTGACACTTGTAATGTGTTGGGTGTTTGCTGCTTTCAGTGGAAAACTTGATATTCAATGTAATTTTATACATGAATAGTGGCTAAAGTTATCAGTGTTATTGTTAGAAGTGAAATTAATTTTAAAAAATTGTGGTGACCTGATGTTAGGTGTAATCTAAAATCTTAGAATGCCTGGTGTGCTTTCACTGAATTGTTTGTTTTATTTATAAGAAAGTTTTACGTACAAGGTACTAAACATAGCCCTTTGTGACGTGAACCGTAAATGTTTTTTAGGAAATACTCTTTGCTTTCTCAACAGACATTGAATTTCCCGCTTGAAACAACCTGATCACTCCATTGTTATAGGACAGTTCAAACAGAGTACAAGAAAGCAATTGAGTAATCAACCGCATTTTGCAGAACAGTGACATTACAGTGCATTCTTTTTCTTTACAGGTAAAAGCATTGAGGTCAAGAAAAGGTACGTTTGTGCAACATGTGAAACAAGGTTTTTTCTTCTTGATGATCTCCGAGCTCACATCAGGAAGGGTCACATAAAATCCACAGTGGTACAGAAGAATGTAGGACCATTCTTCTGTCGGTTTTGCAACAAGATACATCAAAGGACAAATGCTCATAGTTTAAGCGATCATTTGTATCGCTGTTATGAAAACTCACTAAAAAAGAAAAGGAAAATGAAACGTAGTTCAAAAAAAGCTTTTTCATCAAAGCGCAAATACTGATGAAAATTAAATGCATTCCACAGTTATCTGTTTAGCTCTCTGTATTTTCTTGGTGGATTCAGTGTAATAGAATAGAGTATGATCTTTGTTGTCACATAACGTTTACATAATGGGTCTAAGCTGACGAACTGGTGACTCGTCAACTTATATATAAAACAAGAATTAAAATAAAAGAGAAAACTAATTCTAATGTATAGATAGTATATAAGTATTATACAGGGTGTTTCAAAATGACACCAAGTAGTTGCTCAGTTTCTCTGTGACACATATAGATAGCTTTTACTGCCAATAGAGCCGCATAAAAAATGCTACAGAATGAGTGTGGATTAGGCAGTTACAGGAACAACGCTGCATACCTTACGTGGTGAAACACCTCGTCGCCTGCTGTAGCTGTTTGTAAACATACTCCATGGTAGCTTGCTGCTATTAAGAATTTCTTTGGTTTATGAAACCACAATAAAGAAGCTATTGCTTAGTTATTGTTTATGGGTGTTTAACATGTTCCAACATTCTGTTATAACAGTCGATGACGGCGAATAAACTGTTGGACATATGCAACTTACACCTTTTAGAGGGAAGCTCATGTTAGTGAAATTGAGGATGGAAGCATTAAATGATAAACAGAACAGAGAACAATATCAAAGAATTGTAGATAAAGTTAACCTTATGCAATGAGACAAGCATTTTATTTCACTGTGTTTAATAATACTAAATAAAGCATTTGTAACTGAAAAGGAAGCTGTTGATTTTATAGCAACTGGTTGAAAGTACTGTACAATTAAGATCACAGCAAAATGAGCAATCTTGGAACTGTCAGAGTCATTATTCGACTTTTTCACAAGTAACTGCTCTTTGCCCCATTACCTGAAAGTGAGGCTAGTATCACTGATAAACAGCAAGGAGTAATGTTTTTGTTTTCGTGACCGGTGCGTCCCAATAACAACTTTTGAGGTTCACATACCAGTGGTTTCTATGCTGCATAATCACAAAATAATATTGTCTTGGCAATGGGCATAAAAGTTTTGGCGCAAATAGATAACAGACGGATAGTGTTTCACGGAGATAAAGAGCTTGCATAAGCAGATAAACAGCGCCGCAGATAAAGGAATTGTCGACACAGATTAAGTTACGCTTCTGGAAGGTGATAGAACATTCGATGTCTTTTTTGTTCCAGAAATCTCTCGAATTTATCAATGAGGTATTTAAGAAGGCAACAACTCACCAAGAGGAGTTGCAAACAGATCAATTAGTAGTAAACGGCTGTGAAATGTTGTAACGTGCGCTGATGTAAACAGGTGTAATCAGAACGCAGTTGTTGTGATCATCGACCTTGTTAGATTGTGTATGTGACGTAACGTTGTTACGTGAGAATTGAACAGTGTATTTCTACGGAAATAAAGAACATTTGGAATATCTGCAATTCGGACTTTTAATTCTATGAACCCGCAAAGTCACAATATAATATTTAATGCTGCATAAAATTATACGTAAGAGAATTTTGAAGCTGCGACACCAAAATTTGGACTAGTTAAGCTATGAACTACGAAATCGCAATATTTGTTCAGTGTCATTTTGAAACAATCTGTAAAATGCTGAAGTTCAAAACTGAATAACCTAGCTTCTAATCAGAGTCTTTGGTATTTTGTCTTGAAAGATTTAATGTATCTAAATGTCAGTTTCAACTTGTAATTTCAAGATTTTCATATGCCTTAATAACACTGGGAACATATTGTTACATATATGGCTGAGGAATAATTAGGAAACCATCAAATTTTAGAATTTTAGGACCAAGGCTCACTCTGGGCACTTGTCTTGTTCATATGTTTTGAAGTTCCGAATTCCGCTGAGTGGCTAAATCAGCAGCGGGCAGATTGCTCACGTGTGTCTAACACCAGAAGATGACTGCACATATTTTTAGAACTATGACAGTTACGTCAATTTGGCTTAATATGATTGGGGGATGGCTACGTAGGGTTCTAATTTGGGACCATTGATGTAATGCCGAGTTGACTCAGTAACGTCATATATGACCCACATATTTAAGATCACTGATTCCAACCATGGGGGTTCAGTACGAGTCAGTTCGGTCTAGGAGTAAACTGAGTTTTTTGCTGGTGGGTCATCAGGGTCCTAGCCTGCATAAGTTTGACAGAACTTAACTCGGAGAGTTAGCCGAGGGTCCATGGAACTCCTCAGCCATTAAGGTAAACCCTTAGAAATCATTAATGTGTTGTAGTATCAGTATTTTCACCCCTAAGCCCCTTCTGGGCTAAGAGAATGTTTTGTAACACATTTGTACTGTCAATCAGAATTAGTGTCCGGTAAACAGGGTTAAACATGGATCGTACTAACTTGTATTGTTCCCGTGTCCGGAGTTCTATCCTCTACCTCTTACCTACCTCCTAGCTATGCCCCTAGTTACCGGGTAAGTTGTACACCCCCTTTTCCACAACCAACCCAAAACGTAACAATATCCAACCAAGCCAAAAATGTTGTAAGTTAATTACCTTGTTACTTATTTGTAAATTAATGTTAATACCTAAAAGCAACCATTTTAAATGTATAAAATATATATAAAATGAGATTGTGTTGTTCTGTGTTACAGTGTAAGAGATTATCAATGTGAGCATGATTGTATAAATCTTATTACAGAGAAGAGTTTCAGTGTCTTCCTGCACATATATGTACTCTAATGCTGCTAAATAAGTCAAGACTAATATTGTATTTTGAGGTGTCACACAAAATGTAGAAGGAAAATAAAAGTTTTTGATGGTGCAAGGTGTTCATTTCAAAAAGTTCCATGAGTTACTTCCACAGAGTAATGAGACTTTTGTGTGAGAGGAACTGTATAGCTAGTGCCCCTTCCCCCCACAAAAAATGCTTTGGTACATACATACACATAACACAAGAACAAAACAAAATTATTTCTTAAACAGATTAAGAGGAACTTTAAGTAACAAAAATACAGAAAATAAATCTAAAGAATTGTACAATCATTTACCAAATCAAATAAAACAGATAACAGAAGAAAAATTTAAACTTAAAGCAATTAAAAAGTACCTCGTAGAAAACCCAGTGTATTCTATACATGAGTATAAAAGGTTAAGTAAAGCTTAAGTAGTATATGTACCCTCTACTTATTTTATTATTTTATTATTTTTATATTGTTGTGTACACATTGTATTTGTTAAACCTGTTGATGTATCCTATGTATTTTGGATCATATGGATGAAATAAAAATGAAATGAAATGTTGTGTGTTAATGTATCTGTCAATTGACAGGATTATATCAGCACCACCAGTGTGCCAAAATTTCATCCCACAGAAGTGCGTTTACATACCTGTAAATGTACTGACATGTGGTTGTGGCTTTTAAATATTCTTAAAGTCCATCAGTCTGGGCTGTGTTTAAATTTGTGATCTTGGGATCAAAGGTCAGTGCATGGAGCATGATAGCAAGTATTATCCTGCTGCTCGAACAGTTACCATGGATTTATCTTTGTTAATAGAAACCTCTCAGATAACGCACTGATTATTCTTGCAAGAGTGAGAGGGGAACTGCTGCTCTTCTTGGATCTGTGCTAAACACCAATGAACACATCACTTCAGCCAATGGAATTCACGTGGAGTAATCACTGCATTATCTCAGAGGTTTCTATTAACAAAGATAAATCGTTCAAGTAGCATGACAATACCTAGACATTCAGTTTGAACAGAGATGAACACATGGCAGTCTCAACAATATGTGTCCTACCAAACCTGTTTTACACAGTGTTTTATTTGGACAGTATCAAAGGTCCTTGAAAACAGTAAGTATGGGGAAATTGTTATGATTAAAAGAGTTGTTAAAAGTGAAGTTAATTTCATATTAAAAGGTTATTGGCTCATATTTTATTAAAACTTAAAACTTTACTCTCATCAGCTATTAAAAACAAGAATGATTTTGGGACTGCCCCAGTGCCATATTCAGCTGATCGGCGAGCGACCTCTATCTTCACAGTTGGCTGTCAAGTGGACCTGTTCTTATGGGCTCCCTCTCTTGGAATATGTCCTACATAAGTGCATTACACTACTCACTCACTGTTAATGTTAGGAAAGGTCCTAACAAAATGCTTACTAGGCAACTAATGGAACATAGTTCAACACAAATTACATTATTTTGGATAGATACAGTGAAACTGAAAAATTCAATGCCACAGCCGGGAGTTGAACCACAGATCTCCTACATTCTTCAATTGACTCATATATTTTCCTGGTAAACCACTAGGGGCTCTCGTATTCGAGATACAGTGTCTATCATAAGTACTTGAGTCCCAGGCTTCATCATTAAATTCTTATTAGTTAAGTTAATTGATGAAAATTAATCCTTCAAACACACTAACCAGGAGATCTGTGGTTCAAATCCTGGCCATGGCATTGAATTTTTCAGTTTGACTCTATCTATTCAAAACCTTAGCCTATACATGGCTAGTGTGTTTGAAAGATTAATTTCCATCAATTAACTTAAGTATTAGATAGAGTCAACATGAAAAATTCAATGCCATGTCCGGAATTTGAACCACAGATCTCCTGGTTTCCATCCAGTCACACTAGCCCATTGAGCTACCATGGCCAACTTGCCGTCATGACATTAAATTTTCCATTTGACCCATATTTGACTGGATGGAAACCAGGAGATCCGTGGTTCAAATCCCAGCCATGGCATTGAATTTTTCATGTTGACTATCAAAAACCTTAGCCTATACACGGCTAGTGTGAAGAAATGATCAATTTCCATCAATTAACTAAAATAATAAGAGTTAAATGATGAAGCCTGGGACTCAAGTACTTATGATATTAAGTCGCCACAAACGGTGTATCTCGAATACAAGAGCCGTTAGTGGTCTACCGGGGAAATATACAAGTCAAATGGAGAATGTAATGTCGTGACACCAAGTTGGCCATGGTAGCCCAATGGGTTAGAGCGACTGGACAGAAACCAGGAGATCCGTGGTTCAAATCCTGGCTGTGGCATTAAATTTTTCAAGTTGACTCCATCAAAAACCTTAGCCGATGTACAGCTAGTGTGAGGAAATAATTAATTTCCATAAATTAACTAAAATAACTAATGTTTGATATTTTATTTTGTTTTGTAATTTCACATGTGGCATTGCTAGGCATATTATTGGTCTATTTTTATGATTGATGAAATTATTGAATTATTGCTTTCAGGAATGAACCCTGCGCTTGCTTGACAATTTCTTTGCTACCTGGTGTATTATGTTATCTTGAACTGACACTTCTTCAAAACATTGATTTAAAACATCTGAGAATCTTGTACCAAATAGCTACTGATGAAGTTGCATAAGACATGTTCTACAGCACAATGTAGTCATTAGTATTCATGGATGGATACCAAATCGTGTTATTTAAGTATATACGGTAATTGTGCTATGTCGGTCAAGACAAAATGGAAGCAGGTATGCATTTGCTATGCAAATATATAACTGATGAAGTACAGCAGGAGAGAAATGTATAGCCACATCTTACAGAAGTCTAGCATTGAAAGGAATTGCATTACATTCATTTTTTTCAGCCATTACACATTATTTATTATATAAGGCTAAAGGGGAGGTGATGCAGCTATTTCCAACCAACAGTACTTGTGTGTCTGTAGATCCTTCTGTTGTTACGACCTTCATTTCATAAGTGCTTAATTAGTATATAATATGTTCAATCATATTGTACCATTATGTTACAATTAATTTCTATTTAAGTACTATTTTGATATCTGAAGTACACTCAACTATCACTTGCATTTACCCTGGAAACTATTTCCTCCTTTAAAAAGTGCACCTTGAATGTATTCATAAAACTACTTTATTATTTTTATTTTTAAGCTATTTCTAGTATGATTATACTTACGTAATCTTCTAACTGATAAAATTCCAGGTTCCTAATCCTTTTGAAAAAGCTCTTAACCTATTAAAATATTTTATTTATTTACTTATTTTACATGAATTCTGAAGAGTTATTAGTTTTAGCTGAAGTTATCTAATGGTGTGAACACAAAGCAAAGCCAGAGCTGGGCGTGTGGGCAGGAAAGAAAGAGACAGAGGTTGGTGCCGGGCAGGAGAGCTGGATGCTTGCCAAGAGAGAGAAAGAGACAGAGAGAGGTTCTGGAATTTTCCGCCTTTCTGTTGCCATTGCGATTGTTATCAAATGGTCTGCAGCATTTTAGAAACAATGGCTGGGCAGTATAAATAGCAGTAAAGTGTCAGAAGGAGTTAGTTGTGTGATGGTTATTGCAACAGTGGATATTTGAAATGTACCACAGGGATTTCTTTTGTTTGTTTACATGCAACAGAGCACCAAGACAACCTTGAAGACCGCTGTTTGTCAATGTCACGTCTTTTTGCTGCTGCAAGGGTTGTACAAAGTTTCTCTCTACTACAATAAAAAGTGTTTTAAACTTCTGCAAACCATACTTTTGATTCTAGCAACCAACGAACTCACAATATTGTGTAGTTTATTAATTTACAGCAGTAAGGTGTTAGTAACCACAGTCCGTGTGAAAGTACATTATTGCATTTTCCCTGTTATGTTTTCCTCCCAGCTTTCTGTAATACCAACTGAAAGTCAAGTGATCTATTTACTGGTGATCCAATGGTTCTGCAATTATTTCTGATTTAAATGCTCTCCGTTTTGTTTCAGCTTTAATCTTTTCTGGTAACACTGGGGAACAAAAAAAAAAAAAAGATATTTTCATGTACCCGAAACAAAATAGGCAAATTCTTATGTAAACTGATCTGCTGATTCCAAAAATGCCCCTCAAAATGCTGTATCACGTAATGTTTTTTAGGTGTTCATAATTTTTTATGAAAACTTACAGAAATGCGATGTGATAACTCATAGTTGATTAATTGAAAATAATAGGTATTTTATTGCCAAATAACATTGAAAATAATTATTAATTATTATTAAAATAAATAAACACAAGATAATGATGAAAACCACATACCTTAATTATCTCAGAAGTGTTTCACTGTTGATTTTTTTTTTTTTTTTTTTTTTTTTTTTTTGTGTGTATTGACATGTACTCTCCCATTTGAGGAACCAACAATAGTCTCCCAACATGGCTGAATCCCAGCAACCCTGGTAACGTCTTTCCATCTCAGAAATGTCCTGGTGAAAACGCTCACCTTGCTCGTCACTTACAGCTCCTAGGTTTGAAGAGAAACTATCAAGGTGAGAGTGCAAAAATTGGATAAGTGACATACGGCAACCTATTTCTTTGTAGCTCCTTAATAGTTCTGAGACTAAAGTTTCATAATTTTCTTCTTTATTGCCCAGGAAGCCTTCCACCACTGATTTAAATGATTTCCATGCTGCCAGTTCAACAAGTTTAAGCTTTGATTCAAAAGCACTGTCTTTAAGAAGTAGTCTTATTTGAGGACCGACAAATATACCTTCCTTCAATTTAGGTTCACTTATTTTGGGAAAGATACTTCTTAAATACTCAAATGCACTTCCACTTTTGTCCAAACCTTTAACAAAATTCTTCATTAACCCGAGCTTTATGTGAAGTGGGGGCAGAACTTCGTTTGGGTCTACTGGAGGCACATACTTAACATTGCTTGCTCCAGGGGTATAGTCTTCCCTTTTCCCCCAATCTTTCACTATAAAATGCTTGTCAGTTGTCCTACTGTCCCATAAGCACAAAAAACAGCAATATTTTGTGGAACCTCCCTGCAGTCCCATTAGCAATGCAACTACCTTGAGGTCACTACAAATTTCCCAGCCATGGTATTGATAACTAATAGCATCTAAAATTATGGACATGGAATCGTATGTCTCCTTCATTTCTATGGCATGAAATAAAGGTATTGAAGGTAGTAAATTGCCATTATGAAGCAACACTGCCTTTAAGCTGTATTTAGAAGAGTCAATAAAGAGGCGCCAGTCTTCGACACAATGCTCTATACCCAATTCCTTCATTAAACCATTAACATTAACACAGAAACACATGTTGTCTTTCGTTGTGAAATACTGTGAATACTCAAAGTATAAACTTGAAAGAAGCGTAGGGACAGTGAAGCACAAATTAGTACAAAAGTGAATCGAGAAGATACTGACACATTGCTTCACTCACACTGTTTATTCACAGGGCATGTTTCAAGAGCTCTTGCTCCTATCATCATTTGTTAATTCCTATTTCCTATCATAAATTTGTTAAAAGGCCCTCCCAAAAATTCAATCACTACCAAAGAAAAACCAGGAATCTATGAGATCAAATGTGAAACTTGCTCTAAAATTTATATAGGAAAAACAAAAAGAAATATTAACATCAGAACTAAAGAACATATGAGAAACATTAAAAATGGTGAAACAGAAAAATCAGCAGTGGCTTTTCATTTTTTGAATACTAGACATGACATCAACTTGGAAACATCTCTAATAAAATATGTTAATCACCCCATAGATATTTCCGTATGGGAAAAATTCTTCATTAACAAAAATCGTCATAGAGTCATGAATTTTGAAACTCCACCACCAGACATCTTTGACAAGTACATCACGCCATCTATTGACAATACGGAGAAAGAGGAAACCACTACAACTTACACTAATCGAGTATCAGCTGATGATAGGAGCAAGAGCTCTTGAAACGTGTCCTGTGAATAAACAGTGTGAGTGAAGCAATGTGTCAATATCTTCTCGATTCACTTTTGTACTGTGAATACTGTTTATGTCGAGATCGGTAAAATGTTATTTTAGTCTCTTTTGCCAGGAAATTCCACTCCTGTAGCCTGGAACCCAGTAATTCTGACTCCTTTTTACCCAGTTTCAAATCACGAATAAGATCGCTTAGTTCTTCTTGAGAAACAAAATATCTTTCTTCTCTTTGTTCACATTGATATGTAGGGTCTTGGGATGTTGATGGTTCACTGTCATCTACATCATGATTTGAACTTGATCCATCATATTTTTCAACCTATGCTTTCGGAGGATCAGGCACCAGAAGATCTTCACTACGAGGAACTAGTCTTATTGCTGATGAAACACTTGGATATTTGACATTCGACTTATTTTCTCTAGACACACCTGTAATATTTGTATTACAAAAATAGCAGTCATTTAAATGGTTAGATTGTTCTCTCCACACCATAGGCACAGCAAACGGATAGATTTGTGTTTACCGTGTAGCCAATGATTAAGACCAGTTTTGCACGATATGCAGCAAACATGAGAAGAAAAATCCTTATCTTGATCACCAAGGGCACAACCAAAGTATAATGAATATGCTGTTTTGGTAATACTTGATATTTTTTTTCGTTGTGATTTAGGGGTGACCTGTCCACACACATAACAAAAGTTATTTGGATCATTAGTATATTTCCTACGCCTGCTCCTATTCATATCTATAACCTTTCATTAGAACCGCGAATAAACTACATTACACTTTCACAGCTGAATATGAACTGAAAGAAAAATCCAACACAGATGAAAACCAGACCACCCAGAGGAGCACTCAAGCTAACACAACTGTTTATTCACTCAGGAGGAGAGAAGCGTGATAAAGGGGGGGTTATCTGTGAACCTAAGGGCTCAAGATAGGAATCTTTTAACATTAGAGAAAACAAAATAAGATGTATTTAGGTCTTCATGATAAGTTATGAAATCCTGCATCAGTAGTTTATGTCAACTTAATTTATTTTGAGTTGGGCACACCCATGTAAATACGATTTTTATAGTAGACTCTAAAATTAATCTTACTGATAAATCTTACGTGATGGAAAATTTGTTCTAGTTATTTCAAATAGTATTCATATTCTTTACAGATATAAAAATATTATTTAATAATAAAATGGCTATTATTTTAAATTAAGTCAATATGAGTTGGTATCATACCTCATTTCTGTAATTTTGTATAAAAGAATAAGAATAAGCATATCTCAAAAATGTTACGTGATACAGCATTTTCAGAGTTATTTTTGGAATCAGTGAATCATTTTGCATAAGAATTAGCCTATTTTGTTTCGGGTACAAAAAACGTGTTCCCTAGTGTAATTTATATAAACATGTGACTAACATGTTGTTAAATCTGTTCTGATATATTTTTATGTTATGTATTGTTCTTTGTGTTGTTTTATAATAGTATAATTAGCTATGTGGAGTTCACTTTCAGAACTTCAGCCTCTTCTGAAAGGTACTATGGATTTATACATAAGTGTAATGCCATTCCAGCTTGGATTGGCCTCCATTGTACAGAAAATAATTACGTTATAACATTACTTTATTTTTAAACAGTCACATACTACCACTCTCTGCAAATACTCACTTACTGTAGGAAGCCAACAAGTAAAACCAATGTTTAATATCTAAGAGTTGCATAACACAACATTATAGTTCACTATGTGTTTCAAATGGGAAGAGTTCTGGCTTGTAGCAAATCAGATGCATTAAAGCCTTCAGCATTGCCACCTCGTTACCTCCACTCTTTTATATTTCCCTCTCTCTCTCTCGCACATTGCGAGTGTTCTTAGCGCTAGACATAAGGGAACGCAAATGAATTTTCCAAAGTTTTATAATAATGCAGTTGTTGAAATCACAAATGCAACATGGATACTTTTATATTACTATATAGTTGAAAAATAATTATAGATTATGAATTACCTATTTTTTTTAATCCAACGAAACTGCCAGCGGCGCATCTATATAGCTATGAATGTCACTTCCGTTAAGAGACATATCGTCATTGTCACTGTCTTCATCGTCTGAGTGTTGCAGATGATAGGCTCCAAAATCTTGTTACATGCTATTTCATTACGAAAGCAATGTTCTTGTACAATTCCTTTCTTGGAAGTGTTGAAAACAGTGTTGTTATAATAAATTAAATTTAAAGGGAGTCGATTAATGACACTACACAACACTTACTTTTAAATTTTTCCGGAACATGTTTCAGAGACTTTGCCTCCATCCTCAACCGGCCATCGACTAGTTCTCATTGGTATAGTTGATGATATGTTGTCATAGGTCTCCTCTGGTTGCTGTTCAAGGAACTTGCTGAACATCTTTCTGGGGTATGTCAAAATTGAATACTTTGTTCCTATTTTTTGAAATGAAGATTTGTTCTCATGTGGATAGTTCTTGTTTTCCTGATGTAAGTTTTGGTTCTGGATTTGTGTTGTGGGCCTTTTTTTTTTTTTCTTTTTTTTTTTTTTCTTTTTTCTTTTTTCAAAATGTGTGGCAACTGCTGATTTTTCTAATTGTTTATATTTTATGTTCCTAAAGTGTTCCTTTGCTCTTGTTTCTAAATTTCTTTTGGGTTTTCCAATATAAATTTGACTTACAGTCACTGCATTCAATTTGATATATACCAGATTTTTTGTTAGATGGAATGGTATCTTTGATGTTTGAGCAAATTAGGTTTTCTAAGGAGAAATGGTTGACAGGTGCTAGTTTAATGTTTTTTTTTTTTTTTTTTTGAAGACTTTTTTGAATTTATCAAAGGCCCATGGATGGTAAGTGAATTTTTTTAAAATCATATTAGTTCCTGTAGCTGAGAGGGTTGTGGTTTCCTTTATTAGCTTCTTCTTTTTTGGTAAGTTCACTTTTTTGTCTACTCAGATATTCCTGGTAAACCACTGAGGGCTCTTATATCCAAGATACATCGTTTGTGGCAACTTACTATCGTAAGTACTTGAATCCCAGGCTTCACCATACCTTAGCCTATGTGCGGCTAGTGTGAAGAAATGATTCATTTCCACTAATTAACTTAAATAATAAGAGTTTAATGGTGAAGCCTAGGATTCAAGTACTTATGATAGTAAGTTACCACAAATGGTGTATCTCGGATATGAGAGCTCCTAGTGGTCTAGTGGGGAAATATACGAGTCAAATGGAGAATTTAGTGTCAGGACGGCATGTTGGCCATGGTAGCTCAATGGGTTAGAGCGACTGGACGGAAATCAGGAGATCCATGGTTCAAATCCCCGCCATGGCATTGCATTTTTCATGTTGACTCTATCCATACAAAACCTTAGGCTATGTGCGGCTACTGTGAAGAAATGATTCTTAACCAATTAACTTAAATCATTATTATAGTATTCATCTTTTTTGTGGGAAAGAAGGAAATACAATTTGAAAATACTAATTTGGTAAACAAAAGTAATTAGACAATAATTTTGCTTTACTCTCTATGTTTAAATTTGATTTTTGTGTAAAAAGTGAATGAAAGTTGATTTACGTGCACTCATATAAACTTAACTGAACTAATAATCGTTTCTTTCTTACCTCTAGGTAGCAGTACTCAGTTTCCTCAGAAAAAGATCCTATGCAGCATCTGTCATCGAGGTTTTGTTAACAGACTGAATCTTAAAGTTCATCTCAGAGACATTCACAGTTTAGACAGCGGCCCCTTCTTCTGCTCTACATGTAAAACCTTCTACAAAAACAGAGGCAGTTTACGGAAACATCTTTACTATTGCCGTCAGAAAAATCAAGTAAATTAAAGGAACATGTGGATGCTAATAAAACTGTGAGCTTTTTGCCACTCATAAAATTTATCTGGAAGTCTGAAATGTTTGCAGAACATCTATGTTTTAAGAAATATGAATACTTTTAAAATGTTGGTGTTTGACCATTTAACTGACAAATAGGTTTAAGGCAGAAGTTGTCAAATTCTTTATGAAAAATCAGTTCCACTCAGTTAGTGAATATTTTGAATATAATTCAGGTAAAGTGTAAATCTATCAGTTGCAAGCAATTCACTAAATTAATTTATTCTCATTTCATACAATTTAGAATTCAAGATTAATTAACGAAGGATCTTGAAAATTCGTTATAAGTGCCATACTAGTGTCTGTCTGAATAAATAAGTTGCGATATATGATTGTATACCTAGTCTAGTCATAAATACTGTTACAACTTAAAAACTGAAAAACACAAATACCATGCAAAATATTTTAATTGGCTTTTAGAGTCTGTGAGGTTTAACTTGGCATATTCTCTACTGTCCTTGTCTAAGACAGAATGCTGTCCTTGTCTAGCACACGTGGGCGGAACAGCAACCCTGCTTTGTTGTGATTCGTGGAATATAGACGCTCCCAACCCCCATTCTGTTGTGTGTTGTTTGAAGGGTGTCAGTGACGTATGAGCTATAGAACTGTGAATTTATTGTTTTGTGGATTTACACGTTACACAAAATGTTTTCAATGTTGCAACATATGGATATAATGTTGAATTATTTTCTTGTAGTTTTGGTTGTGTTTGTGTTGTTTCAAGTTGGATCCCAAAGGAAAGTTCTAAAATCAGATTCTAGGGAAATTGTAGTCAAAGTTCACAGTTTCTTCAGTGATGAATGTGAAGCTTTAAAATGTGGAAAGCCGACTATTTCAGTGACGAGTATCGTTGAGAGAGCTGCTGCTGCTACAGGTATTTCTTCTCGTTCTGTCCAACGAATTTTAAAAGAACACAAAATGCAGAAGCTAGCAGCGGTAGACTGCAAACACCAGGAAAAAAGCGCCCTAATAGAAGACCGCGAAAAACAGAAATTGATTCATTTACAGCTGCTGCTATTAAGTGAACAATCTATTCGCTGTATCGTACAGACTTTCTGCCTAGTTTGCTGGACATATATGAGGCTTTAAGAGCTAAAGACTTACTTAAAGGAAGCGTGTGGTCCTTAAGAAAAATTCTTAAAAAGCTTAATTTCAGTTACAGTAAAAATTCGCAAGGAAGATGCTTTTTAATGGAATGAATGGATATTGTTTCTATAAGATTTAAATTTTTAAGACGAATGAAAGAACTTAGATCTACAGGTAGGCCTATAGTGTACCTTGACGAAACGTGGGTAAATATAAACCATACGAGAAATAAGGTATGGAAGTGCATCGCCGATGAAAATGAAAGTGATTTCCCTCTTAAAACACCAATCGGCAAAGGACAGCGATTTATAGTTGTACATGCTGGATGTTCTACAGGATTTATTCCTAATGCCTTGCTAACTTTTAAGTCAAATTCAACCAAAGACTACCATGAAGAAATGGATAGTAACATTTTTAAGGATTGGTTTGTTAATAGATTACTACCTAACATCCCGTCTAATAGTGTCATCATTATGGACAATGCCCCTTATCATTCCATAGAAATTAATGAAGCCCCCACGTCTTCTTCTCTCAAATCTCATATGCAGGAATGGCTTCATAATAGGAATATTGAGTTTGATCCACGAGCAACAAAACCAGTGCTATACGAATTAATTAAACTGAAAAGAGATAATTTCAAAGTGTATGAAATAGATAGTCTCGCAGAGGTACACGGCCATACCGTAGTAAGATTGCCACCTTATCATTGCAATTTTAATGCTATAGAACTTATATAGGCGCAAGTGAAGAATGATGTTGCCAAACATAATATTTCATTTAAAAGTGTCGATGTAAGAGCCTTTTTTCATAGTGCGATTACAAAAGTTACCCCAGAAAACTGGAAAAGGGCGTGTGAGCATGTACAAAACACTGAACAGTTTTACTGGGAGAAAGACGGTCTGATAGATGAAATTACAGACAGGTTAGTTATAAATTTAGAAGACTCGGACTCGGAAGAAGAAAACGAAGATTCGTTTGAAATTTCTGACTGTGAATCGGGGGATGAGCAACAATCGGACTAAGAGGAGAAGGGGCGCTCCGCCACTGATGCATGCTTGGCTGGGGTGTCTGCTTTGCCTGTCATAGAGTGAGACGGTAAGTATTCCTTTCTCTTTCTAAAAGGCACACGACTAGTTAAACCTCACAGACTGTAGTATGTTGTACCTACAGGCATTCATTACACACAGCACCAGTCACTTTTCGAAATGGCCATCTTCTGCATGGATACAGGCTCTGAGTCTTTGTGGCCACTTGTCTATGGTAGAATGGACGACATCCAGGGGGAAATCTGCCACTGCTGACAACAAGGAACACTTTAAACTTCCAATGGTAGGTGTCTCCTCTTGTAGGCGATACCCTCAAGTAGTGACCACAGTCAGTAGTCCAATAGATTCAGGTCCGGACTGCTACGGGGCCAATCTTCAGGTGAAATGAAGTCAGGGACATACACTGAAGCCAGGCCTTGTGGGCAGGTGCAGAATCCTGCTGGAAAGTCCATGGTTTGTTTTGAAACAAGTACTTGACAATAGACTCCAAACAGTGCTTTCATACACTGGCGCTTTTCACAAAAATGTGTCTGGGTGGTACCAGAAAAACTCACCCCCCACCCACCGCACCATCACTGAGGAGAGATGATGGACCCTCTGAACTTTAGGAAACTTATTACTGGCTTCCCGAGATGA
The DNA here is from genome assembly GCA_030765055.1 of Mantis religiosa. Taxonomy (NCBI): domain Eukaryota; kingdom Metazoa; phylum Arthropoda; class Insecta; order Mantodea; family Mantidae; genus Mantis; species Mantis religiosa. The sequence continues at coordinate 273,356,191 of CM060947.1, forward strand.
TGATGCATAAACCCTGTCGTTTTCAACATTGAAAGACTCCTCAGTAGTGAAAACTTATCGGTTAAGAGGATGTTCCGATGACCATTTTGAGCGTAATGCTGTAGGAGACGTCGATATTTAGGCACTCTCAGCTTCTTTAGGCATGTGTCAAAATAATCTCCTTTACGTCGGGGATAAGCCCTTAGTCCAACGTCCTCTGACAGAAGCCTGGACATTGTCCTTTTTGAAATGTTCATTTCACGGAACAAGATAGCCTGCTTCCACACAGGATTTCTCCGACCACGAGTCGCCACTGCTTTTTGTACTGCTGGAGACCTGACACTGCATGGTCGACCCCCCCTCGGCTGATGCTTTACAGTCCCAGTTGCAGTGAATTGCTCAATGGTGTGGTACACAACCATACGGCTGATTATGTAGCGTCTTGAAAATGTCACATGCAGATTTTCCAACTTTATGCAACGCTATGACGGCTACTTGATTTTCATAAACACCCCATTTCATGGTGAAATCTGGAGCTACAATAAATAATTCCTCTTTCAAAGAACAAGCTAAAAATGGTTCAAGATTAAGTGTGTATGTATGCATGCATGCAGTTTTTTACGTGCCATTCTGGAGGTACAGTATGTGTCAAACATTTGTAATAGTATTTATGGCAAGACTAGGTACATTGTATTAATATTTCCAAGTCTAAACAGTAATTTGTGTAAGTTAGTAATAAATCTTGATGTTGTAAAACAGGAGATTGTAAATATTGTGTAATGCTTTTCTAAATATTTTGACGATGCCCGCAATTCTGTATGAATTCCTTGGCTCTTAAATAAATAAACAAAATAAAGTTTTAGATCATGTGAAATAATTTGTGCTTTTAATTTATGATGTATATTTATTTATTACGTACACTAGAACTACAGATTGTCTGTATGCTTCCTTATACACCACAAAAATATGTCATATGAGTCAGTTGAAGAATTTGATCTCAGCCTGGCATGTTGTCTATGGTAGCTCCAAGGGTTAAGAGCAACTGGAGGGATTCTTGGGGTTCAAATCCCAGCTTTGGCATTGAATGTTTCAGTCTGACTCTATCATGTGCCATTGTTTGTAATTCCTCCGGTGATGTAGAAAAAAGCACCACATTGTCAGCAAATCTCACATTAGTTAGTCTTACTCCATTAATGTTTATTCCCGCTTCCTTATTCCATTCTTCTGTGCGAAATATGTCTACTAGGATGCTTGATTAAAATTATTACACATTTTATATATTATGAGACATTGACTTTTCTGGGAATAGCCTGTGATGTTGTCTTCAATCTGAATGACTTTACAACTGGTAATTTTAAAAGTCTTACTACACAAAACATTAGATCTTGTTAAAGCACAAAATATGTGTCAAATAAAATTGTGTAGGTATGTTGTTAACCATTTTCAGAATATTGTTTGTTATAGCTTTCATATAGCTATACTTTTCTTAGTTGATAAATTGATATTTGCTAATTACGTAGAAAATGAAGCTAGCTACAGTGAAGCAATAAATATTACACAAATAAAAATATTTGCCACTTAGGCTTCATTTATCTTAACAAATTGGTGTTGATACTTCTTTTCAAATGGAAATCGATTTTGCAAACAAATTGTTTGCATCCTCAGTCCACAGGTAAACTCTGTTGTCAAGGGTAATGGTTACCATGCTTTTCTTATGTTTTTTTAGTATTACCAAAACCTGAAAACGAAACAAACCTAAAAATAGAATCAATTGTTTGTATTTCAAAATTCATTATACAATATTTATTTTTTAAAATAAATAATTTTTCCCAAACCATTAAATCTATCGGAACATTTAATTGTTTTAATAATTTAACTCTAGGATTTATTTAATTTATTTATTTCTTAATGTATAGTGCTGGACAAAAACAGTATGAGTGTTAAGTTGTATAACCAACCACCACCACCACTGCCATCATTGTGTTGTCATCATCATCATCATCATCATCATCATCATCATCATCATCATCATCATCATCATCATCATCATCATCATCATCATCATCATCATCAAACTTTTGTGATTTGTAGGTTAGAGAATTAAAGATTTTGAAACAAAATTATAATATCAGCAGACAAAGAGATTTCCAGAAGGTTTGTAGAAGTATGATGATTCAGGCTGCATAAATGTGATCAAACAAAACTGTTAGTGCCCAATATCTTCAGTAGCCTAAACTTTAATCTAATTAAATCCATATTTCCTACTAATTAAGTTACCACTTTCTCTGTAAGACAATTGTTCTAAACAGGTATCATTTATGTGTTCCTGGCTGAAATGTTATGGCTCAGCCATATTTACAACTCTGGTTTTATATAACGTATAAGTCTTTTGGCACTTTATTATTTTAATGATATACAAACCTGTTATGTTTTGTATTTAAGGTTAGCAAAGTAAGATAATCATTGAAGATCTTCATTTTGCTTTTCTCTTTCTTTCAGGCAGTAACACTGATAACGGAGGACGAATAGCTTGTTCTATTTGTGGCCGAGAATTTTCAAGCAATGGAAACCTCAAAATTCACATTCGTGATAGCCATGACAAGAACCAACAAGGACCATTTATTTGTTTATTCTGCAACAGAAAGTATAAAAATCAAGGCAGTCTGCGTTATCACCTGTATTACGCCCACACTGTAAGAGTGGCAAATCCACTTGTAAATAAATAATTGTTTTCCAGTTTCATATCACAAAAATATAACCATTATCATTTTTTTCCCAGTAATTTCATGTATATTATCATTTCTTTTTTTGATTTGCTGTGCCTAATTTTCATATTTAGCATAACACAATTAGGTGATAGATAAACTTGCAATTTAGCATAATACAGTTAATTGGTGCATAAACTTACAAGGTCCATCTCAGGTGGTCTGCAAGCAAGTTGAAAATTTATTCATATTCTTAAATTTGAAAAGATGTTAACTTAAATTGAAGTAGGATTATTTCAGCATGCCTTGATAAAGCTTTCTCTAAGCATGGGAACATGAGAGTAAAAACAGAATTTATAGCGTACAGAAATACTGAACAAAATGTTATCTATGGTCACACAATGTAGTTAGGTTGTTTCAGCAAACTTCCGATTCCAGTCGGACAGTTAAAAATTTGTACACTGGCATACATAAAAAGTTGGCCCAAATATAAAAGGACTTTACTGTCTTTCCACCTTCTTTCCAATCTTTGATTCCATTCAGCTGGTATCAATTCTCTATGTAACTGGCCAGAAAAAGATTGCAGATGTACGAGGAGATATCATAAAGTTTAATTATCACCCTTTAAAAATGTGATAGAACGTTTGTGTTGATATGTGCTTGTCCAGATTTATACATTTTTCCCAGCATTTCTTGACCTTCTGAATACCTTCATTGTAGAAGTCTGCAGAATTTGCTTTAAACCACTCTTCTACTTCATTAATGATGTCATTTGTGTTGTCAACAAATTCTTCATTTCCGGGAACAAGAAAAAGTCACTTGGTGCGAAATCGGGCAAATAAGGCGGATGCTGTAAAGTCTCAAAGCCACATTCACTTGTTTTGTCAACTGTCAACTTGAGATGAATGAGCTGGTGCATTGTCAGACAGAAGACGAACAACTTTGGAGAGCATACCACATCGTTTCTTAATCAGAGTTGCTCGTAACTTGTCCAGAAGATTGCAGTAGTATCTGCCAGTGATGGTTTGACCTTTGGCAGGATAATCTGTAAGGATGACTCCACGACAGTCCCACAAAACTGAAAGCATGACCTTCCCAACTGACTTTTGCACCTTTGCCTTTTTGGGAGGGGGGATCGGCATGTTTCCATTCCATGTTCATGGTTTTTATCTCTGAATCATATTGATAGATCCAGAATTCATCCATGGTTACCAGACGATCAAAAAAATCATCTTCATCCTGTTCCAACAGCATCAACATCTGTCTTGAAAGGTCACGTCGTGTTTGCTTTTGGAAAGGAGTTAGCAAACGTGGAACCCACCGTGCAGACATCTTAGACATGTGCAGTTCGTCCACACACTACCATAACTAAGATGTGTCTCATTCATGATCATTTGGATCGTTGCTCGTTTGTCTTCCAGTATTAAACACTCCACCTTCTTCACTGTGACAGCTGACGGTCTACCAGCTCTTGGCTCATCTGTCAGGGACATGTGACCAGTTTGAAAATTCCTTTTGCACCTCACAATAGTGTCATACGATGGGCAATCATTTCCATAAACAGTCGTCATCTCATCACGGATTTCCCGGACAGTTTTGTCCTTCAAATGCAGGAACTTGATCACACTACGAGCCTCAATTTTCTCCATCTTACACCCCAGTCACTTCTGGCACTCACTGTAAAAAAACAAAAGGACTCAAATGACTAAAACTATCAACATTATCTCCTGAGGGATCAATGATGATACTGAAAAATGTTCATCAGTCTATCATAAAAACTACCAGGTGATAATTAAAACTTTAGACACCCCTCATACAAAGCACAAATCAATGAATAAGTTATAATGAATATAAAATTTATTTTCTTTTCGTTTAGTTTCAGCCATTTAAATGCATTTAAAGGATACAGGTTTCTCTACTTTCTGGTAATACATTTTTATAATGTCATAAATATATACGAGGATCATTTGATAAGTCTGATATAAAAAACCAGGAATAATTTGTTTTCCGTGAACATCTTGCCTTATTTCTTGACATAGTTTCCATTGATGGCTATACATACATCTAAAATGGTGGAGGAACACCGAGGACAATCTAGATAAGAAAAATTTTGTTGGAAAGTAAAAGGGATTATAAATGCTTGTTAGAGGAAAAGAAAAAAGAATGTCAGGAAAATATAAAAAAGAATTTAAGAGATGCAGTAGAAGGAAAAGCAATATGAGAAATAGTGAAAAAAGTGAATAAGAAGGGAGGGAAAGAATGTAAAATAATGGAGTATTGCAGGGAGATCCAATAAGCTCTTTACTATTCATTCTAGCAGTGAAAGAACTAATGCGAATAACTCAAAGGGAGGGCATAGTAGCATACGCATACACCGACAATATAGTGATTGGATCAACAGACATCATTAAACTACAGCACACTATAAACAACATGAAGAAATGCATGAGTTTGTGATCAACACATCTAAGACAGAAATGATAGTCTTTAGACAAGTAGGAAGGGCTCCAGTATTAGCAGAAATCAGCATCAAGAGGACGAAAATAAACATCGCCCCTATCACCTCCAAGGAGTTCATCAAACCAACATCCATTAGTCGGCAACAACTCATGATGTTAGAAAGATCCTAACGAAATGCATTCTAGGTAAATACTGGCAATAAGTGGAGCATTGAGTACTAGTTCGACTTAAAATTATATTAATTGTAAAAGCTTTTAAATATCTAGGCATCATGCTGCAAATAAGCACTAAATGTTTCATGAAGCATATAACTGAGAAAGCAATGCAAGTAGCAAGGGCGATGCATGAGATAGGCTTCTCTGAACTTAGAGATGGTAATGATGCACTTTAGATTAACCAACATATGGAATAGAAGTCATATGTTTGCCTCTCACCGAAAAGAACCTATCCACACTAGAAAGGTTAAAAGCATTATACATCAAAAGAGCACTAGGAGTGTCAAAGACTACATGCTCCAGACTCGTCTACCTCCTTATTGAGAACCTAAGGACACTTTTGACTCTACCCAATACTCAAGCCTCGGAAAATCTTTGATCAACATTAAAAGCAAGAAGAGAAGTACCCCAAGAGTTTTATGGAGCGAGGGCCACGATAGACCAGACATGGCCCACATTCAAATTTGAGATGAGGCACATGTTTACCAGAATGATGGTACACATTTTCCATCATCTCATCTGCAAGAACACATCATACCAAGAGCCAGCAGAGACTTGCGAGTCCAACTTATGCGGACAAACATGTGAACGTTACCACATAGAACTGTGCAGGAAAAGAACCAAATCAATTAAAGACTATGCGAACCAAGGTGCCAGAACACAAGCTTGAATAATTTGTATTTGTTTGAAATTGACCTCTTTTTGTATGTCCATTTGGCTGCAATAAAAGTTTATTAAAGAATGTAAAATACTGCCTCAGGAATGGTTACAGTATTTTAGAGGCTTGATAGGACAGGGCAAAGAAGTAGATAGTGATATAGAAATACTGGAGAGGGAAATAATAAAAATAGAATACTAGATGGTAAACTTACATTGATAGATACACACCAGCAGTTAAAAAATTAAAGAAGAGGTAAAGCGGTGGGGATAGATGGGACTCCAGGAGACTTTTGGAAGAAATATAGCAATACTAGGAAAGTCCTCAATATAATGACAAATATGATAAATAAAATGAAAGAGAATGAAGAGATACCAGAGTCCTGGAAAATAAGTATGGTAGTACCAATATATTAAGGTAAAGGAGGAGAAAATAATCCAGAAAGTTACAGAGGAATAAGCTTGTTATCTGTATTAGGTAAAGTATACTCGAGAATTTTAGCAAATAGATTAAGAGATTGGGCAAAGACAGAAGGAAAGATATCACAATTTCTGGCAGGCTTCAGTAAAGGTAAAGAAATAATATAAGACTTGAAGCTTCCACGGCAAGCTTCGCGTGTGATCAGCCGTGTCAAATTAATAAACGTCGAGCTTTCGGCCATTGCAGACTTCATGGCCTTCTTCAGAATCTGATGAAATGAGTGAATTCTTCTCACTTTATATGATCAAATGGTGGGTGGGGCTTGTGCTGCCCTGACCAATGAGCGGGTGATGATCTGTGATTGGGCCGGTTGTTTTTTTTTTTTTTATAAGGGCGGCCCCACACCCGCCGCCCCCGGTGGCGATCGACCGGCATGCAGTGCCGTGTGCTACTTCGCCTCCCTCATGCAGAGAATTAGTGTGTTAATTCGTGTGTTAGTTGGGTCCCGCATTAGCACCCCGGTTAGTTCCGTAATGTAAGATGCTGGCATGCAATGCACGCGAGCGCGTCAAAAGATTAGATCCCGGGCTGTAGCCATGAGCAGGTCCTGAGTACAGCCAGGGGGAGTGAAGGTGTTCATGTGTAGGGAGTGTCGTGTAATTGTTAGTTGGCTACGTGCAGTATTAACGTGCATTAACAATTTAACGTGCATTATTATGCGATATCTAATATTTACGTTGGAATATCATGCAAGGGTTTGAGTAGTGAAACGGTGGGAGCAGTAATTGTTTATACTATACTTGGATCCCCCGATGGGTACCGTGTCCGAAGATATAGCTCATGTCCAAGTTCCTGCCTGGTCATCATAACCTCCACACCTCTACGCTGCGCGATCCCAGCAGGAGCCGTCACTGCCGCGGGAAGTGTGGTCGTTGAGGGGGCCCTCTTTCCCCTCGGGTCCGCCTTGGCTTGGGGCTCAAGGACTTAAGGGCAGCTGTGTCTTGGTAGTCCCTCACGTGATGTGTCTGTAACATAGATTAAGTAACGGTCAGTTAGTCAGGCTGTTCAAAAAGTCCAAAATCTCATTGTCAATGTCTGGATTTGTTAAGTTGCGGTCAAACAGTGCGAGAGGTCGTTTATGTTTGTCTGTCGTCTCGTATTGGCCAAGTGTAGATATAAGTGCATTGTGGTGTGAAGGTAGTTTGTTGTACATGTCATAGGATAGTTTTTTGATGAATTGCTCAATAGTGTGCATGTGTAAGTCTTCATGAAGTTCTTTAGATGGTGTGATGAGTGGTACTTTGCATATTATTCAAAGTATTTTGTTTTGTAGTGTTTGTATGCTTTTTATATGAGTTTTTGCTGCATAACCCCAGACCGGCGCTGCATAAGTTAATATTGGCCTAATGAGTGTTTTGTATAAAGTTAGTCCCATGTTTAGTTTCAGCGAGTTGCTTAGATTTATAAGTGGGTATAATTTGCGCAGTTGGGCGTAGGTTTTTCTTCTTACCTCTTCGATGTGAGGTCGCCAGGTGAGGCCTTGGTCCATTACTAAGCCCAAGTACCTGACCTTGCTAGTCCAGCCTATGTCGTTATTGAATAGAGTTACGGGAGCAAGACCGTGTCTCTGACGGTAATGTTTTTTACGCTTGGTGAATATTATTGCTTCGCTTTTGGATGTGTTTACTTTGATCCGCCATTTAGCAAGCTACGGCTCTAGCTGTTTAAGTGACTCCTGTAGATGTTTGTGTATTAATGTTACTCAACCCGATTGGGCCATGATTGTGGGGTCGTCTGCATAAAGAAAGTACGTACTTCTTGGATGTTTAGGTAGATCATTTATATATAAGTTGAATAGAAGTGGCTGCCTTGTGGGACACCAGCCTTTATTGGGCGGGGTGTGGATACAGCGTTATTTGCGACTGAGCAGAAAGTTCGTTCTCGCAAATAGTTTGCAACTAATTTAGTCATAGTGTCCGGGAAATTGTAATCCATCATCTTGCGCAGTAAGCCCGCGTGCCATACGCGGTCAAAGGCGCGCTCAATATCCAGCAGGACAGCGCCTGTTGATTTCTTTATGTTATAACCTTTCGTAATGTGTTCCGTGGCGCATATGAGCTGTAGAGTAGTAGAGTGTTTAGCTCTGAATCCGAACTGTTCGGGGATGAGCAGATTGTGTCTTGTTACAAACGCATTCATTCGTTTCGCTATTACTTTTTCCAGTAACTTGCTCATTGTATTAAGTAGACTAATTGGTCTGTAATTGTTCGGGTTCGTGTGGTCTTTACCTTGTTTTGGGAAGTGCAGAACGTTTGCTGTTTTCCACTGTGTGGGGAAGTAGCCGTGCAGGAGGCAGAGATTGAAAATTTTAGATAGTATTTGCAACACACTTTGTGGCAAGTTTTGGAGAACAATGTTGGGGATCCTGTCAGGTCCTGGTGCTTTCCGTTTTGGGAGATGCCTTATCAGCCATTGTAATTCAGCAGGATGAGTTTTTCGTATTTGATCATGTGATGTCCTGACGTGTAGATTTCGTGTAAGGAATTCGGTTTCTCTGATAAACGTGGGTAATGATGGTGTTAAGTTTGGTGTTAAGGTGTTCTCAAGGGCCTCTGCCAGTGCTTCTGCCTTCTCTTCGTCTGTTGTGGCAATGCGTTGCCCTATATGTAGGGGGGGAGTGGTAACCCTGTCCCTAGTTAGGCATCGGGCTATTCTCCATACAGTATTGTTTTGTGCGTTTAGTGTTTCTAAGGTGTTGTTCTATTGTTCCGAAATGACTGCTGCTGTGCGTTCACACAGTTCATTATTCAGCATTCGAAGTTGTAATTGCACTGACTGATGTCTAGTGTGTTGCCAATGTCTCCTGGCTCGGTTGTGTTGTTTTGTTAAGTGCTGTATATCGACTGGAAGACGTGTGTTAACTTTATGCTGCCGTTGTAGCGGAACTGCCACCATTGTGGCGTATTGTAAGGCTTTTTCTATTTTATTAGTTGCTTTATCAATGTCCTCAACCGAGTTGGCTTGAATCTGAGATATTTCATCATCTACCGTCCCCTCGAAGAGGTCCCAGTTCGCTTTATTATAATTACGCCTAGGTCTAGTCAGGACGCTTCGGAGCGAGCCTTCTAGATATATTAATACCGGAAGATGATCTGATGATAAATCGTTACAGACCTTAAGTGAGATACGAGCGCCGGCCTGCCTTTCTATAATAATGTCTAGCACATCTGGTGAAGTGGTTGTGTGGAATGGTATGTATGTTGGCTCTGTGGGAGCGTGTATGATATAATCTGATACGTTTTCATGTCTCAAGAGTGTGTTCCCAGCGCTGTTTGATGTCCTTGAGTTCCACAATTGATGTTTAGCATTGAGATCTCCTGCAATGATTATACTGTGATGTAATTGGAGAAGTGTATTAATATCAGCAGTTATTATGTCACCCGGCGGATTGTAGGCAGAAATTATAACTATGTTTTTGCTGTTAATTGTTGTGGCAATTGCACTCGCCTCCAGTCTCTGGAGGTGTGGGAGCTGTATTTGGTGGTGGGCGGTGTCTTTATGGACGGCTATAGCTGTCCCCCCCCCCCCCCGTCTATCGCGATCATTTCTGTACAAGTAATACCCTGGTAGGTTTAATCTGTCCCATGGGCTTAAGTGTGTTTCTTGTATGAGCACTATTTGTACCTTGTGTTTGGCCAGGAAGTCTAGTAATTCAGCTTTACGTTGTCTTAGTCCATGGGCATTCCAAGTCATCAGTCTGGCGGTGGAATTACCATCCATCTGTGTTCAGCAGTAAACGGAAATACTGTGAGTACAGCTGCATGGTAGTTCCCCTGTCGTCAGGTTTCTGTTGTAGCATCTCCAGCCCTAGGAAGCACATTTGAATATTGAATTGCCATTCCGGGCTGCCCATCCTCAGTCTAAGTCTCGGGAAGGACTGTCTGGTGTCCTCCCGTTTGTTTTGTTTTGGGGCTGCGGCAATATGATGGGTGGCCTTAGCACCCAATGTCGGCCTGGGAGGGGGCACGCTGGCTCTGGCTTGAGTCGGGTTAGTAGTGGGGCTGACTTTAGCGGCTGGAGGTCCCCCTGCCTTCTCCCAGTGATATACCGTGTCCTGGAGTCCGGGGTCCGCAGCGCAGCTAAGTGTCGCTGGTACACGGCGCAGCCACGAAAGCATGCACCGTGCCACCGCGAGCCACAGAGGAGGCACTTTCGCTGCTCTAGCGGCACGTCACACGTCTAGGAGCCATATCTGCCTCCGCACTTCGAGCAGGCGGCTGCCGTTATGCAGTTGAAGGCCAAGTGACCCAACCTTTGGCATTTGCCGCACTGCTTCGGAAACCGGGGCGGGCGGTATTCCTCTATTGTCACTCGTGTGTATAGTACGGTTGTTTTTTGCAGTAGCCGGTGATAGTCTTCCTGAGTCTTCAGTTCAACAAGATAGTGGGGGAGGAGTGTCCTGTTCTTGTTGAACTGATGCAGTTGTGTAATCTGCACCACTGAAATTCTGGAGGCCTCCAGTTCTCCCTGAATTTCATGCTCGGCACCGTTCATATAGAGGCATTTAATCACCACCCTATAGCTCTTTGAATGGCCTGGTGCCACAACATGGCAATCCATGTTGGATTGGCGCAAATAGTCACACATGCGCTTGTAGTCCGTGTAGTCCGGCGCACCTCAATGTCAGTGATGCCTGTTAGTCTTGTGAAATTCGTCAGGATTTTGCTAATGTCGTCAATGTGTCTGTTGTTGATGAAGATGGGTGGTTGTAAGAAGGCAACTTGGGCGTAGGTGCGGGGTGGCACGGTCCGGTTATGGACCTCAGGGTAGCTCGGAGTCACAGGACGTGGATCCGGGCGAGAAGGTCCAGGTTGTGGTTCACCTCGAGAAGGTGGACGGGATGAAGTGCCTGGTTGAGTTTAGGGACTTGCTGGTCTGTGTGCATGTCTGGAGGCGAAGGCCGGTGCTGTTGGATCTGGGAAGTTGTTGAGTTTCACTGGAGATCTAGGTTCTGGCGTGAGAGACCCTGGAGGTGAGATGATAACAGGGGGATCACGGATGCTTGAAAGAGAGGATGATCAGCAAGATGATGAGCGCGAATGGGGGAGAGGGGTATTTTGGAGCTGTAGCGTAGGTGTCCTTTGGGCAGCTTGGGGTGAGCAGTCTTTTGGAGGTGATGGATTTGGTTGGGGTGGAGAAGAGCCAGTAAAGTTCAGGTTCGTCTTCACGATTTTGCGTATGGTAGTCCGTAGGTTCGTAGGGGACTGTTTTGTCTTTGTCTTCCCTTTAGCCAGGTCTGAGCAGTCAGTGGGTTACCTAAGTATGTATGGAACTTAATCTATGAGACAGAGAAAGAGGAAAGAAGAAAGCAGTAAGAGACAGAGTGCTAGCAAAGGGCGCTGAACAGCCTGAGCAGCAGAGGGCCAGACCCCTAGAGGCCCCTAGAGGGCCAGACCCTGTTGCAGAGCAGGTCCCTATGAGGGAAGCGGGCAGGCAACTGCCGGGCGAGCTAGCACTCGAAACGTCGGAAGATCCAGCTGGACGTTCTCCCTTCTTCTCGCTTGGACACCTTTGTCCAAGCTAGTCGGGCTCTTCTTTGTGGTATAGCTGCTTTCGCTGGAGTAGTTGCTTCCTCGAAGTCTCGCCGCCGGCTGGTTGTTTTGAGCTATATTTTCTGTCTGCTATTGTGTTTTCTCGGAGGATGCCATTTGATTTGGATGGCCTACTGGATGAATCTGTCCCAATATCTGCCAGTGTGTTCTAATAGTTCAGTGTCTTCAAAGTTAATTTTATGTACTTCCTCTATACAGTGCTTGGCCACTGCCGATTTATCTGGTTGTAGCAAACAAATATTGTGTTTGTGTTCCTTGCCCCTTTCTTCTATTGTGCATCCCGTTTGGCTTGCATACACCTTACCGCACTCGCAGGGAATCTTGTACACTCCCAGGACCTTGAGATGGAGAGGGTCTTTTATCGGTCTTAAATACTGTTGGAGCTTCTTAGGGGCCGTAAAGAAGGTCCTGATGTATCTGGCAAGGATGCGGGAGATCTTGTTGGAAACCGAGCCGTAGAAAGGTATGTAGGCTGTGTTTAACCCGTTATCTATCTTCTGAGCAGGGCATGGGAGTTCCTCCTATTGTGCTCTACCTTCCTGAGTGCAGCTCTCAATATTTGTGTTACACAACTACTCTGTTTCAACTCGTCACTTCCTTAAATACCTCTTTCGTAATTCGAGAGATTTCCAGAACAATAAAGAAACCAAAATAATCCAGATGTTACCAGAAATTTCCATTTATCGCAATTTGTTTGTTTCGGTAAGTCTTTTATCTCAGCTATCTTTGTTGCCAGCTATTTGTTTATACTAGTTGTGCTATTGTTAACTGCTTATGCAAGCCCTTTATTACCATGAAGCAATATCCGCCGTCTGTTTTCTATTTGTGCCAAAACTTATGCCTGTTGCTGCGACAATATATATACATAAAAGTCACTAATCATAATTCTGCCCCTATTTATGGATTTAAAATAGTCAGCATTGTTTCTTACATTATGCAAGGGTACCCCCATTATTTTTGGTTTCCCACTTTCTGGTAATACATTTTTATGGTCTCATATATATATGAGACTATAAAAAATGTATTAAAAAAAGAGTTAGGGGATAATATATATATTAGTTACTCTTTTCTTATTATCCCCTAACCTTTTTTTTGTGTGTATAATTTAAAGAATTTTCTAATTTCCCCAAAATGTTATCCCGTAAAGGGGTAATATACATAAAGACATAATAAACTTGTTTCAGCATTTCAGTTTTTCTCACCTGCCTCATTATGTATGCCAGTGTCTATCTTTTTGTTATATCATTTATATGTGGTTTACAATTAGATGTTTATCTATTATTCCTAAAAATGTCTCTACTGTATTTCTGGTATTTTTGCTCTATCTCATTCCAATTTTTACTATTTTAACAACATTTTTCAATTCAGAGTTTATCCAGACTGTCTTTTGGGTATTTAATATTATGTCCAAATTTAAATATTGGTTTTTACTTTTTCCATTAACTTATTTGCTCTTTTTTCTATACAAACTTTTTTTTAATACATTTACATGCTCCAACATTCTCATATTGGATGATCAGTAAAATGGGTCAAATGTTGCCCAAATGCTGCAGGGTCCTTAGAGCTTAGAGTTACCCGACATTTGTCTTTCAGATTAAGGGAAAACCCTGGAAAAAACCCTCATCCAGGTAATTCATCCTAGCAGCGGGACATCTTGAACATGAAGCAGACATCTACGTTACTGAGGAGGGCACATACATGAGCTGCAGTTTGGCCCCACATAACCAATAGCTATACATATTTCAAATTTTTTGCACAAATTTGAAAATATGTGTGACATACATAAGAAAGAAAAATGGGAAGTTTTGGAGAACTCCATGCATAACCTTTTGGAATTCTGACTTTATTTATCTATAACACCAACAGTATTTCTATAATTGATTTTCACAGACTGCATCATGTTTTTTAAATATGAATTAATCCTGTTTTGTGGCATCCTGCAAATTCCATATATTAAATTTTGCAAGTATTTCTAAGCTAACGTAGTCAAAAGTTTAGTTAAATATTATTACATAATCTTTTGCTTTATATATTGTAGATTTCTTTGTCTGGAATCAAAATTGCCATTTTGACACTGTGTTCAATTTTGTGAAATAGTTAAAAATTGCTTTAAAAACACGCCTTCCATTATTTTCAATATACGAGAGCTGATCAACAAAGACTGAGACTGATTTTCTCCTGTAACTTCTGTGACAGTTTCGTAACTGTAACATAAATATCTCAAAAGAGCAGGTTTTTATGTATATCAGTAGGTGGCAGCACTCTCGTATTGGTGGGTTGGTAGTAATGCTCTATTTTTAGACTCTGTGTGTATTTCGCATACCAGATAATGGAGGTGATGCAAGAGGAGCAGTACAGTGCAATCAAATTGTGTTTTTGTTTAAACCATACAGCAACCAAAAGTTATGAAATGCTGAAGCAAGTGTACAGTAAAGATGCACTACCTCATGCAACAGTGTTTAGGTGCTTCAGGGACTTCAAAGAAGGCTGAAGGTGGGCCTGGTGTTTCGACTTCTGCTGTAACTGAAGTCAACATCAACACAGCTGCTGTGATTGTCCGAGAGGATCGGCGTATAACACTACGTAACCTCAGTGAAGTGTTGAGAATTTCATATGGCAGTGTGTTTATAATTATACACGACCATCTCCATATGACCTGAGTTTGTGCTCGTTGGGTGCTACGTCTGTTGATTCCCGAACAAAAGGCTGTGCGAATGGAGACAAGCCATGAGGTGCTGCATCTCTTTGTTGATGGACGGGATGCATTTTTTAAATTAATTATCACTGATGATGAGTCATGGCTGCATCCTGAAGGAAAACAAGCCGTCTTAGTGTGGAAATCGCCAGGTTCTCCAACACCAAAACATGCAAAAGTTGTTCCATCTGCGGGAAAATTGATGGTGATCACATTTTTTCACTGTAATGGAATGATTTACCAGCATGCAGTTTCCCTCACACTACTGTTACAGCAGCATACTACACGTCAGTATTGGCTATGCTGAGGAAGCACATTACAAAGAAACGACCAGAGCTTTCTTGGACTGAGTGGCGACTTCATCATGACAATGCACGGCCTCATGTCACATGCAGTTTCCCCTCACACTACTGTTACAGCAGCGTACTACACGTCAGTATTGGCTATGCTGAGGAAGCACATTACAAAGAAACGACCAGAGCTTTCTTGGACTGAGTGGCGACTTCATGACAATGCATGGTCTCATGTCACATGCAGTTTCCCGTCACACTACTGTTATAGCAGCATACTACATGTCAGTATTGGCTACACTGAGAAAGCATATTGCAAAGAAATGACCAGAGCTTTTTCAGACTGGATGGCGACTTCATGACAATGCACGGCCTCACGTTGCATGCAGTTCCCCCTCACACTACTGTTACAGCAGCTTAGTACACGTCAGTATTGGCTATACTGAGGAAGAACATTGTAAAGAAACGACCAGAGCTTTCTCAGACTGGGGATGGCGACTTCATGACAATGCACAGCCTCATGTCGCATGCAGTTCCCTCTCACATTACTGTTACAGCAGCATACTACATGTCAGTATTGGCTACACTGAGGAAGCACATTGTAAAGAAACGACCAGAGCTGTCTCGGACTGGGTGGCGACTTCATCATGACTATGTACGGCCTCACGTCACAAATCAAGTCATGCAGTTTCTGGCTCGATTCAACATTAACCTGTGTACCACATCCACCTTATAGCTCCGATCTTGCACCCTGTGACTTTTTTTTATTCCCATCACTAAAGGCAAAGCTTAGGGGTATTCGATTTGAGAACTCTGAAGCAGTGCTCAAGAAAAGTGAGGTGATTCTCAAGGACCTGACAAAGAATGGTCTGCAGCATGTGTCCATGGACTGGCAGAGATGCTATAAAAAGTGCATTGAAGTAGGAGAAGACTACTTTGAAAAAGATCATGTAAACATTGAATTGCAGTAATAAACATCTGTGAAAAAAAGAATCAGTCTCAGTCTTTGTTGATCAGCACTCGTAGTTGCTTCCTTTTGTTTAAATAATGGCCTTACAGTGACTTTGTTTAATATATCTTGAAACACACTTTGAGTTAATGATGCATTTGTAAAATGTATTAGCAGTTTAGCAATCACATTTTTAAAATCTTTTATAACTTTACTTGAAATTTTAGTGAAACCTGCAGACATTTTAGCTTAAGCCTATCAGTTATTTTGCTCTGTTATCTCTATAATTCCCATTGGTTTTATCTCATTTGTTGGTAATACTTGGTTGCTGTTATATTGCTCATTTGACTTTATTTGACTTATAATATTTATGTAAGAATCATTAAATTACTTATCTCATACAGATGTTTTATCTTCTTGTCATTTTGTCTAATTTTCATGTTTTTCACTTGTATAACTTTTGTCAGATTCCACATTTTTATCATCTGAGAGTAATAAACATCTCATTTTGTGCAAGAAAATGTAAGAAAGCTTCATTCTGTTTTTAAAAATTATCCGTTCGTGTTTAGAGTAACTTTATGTTTTATCATCATATAAATCTTGTATCATTATTTTAAAAAATGCAGATTGTGAAAACCAAAAGCTGTATTTTCTCTGCTTAAATGATATGTACTTTGATTATAAAGTTAATAAAATATTACTCAAATATGATTAACTTACATTAATGGTGTTAAATGTATGTTTTCATTTATAACCCATCCACTTCCTTTCATTCTTATCCTTTTACTTTGATGCGCTATATTTGAAATTGTATTTTCTGCTACATAAATTAACAAAATGAATAGTAGTGGATGTAGTAGATATTTGAAAATAATGACAAATGTTGTATTTTAAATATAAATCTATACTTTCCACTAGAAAAATTTGAATGAAAGCAAAATATTTGTTAGATTCATGAAGTAGCTTTGCTGAGTCCACTGCCCTCGAGGAAGTGTTCCTTCTCCTACAGATATCCTTTACATCAAATGACAGGTGACTGCTAGTAGATTTTCCTGATTACAAAACCAAGCAGATGCCTTTTTATAAATCTGAACTTAGTGCAATCTCTTTACCCCTTTCAGTCCTATCATCCATTATAATGGACATCAGCATTTTGTCCTATTTTTAATGGTTTTAACTGTTTTTGCTGTTATATTTTTGTTACACTGTACTTTACTAATTAAACATATGCATTTGATATGTTCTGATTTCTACTTTTTTTTTCACAATTTACATTGTACTGTTTTATAAGAAGGAAAATCCATGCAACTGCAGTCAAATGATACGCTGTGAGCATCCAAGCATTCCATCACACTGATTATTTTACTTTGGTCCTCCCACATCCTTTACGACAGACATTTGACTGCAGTTGCCGAGACTCGAACACACAACCACTGGCTTGTAGTGCATGGCTAGTACACTGTGTGTTGCTGTAACGATCATGGCTGTTCAAGTCAGTTGCTTGAAGGTATCTTAGACGGTCTCATGAAACCCGGTTTACAATTAGAGGAAGACTGGAATAAGTAGCAAAACAACTCAAGTCTGAAAGGATTAAACATGAGTAGCACTCCTATGTGTAAGGACTATGATATAATGAAACACAAAACTAATATAATTTTGAGTAGAACTAATACTCAATGTTCCATTTTTGCCAGTGTTTACCTAGAAGGTATTTTGTTAGGACCTTCCTAACATCGTCAGCTAATTATTTAAGTTAATTAATGGAAATTAATTGTTCCTTCACACTAGCCGTTTAAGGCCAAGGTTTTGGATAGATAGAGTCAAACTGAAAAATTCAATGCTACGGCCGATATTTGAACCATGGATCTCCTGGTTTCCATCCAGTTGCTCTTACCTTAGCCTATACATGGCTACTGTGAAGGAGCGATTAGTTTCCTATCAATTAACTTAAATAATAACAGTTTAATGATGAAGCTTGGGACTCCACTATTACTACAGAATTACTTTCATATAAATGAGAATGGATAGAGAAAATTAAGTATTAGACATCTTTTTAACAGCGCAGCACTTAAAATAATCATTTTGGTGATTTTGTTTTCTTGTAGGTGAGCTCATTCAGACTGCTGATGGTAAGTTTGTATGTCCCGCCTGCCAAGGAACATTTTCAACAAGACAGAACCTCAGAGTTCATGTTCGAGACATCCATGTTGAAGAGAAATTCTCTGTTACATGTCAACTGTGCTTGAGAAAATACAAGAACACAGGAAGCCTAAGAAATCACTTGTACTACTTCCACAACGGAAAGTGAAGTGATAACATCTTGTCTTTGTATTGAGTGACTCAAATAAAATGTGTTAGTGAAATGTGAATTGTAGAAATTGGTTTGATTTCTTTATTTTATATATTTACTGCGACAATGATTTAATGATTCTACTATTAGTAAAAATGGTGATTATTATCTAGCCTGTCAAGAACTTCACTAGACAATTGTTTTTCAGAATTTGTACGAGTAGAAGAACATAAAAATACAAAAGAGGCATATTTTAACTTTTGTGCATACATATTGCTGGACTTTCCCAATTAATTTAATGGATATTAGAATTTTGTAGTATTTGAATTACTAGTAATGCTATGAACAATAAAATAGTCACCAAAATACTACAATACTTTGAATGATAAACCTAAACATAAATCCAACAAAATGTGAAATGACAACATTTGGAAACAAAACACTTCTATAACTGACAATCAATCTATCATACTGAACATACTGAACAAAACACTATCATCTACTCCACATATAGACAAATTAGCAGTAAAAATGAGTAAAAATTTGTTTCTACTCAAATGTTTAAAGAAATATTTATTTCTCTCTTATTCACTCATATATGTCATATGGCATAGAAGTATGGGACAACTCTTCAAAAGTAAACTTAAATAGAACCTTTATATTGCAGAAACGAGCAGTACAATAGCTGTCAAACTTAAAAAGACTGAATTCATGTAGGGAAGCCTTCAGAGATAAAAAATAATGACGTTATCAAGTCTTTATATTTATAAAGTCATTCTATATATACGAGGTGCATCCAATTTATAACACCTTTTTTTTTTTTTTTTTTTTCGGGACTGGGACCAGATAGGAACTTCTGGTTTTTAAAATACATGTGAACTCTTTGTAAATGACTGATGGAGATAGCAGCACTGTACAGTGCATAGAACTCTAGTGGCACCAACGATAGTTAAGACTGTGATACTTAAAATGGCAACGTTTTCATTGCAATAACAGCATGTAATCATTCGTTTTCTGCATTTCTGTGGTGTCACACCTATTGAAATTCATCACCAGTTGAGTGAAGCATATGGTGATGGTACCATGGATGTGTCTAATGTGCATTCCTAGATGCGACAGTTCGATGAAGACAGAACATCGTGTGACAACAAACCAAGACAGTTGCAGACATCGCCTCTGTGGGATCTGTGCACACAATCCTGTATGAAGATCTGAAAATGTGAAAAGTGTCGATGTCTTCCAGGTGGGAGCCACGAATGTTGACGAATGATCACAAGGTTGTGCGTGTGGCAAATTGTCAGGCAATGTCGACGCATGATGACGGCATGAATGGAACATCGATTACACACTGTTCTACTACTCTCTTGTCGCTGCCGCTAGAGTTCTATGCACTGTACAGTGCTGCCATCTGTGTCATGCACTCATAAAGAGTCAACATGTATTTTAAGGAAAACCACGAGTTTCTATCTGGTCCCAGTCCTATCTGGAAAAAAAGGTAGGTGTTATAGCTTCAACGCACCTTGTATTTATGATAAGATAAGATAAGATAAGATAAGATGCTTTATTGTCACATACGCTTACAGATAGTGAGTAAAAACTCAGTAAACAGGTGACTCGTCAACAGTAGAAAATTTAAAATAATAATAATAATTACACAAAATAACAATAACACTAATAATATAAATACTAATAATACAAATAATATAATTACTAATAATATCAATACAACTATATACAAATATTGTTATAATTATGACATGCCCTTGGAATAATATTGTCAGAATATTAGAATTACAAAATGACAAAAAATTTCATTATAATTCAATTTTATCATCCATATATTCAATAATCGAGTAGTAGGCTTTGTCCATTAGTAGGTTATTTATTGCTTTATTAAAGCATTTGAGGTTTTTCATTTCACGGATTCTTACAGGTAATTTATTATATATTTTTATTCCTGCATATTGTGGGCTTTTTTCATACAGTGCTAATCTGTGCATGGGTGATTTTAGATTATTTTTATTTCTCGTTCCATGATTATGTTGCATTTGTGAATTATAAATTATGCTCACAGATAAGGTGAAGTATTCTCATTTTCAAAATAAATATTAATAAATATTATTGTAACCGAATCAGAAACATAATAAATTTAATATGAGGCAAGTAAACAAAGAGTACATTAACCTTTAGTATTAAGCATGATCTTACTATTCATATGTATCTTTTCTTTTCAAAATGTATATCATATGTCATATTTAAACATTTCAAAAGATATCGAAATTTAACTGTATTGGAACACCACAGTGAAGCGAAATAATTATTAAATTATAGATGAGTCGTATTTATTACACATCAGCTTCACTTACATACCTAATTTGAGGACATGTTTCACAAACCATCGTTCGCAAAACATGTTCTCAGTGAAGCTGATGAGTAATAAATATGACTCATCTATAATTTAATAATTTCAAAAGATATTAAAGTATTTGACCACTTGCTCATCAGATCACACAGTCAGAATTATATGTACTCTCTTGTTTATTGTATATATTGAAAATGAAAGTTGGCATTAAATTGGAAAAATACTTTCAGCAAATGCTTGCACTGTTTGCCACATTACAGTCACTTTCTGTCACTCATAGAAGAAAGCCACACAATGGTGTCTTTGAGGAGTCATCTTTCTCTGAGGACAAGGAGCCTTCGATCTTTTGTCATTCCAGGACTCTGTCCCTTACTGGCATTATAATGGATTTATAATAATAGACGGTGGGTAGATGATGGTTTTTTAATACAATGTCACAAGTTATAGAATGAAAGAGAGGATATGTTAATTAGTATAGGAGACCATTGAGGTGAGTCTGGGTTGCTTGTAGGTTTCCCCAGGGTCAATGTTAGAATTAGAATTTTAGTTCGTCCTTGGCAACATATACATGTTATGAGACACGTCAAAATGTATAAATGCAGTATATACATAAAGTCCAATTAATTAAATACAATATACACAGTAAGCAGCTTTTCCATGGTTTCATGTGGTATTTGCATAGACTAATTTACTACAAGAAATGTCATAATATAAATATTACAGGTTTGTGAATGCACTATGCTCCCAGTACTCATTTACATGGTTATAGTTTTAAAAATTCATTAACCGTATAAAAAATATGTGCATTCAAAAATTTCCTAACCTTATTCTTAAAGTGTTTTAATGATACAGCTTGTTTAAATGAATTTGGAAGTTTATTATATAACATTATCTCTTTGTAGTTAAAGCTTCCTTCATAAAGGCTCGTTTGGTGCACTCAAATTGCCAGTTTATCCTTGTTTCAAGTGTGGTACATCAGCATTTACTTGAAAATGATTTATATTTGTATGAACATATAATATTTTTTATATGTACATCGAGGGTAAAGGTAATATAAGTAGCTCTTTAAATATTGGTCTACAGCTGCTTGTTGATGATTTCCCTGCTATAAGCCTTAGTACCCGTTTTTGGATTTTAAAAATTTCTATGCTCTTTATCGAATTACCCCAAAACATAACCCCATATAAGATAAGATAAGATAAGATGCTTTATTGTCACATACGCTTACAGATAGTGAGTAAAAACTCAGTAAACAGGTGACTCGTCAACAGTAGAAAATTTAAAATAATAATAATAATTACACAAAATAACAATAACACTAATAATATAAATACTAATAATACAAATAATATAATTACTAATAATATCAATACAACTATATACAAATATTGTTATAATTATGACATGCCCTTGGAATAATATTGTCAGAATATTAGAATTACAAAATGACAAAAAATTTCATTATAATTCAATTTTATCATCCATATATTCAATAATCGAGTAGTAGGCTTTGTCCATTAGTAGGTTATTTATTGCTTTATTAAATCATTTGAGATAGATATGATAGAAATGAGTGAATGTATTCATAATATAATGCCTTCAGAGATTCACTACTAATTTTTTGCACTATTGTTCTTATTGCAGACACATTTTACTCAGCTTTTGCAGCAGAAAATCAATGTGTGAGTCCCAATTCAAGTGTTCATCTACATGAATTCCCAGGAATTTGGTGGAATGTGAACAAATTGTAACCATATTCCCAAGTTTTACTGTTGTCCAAGTTCTTATTTTTTGCATGATGAAATATTATTGCCACTGTTTTGTCCTGGTTCACTATAAGTTTATTCTTATCAAGCCACCCTAAAAGTTGATCGAAAGTGCTTGTTATATTTTTTTGTAAGTTAGATGTAGTTCTTTATTTAATCAACAAGCTTTTATCATCAGCATATAGAATGGTTTTTGCTTCACTGAGTTCTTGTGGTAAATCTTGAATATATATGGAAAACAGAATTGGCCCCAAAATAGAGCCTTGTGGTACCCCCAATTCAACATTCATTTCTTTAGAGTGATTACTTTTGATTGACTTAGTATGAAAATTTTTGTGTGTTATTTGAGCTATTTGTTATATTCACCGAGACTTCAGATAAGTTGATTGAAGCTGAAGGGAAGACGGGAATAGAATTTTTGAGAGTTTGAATATATAGTTTATTTAATTTGGGAAATATAAGTCTGAATGAATGTTGTCATTAGGAATGTACCATTCAGCAGCTGTTGCTACTTGAAGATATCAATTCTGAAGAATTTGAAGTTTGTAGAGATGAGTTTTTACAGCTGTGCCCTAGACCTAACAGGCGTAGGTGAAGGTGGGTCTTATTACTTGTTTATATAGAAGGAGCTTATTCCTCAGAGCCATAGGTGATTTTCTTTTGTAGAGTGGATAGAGCCTTGCCATACGCTTGGATACTCTGGAAGCTAGTGATATAATATGTGTCTTCTAGGTAAGGTGTATATCAAGTAGCACTCCAAGACATTATGCTTCTGTGCTCCATAGTACTTCTGATCCAGCTAAGTGCTGTAAGTGGCAGCGAGTAAAAGTGACTGTCTAGGGCTTGTTGTCACTCACAGTTATCAGGCATTACTTTTGAAAAAGAAATGTTGTGTAAACTGAATTATATTTTGTAGATTCCTTTGTTTTAACAATAATTCAGTTTAAAATGGCAGTATAATTGTTTTAGTATAAACAGCCTTCTTATGTACTAATATTATGGAGAAAATTTGTATATATATGTGTAGAATAATCCAAGAAACCATTGATAACTCTTTCACCATTGAAAATATCTGTTCTTCTGTATAGATATAGGTGTAAGATAAATGCATTTACAGTACTTGACATTTGAATAAGAACATGTTGGAGTAGCAATTGAACAAATCTATTTAATAGGAATGACTTTGAATTGACTTTGAATTTTTCAGTGCTGTTTCTGTACAGAGAATGCATGTAAAAATAAGAGCTATTTATAGTTTAGTTCTATATATATTCTCATGGTGTAATATAAGCATTGAAAGAATGCTAAGAAATAGGAAAACAAATGACAGTCAAATCTGGTTGTAATGCTATGATATGTTATCAAACACTGCAGATATGTGTAATGAAGCAGTATTACCTAGTAACCTTTGTTCTAATTTTACACAACTACCTAGAACCTTTTAATAACCCTACATAACTAATTTTGTTGTATTTTATGTGAATGTTTTGAAGAACTTCATCACTAATGTGTATTATAAGTATTGTTCCCATATGTTGTCTCTGATTAGCTGTGATCAGTTCTTGTTTGTGCTGTGTTTGCTTAATGGGCGTACATTGATTTCGTTTGTTGGCAGCTGCTTTGCTGAGCTACCACAAGTTTTTGGAAAGCTTGAATGTTCACATCAAAAATATTAAAAATATACCATAATGCACATAAAGCATCCAACGTAACAAGTACTGAAGCTATAATCATTTAAAATTGAAAAAATTATTTTTCCTCAGGATTGCAGAGTATATACCAAGCATAAAGCTTTTAAATGACTAGTACAGTGGTCAATATTTCCTCATATGTACCTCTTTCATTGAACATTGATGTTGTAAGAAGATTATGGGTTTCCTTTATGTGAAAATTGTAGAGTCGTTATTAAATAACATACACAATCAAGAGAAGTTATCAATGTTTAGTGCTGCATCTAAAAATGTGTGACTATTTAGTTAATTCTCTCTCAGCTAAACTAATTGACAGACTATACATTTTCAGAAGTTTAAATTGTGTCATGGGAAGGATTATGAAGGTGAGAAACATATATCTACAAATATTTTACTTCTATTTGTGTCAATACTACTATGTGTTTCAAATGGGAAGAGTTCTCACCTGTAGCAAATCAGATACGTTAGAGCATTCAGCATTGCCACCTCGTTACCCCCACTCTTTTATATTTCCCTCTCTCTCGCACTTAAGACACACTTCTTGGTGCTAGAAACAAGGGAACACAAACTGAATTTTCTAAAGATTTATATTAATACAGTTTAGTATCCTTTGATGTCCGCTCCCTCTTCCCTAGCATTCCATTAGACAAACTTTTGATTCAACTGAAAAAATGGCTAAATTCTATAAACCTGGATGCCAATGCAATAGAAGAATATGTGGCAATGACTGAATTATGTATACATCAAAATTATTTTGTCTTCGATGGAAAATATTACAAACAAATTTCAGGACTAGCTATGGGAAGCCCGCTATCACCATTTTTGGCCAATCTATACATGAGCTTTTTCGAAACACATATTACTAAAGCCTTCCCTCATATGTTTAAAACATGGTACAGATACGTAGACGACATCTTTGCAATAATGCCCTACAAACTAATAGATGATGCTTTGAAACTACTCAACCTGCAAGAACCCAGCATACAATTCACAGTAGAAACTGAAGAGGACTCTACTCTACCTTTTTTAGACCTTAAAATCAAAAAAGGCAATGAAAAACTAGAATTTGGCATTCATAGAAAAGCAACACACACAGATAATTACATCAAAGCAAATAGTTTCAACCCAATTCCACACAAACATGCAACCATAAACAGTCTGACACACAGATTAGTAAATCTACCTCTCAGCCAGCAAGAATATCAAAACGAGTACCATCAAATCTTAAAAACTGCAATTAAAAATGGACATGGAAAAAACCTTGTAGATAAAAAACTAAAATTATTCAAACTTCAAAAGAAATTAAAACAGATCACAGCTCTCACACCAATAAAACAAGAAACTAGATTTGCTAAATTTACTTACCACCCCTGGGCCACAAAAAAGTTCCAAAAAATATTCAAGAAATACAATATAACATTGGCACCAAAAAACAATTACAACATTAAAAACCTACTTCACAGTAATAATACTGATAAGATAAAACCAGAGGAAAAGTCAGGCATTTACAAAATTAAGTGTAAAGACTGTGAAAAAATTTACATAGGAAGGACAAAAAGGAACATAGGCACTAGAAAGAAAGAACACTTCAGGCACTTAAGATACAAAAATATTGATAAGTCCGCAATGGCAGCTCATTTCTGGTCTGAAAATCATGAAATTGAAGATAGCACAGAATTACTAAAATACGTACAAAAACATAGTGAACTCGTCATATGGGAGAGGATATACATAGAAAAACATAAAAACCAACTAATGAACTTTGAAATCCCGCTAGAAGAGAATCCCACTTTTCAGTTCATCACTAAATCAACAGATGGCAGCAACAACCCCAGAATTACCCACACCGCTGGATCTAGCGTCAGTCGCACAAGAGCCGTAGATGCAAGCGAAGATTTGCGAAACATGTCCTCAAAATAGGTACGAAAGTGAAGCAGATGTGTTAAAAAATGCGACTCATCTAAAATTTAATAATTAATACAGTTGTTCAAATCACAATTACAACATGGATATTCGTATATTATGCATATGTTTTAAATATTTAGTTTAAAAATAATTATAGTTTATGGATTACCTATTTTTCTAATCCAACGAAATTGCCAGTGGCGCATCCAAATAGCTATGAATGTCACTTTGTCATTGTCACTGTCTTTATCGTCTGAATGTTGCAAGTTTATGATGATAGACTCCAAAATCTCGTCACGTGCTATTTCTTTCCAAAAGCAGTGTTCTTGTAGTATATCTGAATGTCTCATGCAGTTTTCCCAGTCTTGTGCAATCTTGTCAGTTTCTTGGTGAATACCTAAGTCGTTCAGCGTCAGTCAGTTTAAAAGTATTATTTCTGTTTCCAACATAATTTGCACCCATATTAACTCAATTGGATTGTTCTGACAGTGGTAAGGGGGAAGTTGGTTTATAATGCCTCGTGTCTCATTTCAGTTGCAAACTGATCCAGCTGATACACTTTCCCTGGTTTTTAAATGGAAGAACAACTGAATAATACTGCTTTGAACCCTCTAGAGTAAATAGAGATTATGTACGATTGATAAACAAACATGTAGTGTGACAAGTCACGTTCTGCCGATGCACCATTCTACAAGTGAGCAGGAAGTGTATTGTTTGTTCTCACTCGAATTTTACAAACACCTTGGCTTATTCAAAGTAATTCTTTTATCACTCATGTCAAACGTTTACATTTCAGTTCTGAGTAATTACAAATATATGTACACGCATACATGCCAACCAATAATGATATTGTTGCGGCAATGGGCATAAAAGTTTCGGCGCAAATAGATAACAGACGGATAGTGTTTCACAGTAATAAAGAGCTTGCATAAGCAGTTAAAGATAGCACGAGATAAAGGTCTGCCGAAACAAACTGAGATAAATGGAAATTTCTGGTGACGTCTTGGTTGATAGAGATTATTTGGTTTCTTTATTGTTCCGGAAATATCTAGAATTTATCAATGAGGTATTTATGAAGGCGATGGCTCACCAAGTCAGTCGCGAAGAGTCGTGAACAGATGTTGCATAACATGAGTGTTGTAAACAGAGGTAATCAGAACGTTTGTTGTGTTCATCAACCTTGGTAGACTGTGGTGTATGTGACCTAATGTAAGTGAGAATTGAACAGTGTATTTCTACGGAAATAAAGAATGATTTTAATTTCTGCAACTCAGACTTTTACTTATACGAACCCATAAAGTCACAATATCATTACAATGCTTACATTGTGATGTATTGTTATAATATAATAGTGCTTTATTTATTTGTATTAGGAAGACTATTTGAGCTAAAAATATGGGGTTTTAGAGTTATGTTAGATACATTACTCTCTATCTTTCTTATGGATCAGTTTTTGCAAAATCAAATTTTTGTCTTAGCGCGAATAATATTTATTAGAGATTGATTAGTTTGGCACTCGTCATGCACCATTTGGGGGGAATGCAATACGACAACACCGCAGAACTCTGATTGGTTGCTCAAAGTAGCGCTCAAGGACAGACATAATCCCATTTGAAGCACATAGTAGGGTATTTATTTTTAACTTCCTAAACTTCACTATGAAATTAGTGAGTGAAAAAGAAAAAGAACTATTTCTTAACTTTATAAAAGCATTTGACGTTATAAAGGACAAAATACGATTTACAAATCAACTAATTAGAGGAGTTGCAAAGAATTGGATAAATTCATGTTTAATAATAGGAAACAAGTAACAAAAATCATATACTTTAAAGCTTGGATGACAGTCTTGAACATGCTGTAACACAAGGATCTGTATTAGGGCCCCCCTTTTTAATCTCTATGTAAACAACATAAACTCAAATGGTAACATCCTTTTCATTGATGTATACTAGAATATTAAATAAAGGAAAATCAATACAAAGACTTGATTTGCTGCAATACACTCCCAAAACATTATCTACTCAAGTAATACTAATAATTTAGTAATAAATACACAAAAAAGAACAGTTTGGTTAAGATTTCTAAATAAATGAATAACAATTTTCCTCCATACTCAAGTTTAAACAACACTGAATTACAATATAAATATAAAACAACATTTTTAGGACTGTGGCTACAAACTAACCTAACATGAGAAATATGAGGACCAGACTGGGACCAGATAGAAACTTTTGGTGTTTTTTAAAATACACATGGGCTCTTTGTGAATGCGTGACAGAGATGGCAGCACTGTGCAGTGCATAGAGCTCTGGTGGCAGCGATGAGAGTTAGGACTGTTTTTGATACTTAAAATGGCAACGTTTACATTGCAAGAACATCGTGTAAACATTCGTTTTCTCCATTTTTGTGTTGTGACACCTATTGAAATTCATTGCCAGTTGATTGAGGCATGTAGTGGTGATACTATGGATGTGATCATCCATGAGCATTCGTGGCACCAACCTAGAAGACATTTTTCGCATTTTCAGATCTTCATGCAGGATTGTGTGCACAGATCCCACGGAAATGCCAATTTTGGAGGTGATGTCTGCAACACTCAGTCAGTGATCCTTCAAAACAACGTTGTCCTGGATCATGTCGTCAGACTGACTGGTGCGAGGCCCTGTCTTGGTATGTTGTCACACAATGTTCTGTCTTCATTAAACTGTCGCACCCAGGAATGTACATTAGACACATCCATGGTACTGTCACCACATGCCTCACTTAACTGTCTTGGTTTGCTGTCATACGATGTTCTGTCTTCATTGAACTGTCGCACCGAGAAACATACACTAGACACATCCATGGTACCATCACCACAGGCCTCACTCAACTGTCTTGGTTTGTTGTCACACGATGTTCTGTCTTCATAGAACTTTCGCACCGAGGAACGTACATTAGACACATCCATGGTACCGTCACCACATGCCTCACCCAACTGTCTTGGTTTGTTGTCACACGATGTTCTGTCTTCATTGAACTGTCGCACCGAGGAACGTACATTAGACACATCCATGGTACCATCACCACATGCCTCACTCAACTGTCTTGGTTTGTTGTCACATGATGTTCTGTCTTCATTGAACTGTCACACCCAGGAACGTACATTAGACACATCCATGGTACCATCACCACATGCCTCACTCAACTGTCTTGTTTTGTTGTCACACGATGTTCTGTCTTCATAGAACTGTCACACCCAGGAACATACACTAGACACATCCATGGTACCATCACCACAGGCCTCACTCAACTGTCTTGGTTTGTTGTCACACAATGTTCTGTCTTCATAGAACTGTCGCACCGAGGAACGTACATTAGAAACATCCATGGTACCGTCACCACATGCCTCACCCAACTGTCTTGGTTTGTTGTCACACGATGTTCTGTCTTCATTGAACTGTCGCACCGAGGAACGTACATTAGACACATCCATGGTACCGTCACCACATGTCTCACCCAACTGTCTTGGTTTGTTGTCACACGATGTTCTGTCTTCATTGAACTGTCACACCCAGGAACGTACATTAGACACATCCATGGTACCATCACCACATGCCTCACTCAACTGTCTTGGTTTGTTGTCACATGATGTTCTGTCTTCATTGAACTGTCACACCCAGGAACGTACATTAGACACATCCATGGTACCATCACCACATGCCTCAATCAACTGTCTTGTTTTGTTGTCACACGATGTTCTGTCTTCATAGAACTGTCACACCCAGGAACGTACATTAGACACATCCATGTTACCATCACCACATGCCTCACTCAACTGTCTTGGTTTGTTGTCACACAATGTTCTGTCTTCATTAAACTGTCACACCCAGGAACGCACATTAGACACATGTAGTCCACGTGTATTTAAAATAACAGAAGTTCCAGTAGTCCCAGTCCTGAAAAAAAAATAGGAGGTATTATAACTGAATGCACCTCGTACCTGCAAATATCTGGCCAAAGCTTTAAACAAAATCACATATACAGTAAGAATCAGATATAGCAAATGTACAATATGAGTAAAAATGAGCAAACAATATGTTACAATAAAATATTTTTTGCCCATTAGTAGTAAAGAGAAGGAATTCATGATAAAATCTCTTCTATCTTTTTGCATAATCATGTCATAAAGAGTGTGAGGGAGAAGTTCAAATTAAATTATCTTAGATTTATAAAGCCATCTGTGAATGTGATAAACCAGCATTTGAGAGCTAGAGTACTTTAATCTTTCTAGCTGTTTAGAATACAAAATGATCAAAAGACATAACATACAAATGTGAATTTATTATTGTTAGATATAAATGACTCTTTGTTTTAATTAAGAAATTAATCTATGTTTTTCTTTTGCAGGAGAGAATGTATTAGGATCAGCACTTAGGGCAATCTGCCCCATATGCAAGCGAAGTTTCAAAAGAAATTATAACCTAAATGTTCACATCAGAGATGCACACAGTGAGAATAAGGGTCCAGTTGGCTGCACTTTTTGCAATAAACTATTCAAAAACAGGAGCAGCTTGCGACGCCATCTTTATGGTTTTCACAATGTCACAATTCGTCAACCAAAATATTAGAACATGGAAACCACTCTGCTCTTAAAGTTTAGGTATATATGTAGTGCATTTTAGTGAAATAAAAGCTTTGGAATGAACATGAAGATTTTAGCAAGTTTTCATGCTGCTAAAGATGTAACACTGCTTTCAGTAAACAGCCAGTTTTTAAACTAGAGTTGCAAAGATTGCAAAGGGAATAACAAATATCAAATTTCTCTTATGTAAGCACTTTAATTTTTTTTTTTTAATTTTGTGCACTATGGTATTGTTTAGAATAGATACAGTCAACCTGAAAAATTCAATGCCATGGCCGGGATTTGAACCACAGTTCTCCTGGTTTCATCCAGTCACTCTAACTCATTGAGCTACCATGGCCAACGTGCCGTAATGACATTAAATTCTCCAATTGACTTGTATATTTCCCCGGTAAACCACTTGGGGCTCTCGTATTCGAGATACACCGTTTGTGGTAACTTACTATCTTAAGTATTTGAGTCCCAGGCTTCATCATTTAACTCTTATTATTTTAGTTAATTGATGGAAATTATTCATTTCCTCAAACTAGCCTTATATAGACTAAGGTTTTTTATAGAGTCAACTTGAAAAATTCAATGTCATGGCCGGGATTTGAACCACGGATCTCTTGGGACTCAAGTATTTACAATAATAAGTTGCCACAAACAGTGTATCTCGGATGCGAGAGCCCCTAATGGTTTACCGGGGAAATATACAAGTCAATTGGAGAATTTCATGTCATGATGGCATGTTGGCCATGGCAGCTCAATGAGTTAGAGCGACTGGATGGAAACTAGGAGATCCGTGGTTCAAATCCTGGACATGGCATAGGATTTTTCATGTTGATTCTATGTATCCAAAACCTTAGTGTATATATGGCTAGTGTGAAGAAATTAATAATTTCCAATAATTAACTTAAATGGTATGTTTATTAGCATAAGATTTTAATTTACAAATAGTTGAAATAAAACTCTTATATGTGTAGTCATGTGACTTTTTCTACTCCTTAAAAACTATTCTTTAAAATGTTTGTTCTTCTATCTTTGTGTTAATTAAGATAAATGTTTATAGAAATACCTTTATTACATTACGTAGAAAATGAAGGTAGTTACAGTGAAGCAATAAATTTTACACAAATATAAATATTTGCTACTAAGGCTCCACTTATTTTAAGAAATTGGTGTTAATACTTCTTTCTAATGGAGATTGATTTCACAAACAAATCGCTTGCATTCTCAGTCCACAAAAACAAACTGATTTAATTTAATAAATTATATTGACGATTATAATTTTAAAAAATTTACTTACCATCCTTGAACTAATAAACATTTTCAAACACTTTTTAAAGGAGTGGTATAAGTTTAGTTCCTCAAAATAAATATAGTATTAAAAATTTACTACATTTTTCTAAAAAAGATAAAATTCCTAATAATAAAAAATCTGGTATTTATTAAATTAATTGTTTCCATTGTGATAACGTTTATATTGGAAAGACAAAACGTAATTTGGAAACCAGAAAAAAGAACATTTTTGTAACATTAAGTATAAACAAACTGATAAATCGGTCGTAGCAGATCATTTTTTACCATTTAACCATGAAATAAATCCAGAAGTTAAATTATTAAAACAATTAAATGGTCCGATAGATTTAATAGTTTTGGAAAAGATATTTATTTTTAAAAATAAACATCGCATAATGAATTTTGAAATACCAGCAGTTGATTCTATTTTTAGGTTGGTTTCGTTTTCACATGTTGGTAATACTAAAAAATCATAAGAAAAACATGGTAACCGAGATTTCCTTGACAACGGAGTTTGTTTTTGTGGACTGAGGATGCAAGCGAATTGTTTGTGAAATCGATCTCCATTAGAAAGAAGTATTAACACCAATTTCTTAAGATAAGTGAAGCCTAGGTGGCAAATATTAATATTTGTGTAATATTTATTCTTTTAAGATCTAGTTGTCACGTGATAGCTTTGAAATTCCATTCTCTTTTCATATCCACCATGAAATTAGAGTAAGAGCTACTTGAAAAAAAAAATTAAAGGGAGTCGATTAATGACACTAAACAACACTTAGTGTCATTAATCGACTCCCTTTAAATTTAATTTATTACAACAACACTGTTTTCAACACTTCCAAGAAAGGAATTGAAAAAAATTACTTTTAGTCAGTTTTTAACACTCACCACCAGAGCTAGGAAGTTGGTGTCAATTTCCTTGAGCAGTGTAAGAGCGGTCAAGCAGTGCTACTAGCAAGGGCAAGGTTCGTCATAGAATGTAACTCATCACCAGAGCTAGTAAGTTGGTATCGATTTCCTTGAGCAGTGTAAGAGCGGCCAGGCAGTACTACTAGCAAGGTCAAGGTTTATCATAGAATGTAACTCATCACCAGAGCTAAAGTTGGTATCGATTTCCTTGAGCAATGTAAGAGCGGCCAGGCAGTGCTACTAGCAAGGACAAGGTTCGTCATAGAATGTAACTCATCACCAGAGCTAGTAAGTTGGTATCGATTTCCTTGAGCAGTGTAAGAGCGGCCAGGCAGTGCTACTAGCAAGGGCAAGGTTCGTCATAGAATGTAACTCATCACCAGAGCTAGTAAGTTGGTATCGATTTCCTTGAGCAATGTAAGAGCGGCCAGGCAGTGCTACTAGCAAGGGCAAGGTTCGTCATAGAATATAACTCATCACCAGAGCTAGTAAGTTGGTATC
The DNA here is from genome assembly GCA_030765055.1 of Mantis religiosa. NCBI lineage: Eukaryota > Metazoa > Arthropoda > Insecta > Mantodea > Mantidae > Mantis > Mantis religiosa. Next base: position 273,389,503 of record CM060947.1, read on the forward strand.
GATTTCCTTGAGCAGTGTAAGAGCGGTCAGGCAGTACTACTAGCAAGGGCAAGGTTCGTCATAGAATGTAACTCATCACCAGAGCTAGTAAGTTGGTATCGATTTCCTTGAGCAATGTAAGAGTGGCCAGGCAGTGCTACTAGCAAGGGCAAGGTTCGTCATAGAATGTAACTTATCACCAGAGCTAAAGTTGGTATCAATTTCCTTGAGCAGTGTAAGAGCGGCCAGACAGTGCTACTAGCAAGGGCAATGTTCGTCATAGAATGTAACTCATCACCAGAGCTAAAGTTGGTATAGATTTCCTTGAGCAGTGTAAGAGCGGCCAGGCAGTACTACTAGCAAGGTCAAGGTTCGTCATAGAATGTAACTCATCACCAGAGCTAGTAAGTTGGTATCGATTTCCTTGAGTAATGTAAGAGCGGCCAGGCAGTACTACTAGCAAGGGCAAGGTTCGTCATAGAATGTAACTCATCACCAGAGCTAGTAAGTTGGTATCGATTTCCTTGAGCAATGTAAGAGCGGCCAGGCAGTACTACTAGCAAGGGCAAGGTTCGTCATAGAATGTAACTCATCACCAGAGCTAGTAAGTTGGTATCGATTTCCTTGAGCAATGTAAGAGCGGCCAGGCAGTACTACTAGCAAGGGCAAGGTTCGTCATAGAATGTAACTCATCACCAGAGCTAGTAAGTTGGTATCGTTTTCCTTGAGTAATGTAAGAGCGGTCAGGTAGTGCTACTAGCAAGGGCAAGGTTCGTCATAGAATGTAACTCATCACCAGAGCTAAAGTTGGTATCGATTTCCTTGAGCAGTGTAAGAGCGGTCAGGCAGTGCTACTAGCAAGGTCAAGATTCGTCATAGAATGTAACTCATCACCAGAGCTAGTAAGTTGGTATCGATTTCCTTGAGTAATGTAAGAGCGGTCAGGCAGTGCTACTAGCAAGGGCAAGGTTCGTCATAGAATGTAACTCATCACCAGAGCTAGTAAGTTGGTATCGATTTCCTTGAGTAATGTAAGAGCGGTCAGGCAGTGCTACTAGCAAGGGCAAGGTTTGTCATAGAATGTAACTCATCACTAGAGCCAGTAAGTTGGTATCGATTTCCTTGAGCAGTGTAAGAGCGGTCAGGCAGTGCTACTAGCAAGGGCAAGGTTCGTCATAGAATGTAACTCATCACCAGAGCTAGTAGGTTGGTATAGATTTCCTTGAGCAGTGTAAGAGCGGCCAGGCAGTGCTACTAGCAAGGGCAAGGTTCGTCATAGAATGTAACTCATCACCAGAGCTAGGAAGTTGGTATCGATTTCCTTGAGCAATGTAAGAGCGGTCAGGCAGTACTACTAGCAAGGGCAAGGTTCGTCATAGAATGTAACTCATCACCAGAGCTAGTAAGTTGGTATCGATTTCCTTGAGCAATGTAAGAGCGGTCATGCAGTACTACTAGCAAGGGCAAGTTTCGTCATAGAATGTAACTCATCACCAGAGCTAGTAAGTTGGTATCGATTTCCTTGAGCAATGTAAGAGTGGCCAGGCAGTGCTACTAGCAAGGGCAAGATTCGTCATAGAATGTAACTCATCACCAGAGCTAAAGTTGGTATCAATTTCCTTGAGCAGTGTAAGAGCGGCCAGACAGTGCTACTAGCAAGGGCAATGTTCGTCATAGAATGTAACTCATCACCAGAGCTAAAGTTGGTATAGATTTCCTTGAGCAGTGTAAGAGCGGCCAGGCAGTACTACTAGCAAGGTCAAGGTTCGTCATAGAATGTAACTCATCACCAGAGCTAAAGTTGGTATAGATTTCCTTGAGCAGTGTAAGAGCGGCCAGGCAGTACTACTAGCAAGGGCAAGTTTCGTCATAGAATGTAACTCATCACCAGAGCTAGTAAGTTGTGTCGATTTCCTTGAGCAATGTAAGAGCGGCCAGGCAGTACTACTAGCAAGGGCAAGGTTCGTCATAGAATGTAACTCATCACCAGAGCTAGTAAGTTGGTATCGATTTCCTTGAGCAGTGTAAGAGCGGCCAGGCAGTACTACTAGCAAGGGCAAGGTTCGTCATAGAATGTAACTCATCACCAGAGCTAGTAAGTTGGTATCGATTTCCTTGAGCAATGTAAGAGCGGTCAGGCAGTGCTACTAGCAAGGGCAAGGTTCGTCATAGAATGTAACTCATCACCAGAGCTAGTAAGTTGGTATCGATTTCCTTGAGTAATGTAAGAGCGGTCAGGCAGTGCTACTAGCAAGGGCAAGGTGCGTCATAGAATGTAACTCATCACTAGAGCTAGTAAGTTGGTATCGATTTCCTTGAGTAATGTAAGAGAACCCAGGCAGTGCTACTAGCAAGGGCAAGGTTTGTCGTAGAATGTAACTCATCACCAGAGCTAGTAAGTTGGCATCGATTTCCTTGAGCAATGTAAGAGTGGCCAGGCAGTACTACTAGCAAGGGCAAGGTTCGTCATAGAATGTAACTCATCACCAGAGCTAGTAAGTTGGTATCGATTTCCTTGAACAATGTAAGAGCGGCCAGGCAGTACTACTAGCAAGGGCAAGGTTTGTCGTAGAATGTAACTCATCACCAGAGCTAGTAAGTTGGTATCGATTTCCTTGAGCAATGTAAGAGCGGTCAGGCAGTGCTACTAGCAAGGGCAAGGTTCGTCATAGAATGTAACTCATCACCAGAGCTAGTAAGTTGGTATCGATTTCCTTGAGTAATGTAAGAGCGGCCAGGCAGTGCTACTAGCAAGGGCAAGGTTCGTCATAGAATGTAACTCATCACCAGAGCTAGTAAGTTGGTATCGATTTCCTTGAGCAATGTAAGAGTGGCCAGGCAGTGCTACTAGCAAGGGCAAGGTTCGTCATAGAATGTAACTCATCACCAGAGCTAGTAAGTTGGTATCGATTTCCTTGAGTAATGTAAGAGCGGTCAGGCAGTACTACTAGCAAGGGCAAGGTTCGTCATAGAATGTAACTCATCACCAGAGCTAGTAAGTTAGTATCGATTTCCTTGAGCAATGTAAGAGCGGCCAGGCAGTGCTACTAGCAAGGGCAAGGTTCGTCATAGAATGTAACTCATCACCAGAGCTAGTAAGTTGGTATCGATTTCCTTGAGTAATGTAAGAGCGGGCAGGCAGTTCTACTAGCAAGGTCAAGGTTCATCATAGAATGTAACTCATCACCAGAGCTAAAGTTGGTATCGATTTCCTTGAGCAGTGTATGAGTGGCCAGGCAGTACTACTAGCAAGGGCAAGGTTCGTCATAGAATGTAACTCATCACCAGAGCTAGCAAGTTGGTATCGATTTCCTTGAGCAATGTAAGAGCGGCCAGGCAGCGCTACTAGCAAGGGCAAGGTTCGTCATAGAATGTAACTCATCACCAGAACTAGTAAGTTGGTATCGATTTCCTTGAGTAATGTAAGAGCGGTCAGGCAGTGCTACTAGCAAGGGCAAGGTTCGTCATAGAATGTAACTCATCACCAGAACTAGCAAGTTGGTATCGATTTCCTTGAGCAATGTAAGAGCGGCCAGGCAGCACTACTAGCAAGGGCAATGTTCGTCATAGAATGTAACTCATCATCAGAGCTAGTAAGTTGGTATCGATTTCCTTGAGTAATGTAAGAGCGGCCAGGCAGTGCTACTAGCAAGGGCAAGGTTCGTCATAGAATGTAACTCATCACCAGAGCTAGTAAGTTGGTATCGATTTCCTTGAGTAATATAAGAGCGGCCAGGCAGTGCTACTAGCAAGGGCAAGGTTCGTCATAGAATGTAACTCATCACCAGAGCTAGTAAGTTCTTACCGATTTTCTTGGGCAGTGTAAGAGTGGCCAGGCAGCGCTACTAGCAAGGGCAAGGTTTGTCGTAGAATGTAACTTATTACTGCAAAACGAACTGCAGTATACTACTTTAAAACTCATTAATGAACGTCGTTAGGAAGGAAGACATTCGAATAACATCTTTGTTTGCTTCAAAGATGAGCAACTAAATTTGCTGTACCACCATTGTATGTTTTCGAGAACTGCACTTATTCATGTCCTTATGTACTTCATTATTTACATTGACATTTCAGTGGGATACTTCAGCAAACATGGAAAAAGAGAAGCCAGATTGAGAAACTAAATTACTTGAAATCATTAATGAATTTGCAACAGATTATCTATCATCTAACATATACACCATTCACTGTCGTGCATGTGGAGGTCAAACTTGCTAAATGATCGCTAGTTAAACGACACTGTGCCATGCCAAAACAAGTTACAGATCTCGCAGTTGCAAAATATGAATCCAAATGACAAAGAGGTACCAGAGAATGCGCCGTTAACAAGCAGATAGTCTGCATTTTTTACCAGCTATGCTTAATGTTGATGTGCTGCAATATTCAATTTCATAAAGTGGAAATTAATGTTTTTAAAACATTTATGGAAAAATATATGGTTATAAAACTGCCATCACAAACAACCGTTTGGAAAACATATCTGCAGCTGGTGTATGATAGATATTTGCATGACATAAGACAGTCAGTGGCAAATAACAAGATATGGGTATCCTTGGACGAAACTACAGACTCTGTTGGACGCTTTGTGGTGAACATAGTTATCAGGATTCATTCTACAGATCATCTTGCTAAGTGTTCTCTTGATGGAAGAAGTAATTGAAAAGGTAAATCATGTGACAATCACATCAATATTTGAAAGTGCAATGACCTCTTATGGCCTGATGGAGTTAAAAAAAAATGTTCTTCGTTCATATCTGATGGTGCGACATACATGGTAAAAGCTGGCAAACAGTATCCTAAACTAATACATATTATGCCGAGTGACCGAATCAATCAAATGTAGTTATGCAGGTGTAGACAGCTTTGTATTTTTGAAAGTACCTTACAGAATTGCAAAGTTCAAAGAATTAACACTAGACATATTGCTACCACCGCAGCCAGTTATCACCAGATGGGTAACTTGACTACAGGCTGTAATCTATTATGCCGAATGTTATGACAAAATTGTTTCAGTATTAGCCCGATGTTCTACAAATGCCAAATGTCTAGTAACAGAACAGCTTCATAGAAATACATTATTGATTGCACATTTGTTCAGAGTTACCCACATCTATCAAACTGTTACAGCCCAGAGGTATGGAGCAACTGAATCTGTGCAGCACGTAGAAGTACTGTCAATCCACGAGCATTCTAACTGAAATAAAGATGTAAATGAAAACTGTAATTGAAAAGAATGCGGGGTTCACTGCGATGTACTGCATACAAGATGCACTTTTAGATCCCAACAAAAGCTGTGATACTGATACAAAACTTATAAAATATTTCAAATATGCTCCTATTACATCAATGAGATCGAACAAACTCTTTTGGTTTTAAATCTTGTTTGACACGATGTGTCATTTGAAAGGCTTCAGAGGTACATTATTGTTTTAGTAATATGGCTGTAGATAAGTAAATCTTGTAGTAAAATTCCTGCTTTGGTATTTTGTCTAGTAAGATTCTTCAGATTTTTAAGAAATTAATTTTATTATTTGGATATTATTTTACATTCGATGAGGAAATATTAGAATAATATGGTAATGGCTTTTGTTGTATAAAAGTCCAGCCAAATTTCCCTTCTCTTCTCTCTTTAATGTAGGAGTTTATTCGAGCTGTCAGTGATGGGAGCCTCATATGCAGCACCTCTATAAAAAAGGGTTCCTTGGCAAGTTCATATACTAGCCTCAACTTTGTATGTTTTGAAACACATAGGGCGCTTTCAAGAAGCGTGATTTGAATATGAATTTAACTGCTTCCAGAGTTCTTAGGTCTTTTAGACTCAACTTTTCCCAAATAAGATCTTTTGCATAGTTTGTGATGGAAACAATTTTTGCAGCAACCAAGGCCATGGCGGTTTTCAGTGATAGTGGATATTGCCTTAATGTAAAACATGGCTTTTGCGGCTCGAGATTTTACATGTATTTGGAATGATCTGGCAGTGGTTTGCAGAGTCAGTCCCAGATATTTGAAGCTATTTACCTTCATAAAAGGTTCCATCCCAAGATATATTCTGTCCTCCACAGCTTCTCAACCTCCATTGCAGAATGTCATTTTTATAGTTTTTCCTATGTTCATTTCAATTTTGTTCTCCTGCGCACACTTCTCGAGTTGTTTGGTTGCTCTTTTCAGGCTGAGTCTGGAGAGCACATTTATTCTATTATTATTAATTTTATTATTATTAATTTTATTATTATTATTATTATTATTATTATTATTATTATTATTATTATTATTATTATTATTATTATTATTATTATTATTATTATTATTATTATTATTATTATTATTATTATTATTATTATTATTATTATTATTATTATTATTATTATTATTATTATTATTATTATTATTATTATTATTATTATTATTATTATTATTATTATTATTATTATTATTATTATTATTATTATTATTATTATTATTATTATTATTATTATTATTATTATTATTATTATTATTATTATTATTATTATTATTATTATTATTATTATTATTATTATTATTATTATTATTATTATTATTATTATTATTATTATTATTATTATTATTATTATTATTATTATTATTATTATTATCATTATTATTATTATTATCATTATTATTATCATTATTATCATTATCATTATTATTATTATTATTATCATTATCATCATCATTATTATCATTATCATCATCATTATTACTATTATCATTATTATCATCATTATTATTATTATTATTATCATTATTATTATTATTATTATTATTATTATTATTATTATTATTATTATTATTATTATTATTATTATTATTATTATTATTATTATTATTATTATTATTATTATTATTATTATTATTATTATTATTATTATTATTATTATTATTATTACTATTATTATTATTATTATTATTATTATTATTATTATTATTATTATTATTATTATTATTATTATTATTATTATTATTATTATTATTATTATTATTATTATTATTATTATTATTATTATTATTATTATTATTATTATTATTATTATTATTATTATTATTATTATTATTATTATTATTATTATTATTATTATTATTATTATTATTATTATTATTATTATTATTATTATTATTATTATTATTATTATTATTATTATTACTATTACTACTACTACTACTATTATTGTCATCATTATCATCTTTATTTGGGTCCTGCGGTTTCCTCCCACCATCATTGCACCAATTTCTCCATCATTCATCTTTCCTATCATTTATATCATCCTCATACTATGATCCACTTCTCTCACTCTCGTCCCAGGCGTTGGGCTGGCCCCTCAACCCTGATTCCTCTATCAGGCTGACTGCTTCAGCTTCCCTTGCCCTGACTTTACACACTTCCCCTAATACTGGAAGGGAGTAAATGAAAACGTTGCCATTTTAAGTATGAAAATCACTCCTAACTCTCGTTGCTGCCACTAGAGTTCTATGCACTGTACAGTGCTGCTATCTCTGTCACGCATTCACAAAGAGTCCACATGTATTTTAAAAGAAAACCAGAAGTTCCTATCTGGTCCCAGTCCTGAAAAAAAAAAAAAAAAAAATAGGTGTTATATCTTGATCGCACCTTGTATATCCTCACCCCAATACACAGTGTGGATCATTCTATGTTAATATATTATATAACTATTAAATTATAGATGGGTCCTATTTATTACAGATCGGCTTCACTTATGTACCTATATTTAGGACATGTTTCGCAAACCATCGTTTGCATTGTCGGATATCAAAATTTAACTGTATTGGAATACCACAGTGAAGCAAACAACAATGCAAACAATGGTTCACGAAACATGTCCTCAATATAGGTACATAAGTGAAGCCGATGTGTAATAAATACGACTCATCTATAATTTAATAGTTATTTTGCTTCACTGTGGAGTTCCAATACAGTTAAATTTGGATATAGTATATAACTGTTTTGTTAAGATTTGTTTACTCAACTATAAACTCAAGACTTGCTTATGTTTATCTGTGAGTCTCTTTAGTGTAAAATGATTAAAATAGATCTGGGTTCCGAGTGTAGTATGCATAAGTAGATGTATAAATTACTGTGTACTGATATTCAGTTGCTGAATCTAATACCTGTGTTTCTGTTTCAGGATCTGGATCAAGAGTTAAACCTACCTGTGTCATATGCAATCGACATTTCCAGTCAAATCATAACCTCAACATTAATGTCAGAGATGCACATGGGCAAGACAAGGGCCCCTTCATCTGCCAGTTCTGTAATAGGCTGTTCAAAAACAGAAGCACTTTGCGATATCATCTCTACAGCATTCATCACGTCAGATCAACAAAATGTTCAAACATCTCACAATGTTGAAGTTACATGTTGTGCATTTGTAAAATAAATACTCTAAATCATTGAATATTTTACATCTTTCATTGTATATACCATGCTCAAAAAAAAATAAGAGCTGTAAGGTTTACAGTTCAATACCTAATATCAGATTTCTATTCTGTTAACATTTTTAAAAATAGTAATTCTGTGCGATAAGGAATATTTCTTCTTAATTGCTTTCTCTTTCATTTAATATGTTTAATATCAAGTTTGCTTAATAAATATGTGAAAAGAATATGAAATGCAGTACAAGATTTTCATTTTAAACCTGACACATACTTCATAAAAAATGGAATAAGTCTTATAGTGTAGAAAATGTCTTTTTTAGATGTGAAATGTTTGAAATGCCAGACAATCAGAAAATATAGCAAGACACAAATGTTTTAAGTGTGTTCCTTTGCTCTTGTTTCTAAATTTCTTTTGGTTTTTCCAATATAAATTTGACTACAGTCACAGCATTCAATTTTATATATCCCAGATTTTTTGTTAGATGGAATGGCATCTTTGATGTTTGAGCAAATCAGGTTTTTTAAGGAGTAATGGTTCAGTGGTGCTAGTTGAATGTTTTGTTTTTTGAAGACTTTTTTGAATGTATCAATTTATGTTAGGAACATAAAATACAAACAATTAGAAAAATCAGCAGTTGCCACTCATTTTTGGGGAAAAAACCACAACATAAATCCAGAACCAAAATTACTAAAACATACAACAGGAAAACAAGAACTGTCCACGTGGGAACAAATCTTTATTTCAAAAAATAGGAACAAAGTATTCAATCTCGACATCCCCCAGAAAGATTTGTTCAGCAAGTTCCTCGAACTGCCACCAGAGGAGACTGATGACAAAATATTGCCAGCTACACCAAGGAAAACCAGTCGATGTCCGGCTGATGATAGAGGGAAGGCCTCTGAAACTAGTTGCGGGAAAATTTAAAAGTAAGTGTTGTTTAGTGTGATTAATCGACTCCCAATAAATTTAATTTATACAACAACACTGTTTTCAACACTTCCATGAAAGGATTTGTTAATTCCTGCTAAAGCCTGGAGCTTACCACGAAATGAAATGTGAACCTCCAGTAATTAAAATATTTCCCAAATCTTGTTCAGACCTTATACGCAAAAATAGATAGATAGATAATTTATTCATCTTGTAAATCATACATTGTACATGAGTATTATGAAATAAGACACGTCAAATTGTGAATTTACAGTGCAATTAACTATACTTGTAAATTAACAAGTCACATCCAATAAGGACAAGTCAGTGTTTGTACAAAATAATGTTTTATAAAGACATCTCAAGAATTTTATAATATACACAATTGATTCAGAAATGTAACAATATTATAACATTTCCATAAATTCACTAACAGAATAAAAACAGTGGTCTAGCAAGTATGCCAAAACTGACTTTTTAAATGCTGAAAAATTGCAAGTGGTTTTATTGGCTATCGGCAGTTTATTAAAATAAGCGATTCCTACGTTTATTACACTGTTTTGATGAGCTCTTGTGTTACTTCTATTCACATGAATATCCATTCTCTGTCTAGTATTATGATTATGAACTGTGTCATTAAAGGTACAGTGGCCATTTACTTTCATTAAATTTGTCTTTGTAAATTTTAAAATTTCAAAAATGAAAATACATGGGAGAGGTAAGATTTTCAATTTTTTAAATAATGGTCTGCACGTAGATGTTGATTTAACTCCTCCAAGTACTCTTAGAATCCGTTTTTGCATTATGAATAATGATTTACAATGTGGTAAGTTACCCCATAATGTTATGTCATATTTTAAAATGGAGTGAGCACACGCATTTACATGCTTCTGAGAGTTTTTATGTTAACTATGTATACCAGTGGTCTGAAATTATAACAAATTGTACTCAGGTTTTTAATTAGATGATCAACATGTGTCTCCCACTTTAGGTTCCAAAGACCAAGAAATTTAGTTGTATTTACATACTTAATTACTTGATTATTACATATTAATTGTGACTGTACAGGAGACTTATTCTAAGAAAACTGAAAATGAATTACATGTGTCTTATCCAAGTCTACAATTAAATTATTATTGCTGAACCATTTAGAAATATTACTGAACATTCTGCTTGATAAGATTTGTAGCTCTTCAAATGCATTGCTTTCAATTAATATATTTGTGTCATCCGCATATTGAACTATTGTTTTAGCTGTAATATTTGACTGTAAATCATTTACAAACAATAAGAAAAGAATAGGACCCAAAATAGAACCTTGTGGGGTGGCTGCTGTTTAGGAGCACAAGAGCACATGAACCTCCAATATTTGTCTTGTAGAAGCCCTTTTCCTCTTTTCATTTGTTATTTGTATTTACCTCTCTCATTCCTTTAGAATGTGTAGTAAGTAGATGGTGATGGCATGAGTATGTGGCAAAGTTGCAGCTAGCACACGTCCCTTGTGCTAGCCCATCATGTAACGTTTTAAGCTCTGCGCGTGCGTAGACGACAAATGCTACAGATAGGCATTGGTTGGGTACGTCCAAATAATAGCACAATTACGATGTGCATGTTAATTCACATTGGCAACGCCGGAGTTCTTGGTCATCTCTGTGAAGTTCTACTATCTATAGAGTTTAACCGTAACTATCTCGAAATACAAATAATGTTTACAACTCCTGGCGCTATCAACTATTGTTGCTCTGAATACAGTGTGTTATTACGGCCCAGTTTCTAAACAGATGTTTTGTTTTAAACACTGTCTTAAACTTAGAATCTGTAGGTGATCAGCAGATGAGACAATTGTGAATTTCCTAGTACATCAAGTACGACTAATGCTTTAGCACATTACAATTATTCTTTGTAGTGTACAGCGACTGACCACAAGATTTTCGAATCTTTGTGACTGTTGAACTTCTCTCAAGAGGTAGGTATGAATTCAGTGGATTCCATTTTAAGAAGTAAAACAGATAAACTGACTTATGAAGAAAAAGTTGTAATAAAGCGACTAGGATGTCCGCAGCTCAATTTGACAGTTGGGCATGTTAGAAAAATCAGAAGCAGGGCTACAGGCGCAAATTGAACAACAATGTATACACAACTTGTAAATGGCTATGTGGTTGCAGTATTAAATTATTACTGGATTACTAGGATTATTGCAGTATTTTTGCTTTCCGTGCCTTATGTTTAGCTTTGGAGTGAGTAATTGGACAAAAGTAGGAGGTGCAGACTTGGTACGTCTTAGTGAAAAGATAAAGAAGCATGGGAATTCACACTCACATAAGAATGCATGTATACGGTTCGCCAGTTTGGTCGTGTGAACATTAGTGCTCAGCTGGACAGCACTTACAGACTGTCAGTAAAGCAATGCAATAAGCAAGTTGATAGGAATATATACATCCTTTCTAGGCTAATAGATTGTATAAAATTTTGTGGGGCGTTTGAGCTAGCACTCACTAGTAGTAGTAGCAGATAGTGCTAGTGTGCATTTTAAGTGTAGGTCTAGTGAACACCAACATTTTTATTCTACGAGCCGCCACTATTTATAGATATATAAACCTTCTCTCATTAAATTAGTGGTAACCACCAGTAAAATCGTGTATTATGTGCCATCTTTGTGCAATATGACCACAGTTGAAATATAAATGTATCAAATGAAATTTTAAGAGAGCATTGTTGAGACATTATAATTCTGGGTAATATATTTTTATGAAATATTTTATAATAATCTACACTGATTAAACATTTGTAAAAATGAAACTCCTTGAATAAAATTGTATTATGTGTATAATTTATGTATATAAGGTATGAGTAAGAATGTCTGTCACAGCAGTTTTAGTTTGGATTTCAAAAAGTAAGGTTGACAGTAAAAGCAATTTGTAAAGAAAATGACATTATAAATGCTCTAAGTACAAAGGAATTGTAGCAACAATTTTTCTTGATTTTTCTAAGACTTTTGACTGCTTTCCGTAGAAATCTTAATGTCAGAACTACAAAATTAATGAATTAGTGGCATGCCACTAAAGAGGCTTGGCTCATACAAGGGGTGTTCAAGTTATAACACCTTTTTTTTTTTTTTTTCGGGACTGGGACGAGACAGGAACTTGTGTTTTTTTTGTTTTTTTTTTTGGTTTTTTTAAATACATGTGGACTCTTTGTGAATGCATGACAGATGGCAGTACTGTACAGTGCATAGAACTCTAGTGGCAGCGATGAGAGTTAGGACTGTTTTTGATACTTAAAATGGCGACGTTTTCATTGCAAGAACAGTGAGTATTCATTCGTTTTCTCCATTTTCGTGTTGTGACACCTATTGAAATTCATCGACAGTTGAGTGAGGCATGTGGTGATGGTACCATGGATGTGTCTAATGTACGTTACTGGGTGCGACAGTTCAATGAAGACAGAACATTGTGTGACAACAAACAAGACAGTTAAGTGAGGCATGTGGTGATGGTACCATGGATGTGTCTAATGTGTGTTCCTGGATGTGACAGTTCAATGAAGACACAATATTGTCAACATGATTCAGCGAGTGGAGAACGTTGTTTTGGAGGATCACCGATTTAGCATTTTCAGATCTCCTTGCAGGATTGTGTGCACAGATCCCATGGAAATGCCAAATTTGGAGGTGATATCTGCAACTGTCTTGGTTTTTTGTCACACAATGTTCTGTCTTCATTAAACTGTCTCACCCAGGAACACACATTAGACACATCCATGGTACCATCATCACATGCCTCACTTAACTGTTTGTTGTCACACGATGTTCTGTCTTCATTGAACTGTCTCACCCAGGAACGTACATTAGACACATCCATGGTACCATCACCACATGCCTCACTCAACTGACGATGAATTTCAATAGGTGTCACACCATGAAAATGGAGAAAACGAATGATTACGCGCTGTTCTTGCTATGAAAACGTCACCATTTTAAGTATCAAAAACAGTTCTAACTCTCATCGCTGCCACTAGTTTTCTGTGCATTGTACAGTGCTACCATCTCTGTCAGGCATTCACAAAGAGTGCACATGTACTTTTTTAAGGAAAAGCAGAAGTTCCTATCTGGTCCGAGTCCTGAAAAAAAAATGCACCTGGTATTTTGCACAGAGTTGCCCCAATAGCAAGATTGTTGTGAACAATAGAGTAGTCAGCAATTTGTAAGAATGGGTTACAATGTGTTCAGTCAATAAGATTGCCTCACTTATACTATACATACATTTATTATCATTTAATTTTTAAAAAATTTTACTTTTTTGAGTTCAACCACTGCCATCATCAACCAGTTATAGATTAAATTTAAAGTGAGTCAATTAATGACATTAAACAACACTTACTTGTGTGTCATTAGTGTCATTAGTCAACTCCCTTTCAATTTAATTTATTACAACAACACTGTTTTAAACAAGAAAGGAACAGTTATAGATTGCTGGAACATGGTTTATGGTTGTGAAGGTTGGTGCAATGGAATTGTCCTATGGTACTTGTCGAATTTTCTGAAGTGATCACTTTGTGCTAATTCAAAATTGAAAACTCTTGTCATTTTTTTACAAATTGAGTAGGTATGTATGTTTTGCTGCAATGTTGTCATTGAAATTATTTTTCAACAGTACTGATTTTTTGGTCAATTTTATGTTGTTTTTTGTGGTCAAAAGCAAGCTGTTGCTGCCCAATCAGCACTCTACAGATGCTACAGGTTTCAACATTTATGCTCTTAATGAAGTAAAGGGAAAATGAATATAATTCATTCTAATAAAGGCTTAGCAAAAATAAATTTCTTTTGATCCTTCAAATATTTAAATCATTTTTAATGGTACATATTTTTATTTTTTTGTAGGTAATGGTATAGGGTTAGCTGATAAGTTTCTATGCCCCATGTGCCAAGCAACATTTTCAAGACGACAGGATCTCGGAGTTCATTTTCGAGATGTCCATTTTGAAGAGAAGCAGTTTGTAAATCTTCCATTGTGCTGCAGAAAATACAAAAACAGAGGGAGTTTTCTAAATCATTTGTATTACACCCACAATTGTGCTGGTACTACAAATAAAGTCGAATGAATCCTTTGCTTCTCAGTGAATGACACCAACAACATAAGTTCAAACATGGAGTGACTTTACTTTGGCGGAATACTGAGTACTGTTGATATGAGTGTTTACATAGCAAAGATATTAGAATAACAGTTTTACTATTACTGGAAACTATGATCATGATTTAGGCTTTTGAAAATATTTTTAATATTCTGTAATGTTGTTATAAAAATATTTTAGCATTTGTATTTTATTTGCCTGCTGGTCCACATTAGAGCTTATATGTTGAACAAATAATTTATGGTTATGTAAGCCCTTAAACTGGTAACAATATTGTGACTTTGTGGGTTCGTGAAATTAAAAGTCCAATTGCACAGACTCAAAATGTTCTTTATTTCCACCAAATTACAGTTGGAACACTTGCCGATTACACAGAATTATGTAGCGCACACAATTACAATTCACCAGTTCGTTCGTCACAATTCCACTCTGCACTCGCAGTTACGTACACTCCTCCGATGCACGTACACAGTGTTCCATTCCGTTCCCTCACTGGGCGCTCCTCACGGCTGCTTGCCAAGAGCTGACCGACTCGCCAACTACAGGCCGTATATAGGGAAGATCGCCGTTTCTGGAAGGTTTGCGGCGCACACAATTATCCCGAGGTTTCGAGACGTCTGGCGGGAGGGGAAAGAGACGGCACAGGGCTTGCGCCGCTCTCCTAATCATCCCTTCAGTTAGTGACACGAGACAAATGGATAGGCGTGGTCTGAATGCTTCCCGTCTGGCCCTACTGCCGGCCGGTTCTATAGGGAGTTCCGACGTTTGGGTGACAATATTCAAGTAACTTATTACATTTACTGCTAGACATTCTTAATAAAATAGAGTGGCAGGTTTGTGTAGAATCACCAAGCTTTTTAAAGCTAAATATATTTTTTAAATTTTGTATTTCTGTTTTTAGACTGGAACTTAATTATTGTGTGCAGTAACCTCTAAAATTAATTTGCAAATAATTCCAGAACTAAATGCAGACATCACCAAACTTTTATATATGCTGATCTAAATCTATAAAATAAAATAAACCCAATTTATTACATTATTCATTTCATTCTTATGTTACAAATAAAGATACACCTCAAATTCAGCAGTATAGTATGCACATATAAATATGACAAATGGTACCTTAATATGTATATGTCAATTGTTTTTCTCTTCCCCTAGCAGTTGTCCGAGCAACCAGTCACATAGTTTACTACCGGATAATCTCAAAATAGCTTAAGTTATTCCAGTATTCAAGAAAGGAAATAAAGTCAAGATGGACAATTATAGGCCTATTTCCGTATTACCTTCTTTAGCTAAGGTGGTGGAAAAAGTAATTTATTCTAGAATCGTTACTTTCCTTGACAGCTTTCACCTCATATCAGACTGCCAAAATGGATTTGTCCATGGAAAATCTACCATATCTGCAGCTTCAACATTTCTTGAGTATATAATTGATAGTATTGATGCAGGTAATTTTGCAGCTGAGTTTTTATTACATCCATCAAAAGCTTTCGATTGTGTTGATACAAAAATTCTATTAAACTTGAACGTATTGGACTCAGAGGTCTAAGTAATAATCTGATACAATCCCACATGTCTAACAGAACACAATATGTACAACTGAAATGTAAACAAGGTGACTTTATTTCAAAACCCGTAGAGATACAGTCTGGCGTGTCCCAGGGGTCTATTTTGGGACCTTTATTGTTTATTCTGTATATTAACAACATAAAAACTGTGGTACAGGGTAATGTAGCTTTAAGTTTGTATGCAAACAATGCCACACTGGGTTTCAGCAACAGCAACTTACTAAATCTAGAAATCAATGCAAATTTGACCTCCAATATCGTGGCACAGTATTTTAATATCAGGCTGTGCACTAATGCACAAAAAAGCGAATTAATTCTATTTGATTTTAAGAGGCATCCTTTTGAACTTCAGCTTAATATAGGCAATAGTCTAGTCCAGTGTGTAAAAAGTGTAAATATTTTAGGTTTAATCCTTGATGACAAGTTAACTTGGAACAACCACATTAAAAAGCTAGAAAGTAAATTGAGCTCAGGACTTTTTGTGTTGTGATATTTAGCTAATTTTCTCTTCAGTAGATACTAGTAAGTTAGTGTATTTTGCATTAATATATTCACACATTTCTTATGGAATCGAGCTGTGGGGACACACTTCTAAATTAAACTTTAACAGAATTTTTCTCAAAGTATAAACTTGAAAGAAGCGTAGGGACAGTGAAGCACAAACTAGTACAAAATTGAATCGAGAATATATTGACACATTGCTTCACTCACCTGTTTATTCACAGGACATGTTTCAAGAGCTCTTGCTCTTATCCTCAGCTGATACCCCATAGACCTTTCCGTATGGGAAAAAATCTTCATTAACAAAAATCGTCATAGAGTCATGAATTTTGAAACTCCACCACCGGACATCTTTGACAAGTACATCACGCCATCTATTGACAATACGGAGAAAGAAGAAACCACTACAACTTGCACTAGTCGAGTATCAGCTGAGGATAAGAGCAAGAGCTCTTGAAACATGTCCTGTGAATAAACAGGTGAGTGAAGCAATGTGTCAATATATTCTCGATTCAATTTTGTACTAGAATTTTTCTCCTACAGAAAAGAGCTATCAGATACGTGGCAAAAATAACACGTACGAGTTCATGCAGGCCCAGTTTTAAAAATTAAACATCACTGTTTTTAACCTTTTGCTTCAAATAATACTTACTCTTCCCTGCATATTTATTCTGCAAACAATACTTTTTGTACATAACAGGAACCATAACATAACCTCCACAAATTCCAATCTCCACACATATGAAACAAGGGGAAAGAAACACGGCGCTGGGCGGGTTTTCTCCGGGACCTCTGGTTTCCCCCGCCATCTCATTCCGCCGGTGCTCCATTCATTCATTCATTCATTCATTCATTCATTCATTCATTCATTCATTCATTCATTCATTCATTCATTCATTCATTCATTCTTTATTCATCTTTCTAAAACATATACATGTTTTTGGACATGTCATGGTTACAAAGTATATGTACAAAACAAAGAAATAAAACGGTACAAGTTATTTACTATAGTACATCAATAATCATACATTATTATTTACAAATTTACTGTATTTACAATTCTTTGTTTAAAAATTCATTCATTTATACAATATTTTTTTAAGTTCCTTTTTGAAAATGTTATGGTTTTAGATGCTTTTTAGGTATGGTGGAAGTTTATTGTAAAGTTCAAATGCTGATGCTATTGGTTTAGTTTTATATAATTCTAATGAATGCATTTGTGGGGGATAGTTGACTTTTTTTCTTGTAAAGTAATCATGGTTGTTTCTATTCAGTTGTCCGTTGCTGTCTTTAATTTTTAAGTACAGTATTGTTTCATATATGTATAATGAATACAAATTCATAATTTGTAGGTTTTTAAATGTTTCTTTACATGATTCAGTTTGCTTTAATCCCTGGATCAACCTCACTGCTCTTTTTTGCAGTAAGAAAACTCGGTTTGTATGTTTCTTTTTACTACGACCCCATGCTATAATACCGTATGTGAGGTGAGGATGGATTTGTCCGTAGTATATTGTTGTTAATAACATCTTCATCTCATCAGCATCACCGCCTGCGGTGCCATATGTAGTAAAAGCGGGCATTAAACACTACACATTTCATTTCAAGGGGAAAGAATAACTATATAGTTAAAGGTCACAGGCTAAAACTTTTTGAACATACTTTGGTCCAAAGCTACTTAACAAGCTTCTGGAAAGCCAAAAAAATACTGTGTTAGCTGCTAAGTTTAAATCTAAATGGACTAAACTCTTGTTAAGCAGAGTTTACTATAGTATAGATGAATATTTTGATGACAACTTCAATGATTTTGAATAGATTATGTTTTGTATATATGTGTGTGTGTGTGAGAGAGAGAGAGAGAGAGAGAGGATAAATGACAATTTTTTGACAATCTTTGTAAAACATTATATATAATTTTAGTTAATTGATGGAAATTAATCATTTCTCCACACTAGCCATATATAGGCTAAGATATTTGATGGATAGAGTCAACATGAAAAATTCAATGCCATGGCCGGGATTTGAACCACGGATCTCCTGGTTTCCGTCCAGTCACTCTTAACCTTTGAGTTACCATGGCCAACGTCCGTCCTGACATTAAATTCTCCAGTTGACTCATATATTTCCCCGGTAGACCACTAGAGGCTCTCGCATCCGAGATACACTGATTGTGGCGACTTACTATTGTAAGTACTTGAGTCCCAGGCTTCATCATTTAACTCTTCTTATTTCAGGTAATTGATGGAAATTAATCATTTCTCCACACTAGCCGTATATAGGCTAAGATATTTGATGGATAGAGTCAACATGAAAAATTATATATGTCTCTATTATGTTATAGTGAACAATAAATTGATTGAGTGATGTTTTTTGTATGGCCATAGCATTGCAAAATGAACAATGCCTGTGAATGTAGGCTATCTAGTTTGCTCACATATGTCCACACTGCGTGCCCTACTGGCACGCATTAGCTTTGCAGATAACATTCAAACTCAATTCCAATACAACATTCATTACTGCGAGGCTTGACACTCTGCTCTATGCTCTCAGGGAAAATAAATACTTATGGCTTTTGTGTGTCACACCTACTTGAATGTATTAACCAATCTGAAAACATACGACACTTGATAAGTAAAATTACAAGTGTGCAAATGAAGTAAACATTAATGTAATATTGTTTATTATACTGCCTTCAATTACCAATAAAAATATCTTTACGTGTACTTGTAATAGTTTATATAACAATGTTAACAGCTTCTTATGTTCCTTCAGCTCTGTAGAATTTAATGTCATGGCAAAAATGCTCCAGACATTTGTCCAACACTGGACAAAAATGAGCGGATGAAAATCAGCGCAGGTCAGTTTTGGAAAATACTGACCATGTTTCCTCTCAGGTTTTATTGCTTTACAAAAGTAGGAAGTACCTATCGTACTGTTAGAAGTGAAGGCTGTTGGTTCTTCGAATATGTAAGATACGTTCAGTAAGTACATTGTTGAAAATCGGAAATAGCACGACAAATCAGTAGACAAATCTGCACGACAAATCTTTTATTTTAATAATGAGGAGGCCTGCCTTCAATTATTATTCAACAAGGTTCTGCTGAGGACATGGATGTTGTGTTCCGAATGTAACGCCACCCTTAGTGTAACTAGCTAGTTAATGTAAATTAGGGACTATTGTGTGTGTGTTTAGTGTAATTATTTAGCTAGGTAGAGCAATTTAGGAACTTTGTAGTGTAATATAGGGACAAATAAGACTGTTGGCAGTATTGTGTTCAGTGGAGAAACGAGGATAATTTGGCTGCACTGAATTCTTCAATATAGTTACATCGCTGTAAATAAGTAAACAAATAATTAAGTTATGACTTCAGTAGCATTAAAAGAATGTCCTCCAGCACAAAATTGCACTAAAAATTAAAGAAATCATATTAAACACCATAGTTGTATAAAAAGTGCAAAGGACTTTAAAAAATTGCTGCATCGCATATTAGAAAGTAGAACCACTTTTTTTAACTGAGGGAAGGTCTAATTTTGTATTTAGCCTAAAACTCAAACAATTTTGTTTACAATCAAAATTTTAGAAGAATTTTACATACTAAAAATTTATGAAAATAACTTTTCTGGCAATTTGAAAGGTAGAATCAGACCTGAAAATAATTTAGTGCCATCTAGTATTTGAACTATGGATCTTCCACTCTTTGCGCCGCTGGCAACTTACTTAAGTCCAGCTTTCTTAAGGTTTTATTTTAGTTTCCATTTGTAAGGTTAATTAATAATATTGATTGTTCTGATACACAAACTTACTAATTGTAAGTTGCTATTGTGTTTTTTGATCTCAAAGTGGGACTTCTTTATGGTCTTCATGTGAAGCAATTCCAAAATTTAATATCATACCAGCATGTTGCCATAATAGCTCAGTGGTAGAGTAGGCATGCAAATATCAGAAGATCCATGGCTCAAATCCTGGCTATAGCACTATATTTTTCAGTTCTGATCCTACCTTTCAAAAGTTTGCCTATGCACAGTTTGTGTGTTTTAAAAAAATCTGTTACAAAACATCACACAGTATATATACGAGGTACATCCAGAAAGTAAGTTCTGTTTGGTAATAAAATTAAATTGTTTACAGATACAGAAAAATTATTTATTGCACAAAATTCTACAACTCTTAAACTACTTTTCCACATAACTGCCGAAATTTTGCAGGCATTTGTCATAGTGAGGCACAAGTTTTTGTATACCTTCTTCATAGAAGTTTGCCGCCTGTGTCTTCAACCAGTTGGAAACATTTTCTTTCAGCTCTTCGTCATTGCTGAAGTGTTGAGCGACCGCCAAGGAAACATTTGAGATGCAAAAACAGATGAAAGTCGCTAGGAGCGAGGTCAGGGCTGTATGGGGGGGGGGGGGTCAAACACGTCCCAGCCAAATTCCTGTAGGATGTTTTTCATCGCATTTGCAGTGTGTGGTTGTGCATTGTCGTGAAGAAACACAACACCTTTTGACATCACAAATTTGCCAATAAATTTCAATTGGTTTCACTTTCCTAGCATTCACAAAACGAATCACAGATCTGAGTTTACAAGCGGTGGGATTTTCAATCAACAACGACATTGTAAACAAGCACAACAAAGTGTACATGGCTGACAGCGATCTCACAAAGGCGCACATTTCTTCTCCTTGATACAGAGCGTCTACCGCACATGTGCGGAGAGAGAGAATAAGGGAAGGAAGAGGAGAGAGAAAGAGAGTGAGTGATTAAGTGACAGAGTTGCTACAGTTAAATACAATAATATGAGCATAGTTGCTGATTCTACTATCCTTTCTTAATGAGTAATTACCCAGAATACATTTCGCTGTCCTTGAATGTGTGTTTATTTGTTACAGAAACTTGTTTCCTCCATCCTGACATCAACTAGTACTGGCCTTGAACATGTGTTAATTTCTCATTGAAGACATGGGATCACTATGACACTTTGTGATTGCCATTTTTTTTTTTTTCAATTTTACGTCCTCCAATGTTATGTCATATCGGACAGTTAATGAAATGGGTGAAATGATGCTCAAATGTGTCCAGGGTCCATGGAGCTTATAGCTACCCGACATTTATCTTTAAAGATAAGGAAAACCCCCAGAAAAACCTTATCCAGGTAACTCACCCTGACCGAGATTCGAACTCAGGACCTGTTGAACGTGAGGCAGACATGCTACCACCTACGCTACAGTAGGTTTTACAGTAGGTTGTTTCTTAGTCCTTCAAGAGATATACAAGACTTCAATCTTCTTATCAGATAACCAACCTGCACATGTGAGCTGTAGAGTGTATTTTTAGGAACTGCCATGTTGCTACATATACAAAGTTCTTTTACATGTAAAAGCTTTAAAACATATGCAGTGACACACCAGCATGATACAAGAAACAGTTCAAACCTACTACCACATTATACAAACATTCCTTCACTTATAGTGGTACCCAACTGTGCAATAAGTTACCTCTTTATTTAAAACAGATTGACAACCAAAAGATTTTCAAATTGAAACTATAGAAATTTTTAAGTGAAGCATGTTGTATCTGGAAAGTTAGTTATATTATATTTTGTCATTTACTCTTATACATGTTTTTTGTAATTTCTGTATTTAAATTTTGTACTTAAATTTTGTAAATATTTTTGTTTTGACTTGTCCCCAATCTTGTATGGAAATTTAAAGGATGAATAATTTGAATTGAATATGTAGTTTGTGAGACTTTTTTAAGTCTAGCTGGATAAAGAAGTATACTTACATTTTCTTCAGAATTTTGTCAGCTAAAATTGTCATGAAAATGACTCCTTGATTCAGTAGCAGAGCAGTTCTTCTATTCCAATAAAATGTACTGTCTGGGCTTTTTGGCCGTGGTCAATTGCCTGAGATAGCACTTGACGTTTCGCCTGTCTCTCCACCGGGCATCTTCAGAAGTCGACTTAGCCAAGTTTGCTGGAGTGGCATTTGCACCATATGACCTCATATATAGCTGCTGGAGGGACCGCCCACTTGATCCTCCGCCAGTCATTTTGCGGCTAGGGCTGCTCTCCCATGAGTGGGCAGTCCCTCCCCCAGCTATATATATGAGGGCATTTTGTGGAAAGGCCACTCCAGCAACCTTGGCTGAGTCGACAACTTCTGAAGATGCCCTGTGGAGAGACAGGTGAAACATCCAGTGCTATCTCAGCCAATCAACCATGCCCAAAAAGCCCAGACAGTACATTTTATTGGCATAACACCGGCCATGAAAGCCTAAGCATATACAGTTCCTCTATTGTCTTCATACAAGCAGGAAAACAAATGACAGTGAAATTACAAAAATAGAAAATTATGAGATAAGGGGCATACCATTAGATTAGCTGAAATCATATCTTCAGGACAGGGAGCAGTTTGTGGAAATAATACATAATTCAAATGGTAAATTGGACAAAAATAGAACTTCATTAAATAAAATAACTTATCAAAGTATAAACTTGAAAGAAGCGTAGGGACAGTGAAGCACAAATTAGTATAAAAGTGAATCGAGAATATATTGACACATTGCTTCACTCACACTGTTTATTCACAGGACATGTTTCAAGAGCTCTTGCTCCTATCCTTGTATCCTATACGTTAATCACCCCATAGACCTTTCCGTATGGGAAAAAATCTTCATTAACAAAAATCGTCATAGAGTCATGAATTTTGAAACTCCACCACCGGACATCTTTGACAAGTACATCACGCCATCTATTGACAATACGGAGAAAGAAGAAACCACTACAACTTGCACTAGTCGAGTATCAGCTGAGGATAGGAGCAAGAGCTCTTGAAACATGTCCTGTGAATAAACAGTGTGAGTGAAGCAATGTGTCAATATATTCTCGATTCACTTTTATACTAAAATAACTTATGTTGTACCCCAAGGCTAAAAACTCGGGCCCTACTTATTCCTTATATATAAACAGTATATTCAAAACAATAGTAGAAGCAGGGGGATTGGCCATTGGATATGCTGATGACACCACAATCATAGTGAAGGGAAAAACGGAAAGTGAAGTACAAAATAAATCCAATCTTATACTTGAAAAAATTAGTAGTGAGTTAGGAAAACTAGGCATGGTACTAAATACCTGCAAAACAGAATGGTTTACTCTCTATAATGGTTTACTCTAACATAAGGTTTACTCTCTCTCTATATATATAACCAGGCAAAAAGAGCACCAGAGGAACATAAAGTTGAAACAAACACAAAAATCTGCGGTTTCACACCATTTTTGGACAGAAAACCACAATATTGGCCACAACATTAAACTGTTAATCTTAAAGTACACCCATAGAATTGGATATTTGGGAAAAAATATTCATAACCAAAAACGTGATAAAGTTATAAATTTTGAAATCCCGGCATTAAATGAAGTATTAAAACTTAGTGTCCCTAACACCAGATGGCAGAGGGATCAGAGCACCGTAGTAGTGGAAGAAGAGGAATGTTCATTTAGTCACCAAACAGCTGAGGATGAGATCAAATGATCTTGAAAACGTTTCAGTTATACAAGTAAGTGAAGTTTGAGTGTAAACATAGTGACTCATAAATCAAACTCAAATATGGAAATAACATATTGAAAAAATAGTAAAGAAAATAAATAAATATGGAGTCTATATATTTTAAAACAGGCAGCACAACAAATGGATAGAGGAAGTCTGATACAAATTTACTATGCAGTCATACACTCTCATTTATGCTATGGTGTGGTATTATGGGGAAATGCGCAGAAAAAGGCAATGATAAGAATATTAAGACTTCAGAAATATGCCATCAGAATAATTTGTAAACTAAAAAAGACAAATTTGTGTAGAAATGTTTATAAAGCATTAAATGTATTAACATTTACATCATTGTATATATATATGAATGCATTAAATTTGTAACAAAAAATTGTAGCAACCAAAATAAAAACATGTACATACATACACATAACACAAGAACAAAACAAAATTATTTCTTAAACAGATTAAGAGGAACATTAAGTAACAAAAATATAGAAAATAAATCTAAAGAATTGTACAATCATTTACCGAATCTAATAAAACAAATAACCAAAGAAAAATTTAAACTTAAAGCAATTAAAAAGTACCTGGTAGAAAACCCAGTCTACTCTATAGATGAGTATAAAAGGTTAAATAAAGCTTAAGTAGTATATGTACCCTCTGCTTATTTTATTATTTTTATATTGTTATGTTCACATATTTGTTAAACCTGTTACGTTTTCTATGTATTTTGGATCATATGGATGAAATAAAAATGAAATGAAAAAAAAAGAAGGTATTTGTACAGAATCTATTACTGTCACACACCACACTTAGTTCTTAACACTTCTAAAAATTGTTAAACATCCTGATGAACAAACATGTTGTAAGGATACAACATGTAAAAGGATACATACAATATGTAAAGCACAAACTGTATTATGGTTTCTATATGACATCATCAGGGCTTTGAAACTCTAAAAACAGTCTCAAAAATTATTTGTAGTTGGTTTATTGATACTCGTCACTTACTTGTTTATATTAATGAGAGACTAGTTTCAAAGTCATTCGCCTCCATTTTCAATCTCTTTCCAACTGGCATCTGTTGTTGTCTGCTCTCTCTCTCTCTCTGGTGGTGGGACTATGAACTTTTTTGTCAAATTATCTACTGGTGGCATTTCAAAGTTCATTACTCAGTCCTTATTTTTCCATATTAATATGTTCTCCCATGTTGTCAATTTATTTTGGTTTGATCCTATAAGTACAGTGGACCTTATCATTCCACATTAACACAGTTTCAGTGTTATTGTCTCATACTGTATATAGTGTAAACAATTGTTATTTGCAAATTTTCAACAGCTCTTTTTTCCCTTTAATTTAAGTCTTGTTAAACATTTAAATGTCTTATGCATGATTGGAGGAATTTAGTAACAGTGATGCCAAAATTAATTGTAAAAGCTATTTGTCCCCAATCCCTCGATTACATAAAAAGATAAGTGACAAGTGTCAATAAACCAACTCAAATAGCATTTACGATTGACCACAAATAGTTTTTACGATTTAAATCTGTACTAGTGATCACACAAATTTAAAGAATACTGTAGGTAAACCATCAGTTTATTTCTGTTGAAATTAGAATTTGAATATCAACAATTTTTCATGAAAATGATTTATCCAGCTTTTCCACAAAATTACCATCATATAATTTCAAATACAAATGCTTCTTCCATAAACAAAATATTAATTAAAACATAATTTAAGCATTAGAAAGCTGTCCATGCAACACTATATTAGATGGCCATTGTTTAACTGTATCTGCTTATATATTTGAGTTATATGTGCATTAATTTGTAAGACTATTTGATATATATATATATATATATATATATATATATATATATATATATATATATATAATGATGAGAAGAGTAAATGCATACAAATATGAATAAAATTTTAGGTATAAATTACTATATATTTGTATGTCACCAAATCTAATACATATTTCTTTTGCTTTCTTTTGCAGGCAAAAGCTCACTAAGCTGCCCCATATGTAATCGATGTTTCAAAAGAAGCGATGCCCTCAAAATTCATATTAGAGATGTACACAGCAAGGTTAAGAACCCATTCAACTGCCCGTTCTGCAATAAGTTATATAAGAACACTAACAGTTTGCGATTTCATCTCTATAATATTCATAACATCAGAGCACAAAGTTTTAAAACACAGGAACAACTTGATATGAAGAATTTTTAATGTTAAATTTATATTGAGGAATTAGTCCAATTGTAGCTCAAGGGGTTAGACCAGGAGTTCCGTGGTTCAGATCCCAAATGTGGCATTGAATTTTTCAGTGGGCTCTAATTAGTTAAAAACATCCATATACAGGAAAATGTATTTAAAAGGATTAATTCTGAAAGGACTAATTCCTCAATATAAATCTAACATTAAAAGTTCAGTGATAAAAGTCCTGGTATTTAAGTACTTACAACAGTAAGTCGCCACAAATGTGTATCTTGAATATGAGAACTCTAAGTGGTTTACCAGAATATAATGAGTCAATTGGAGAGTTTAATGTCACATCAACATGTTGGCCATGGTAGCTCAAGGGGTTAGAGCGACTGGACAGAAACCAGGAGATCCATGGTTCAGATTAGGGCTGTGGCATTGAATTTTTCAGTTGGCTCAAATTAATTTATATGAAGTACTTTGAAATCATGCACTGGATTTTTACATTACATATTTCACATGTACATATTTTTAATTTTCTTAAAGAATCAGAATTAAAATGCTTATAATTTTAATTTTTCTTTATAATATGTAAATCTTCTGTAATACTAGGTAACTTAAAAGATTTGCATATTCATATAATAATTACAGCCGGCCTTATGGTGTTTAAAATCTTCTTTGTGTAGTGCATGCTGTGATTATGGCATATTTTATTTGTTGACATTCTAGAATTAATTTAGTGGGATGAATGGTTTGAATCTGTCAATAAATGACCATAGGATATCTCAACTGTAAAATAGCTTCCACCATGAATAATTCTGAATGTAAAATGATGTTTGAGGTTAAAGATGAAAGCTGGGTTATCCTGTGTGTTCATATAGGATTGGAGAAGTTCACAGAGTAAATGTGATTCTTGAAGTCATTTATGCAAGATTGCACTCTGGTAAACATAAATGCAAAATCTCATTAATGGGACAGTAGTTTGCATGCTTACCATCTTATTTTCATTTTATTTCATCCTTATGTTTAA
This sequence comes from Mantis religiosa, assembly GCA_030765055.1. Classification (NCBI taxonomy): domain Eukaryota; kingdom Metazoa; phylum Arthropoda; class Insecta; order Mantodea; family Mantidae; genus Mantis; species Mantis religiosa. The sequence goes on from CM060947.1 coordinate 273,416,810, forward strand.
AGTACATAGGATACGTCACAATTATATACATGTATATGACTAACTATGATTAAATTCGAAGTGGATAACCCCTAAAGCACCTCAGCCTAAAGAGACTTTATGTGATTCCAGTTTTCTATTCTAGGGACAATTTCTACATTGTTAGGTAGTTGTAGTATTTATTTCATTATAGTAGGACCTGACTCTAGTTTTGCGGTAGCTCTAAGAATCTGGTACCTAGTCCATGTGCTTTGTCGTTTCATTAGCTACTAAACACAGTCAACAAATGGGCTCCATTTGATATAGTTCCATTGTTTTCAGATGGTTTCTGAACTGCCATGTCCAGTTATGAAGCTCATAACTTTTCTTTAGCCTAATTTAGCCTGTTTAGCCTAATAAGAGAGTTACTTCATTTTTCTCCAGGCTTGTTAATTATGTGCCTATATAGTTTGTTTATGGATATTGCATTCCATTTCCTTTGGGTATATTTCTGAACCCATTTTCTTACTGTGTTTTTAGCCTCCAAGATGCTTATTTCACATTTGTTCTAGTCTGACAAAGGGGAGAGATGCATCCCTCTTTGCTAGAGCATCAGCATACCAGTGTGTCCAGGTGTACACTGCAGTTCTACAGTATTGCGGAAGGAAAGGTTTAATAAACATTGGTAACACTTCCATACTAATTGAGACTTAAAGGAGTGGGAGCTGAGAGCTTTAAGTGCAGCCTGGCTGTCGGAGATTTTAAGGATATATCTCCCTATATTCCATTTTCCAAGCACTGATGTGCACTTTCAGGAATTGCTAGTATCTCAGCCTGAAAGACAGAAGCGTGTCTTCCTAGTCTTATGCTATTGCACTTGCCTGTTGATTGGCAGTAGATGCCATCCTTTATTTTCCCATTTATGTGTGAGCCATCAGTATAAATTACCAGATGGTTCGTTGGCATTAAGTGGAATTTTTCTTTAAAGCTGTTCCTTTCAGGAATATTTACTTTAAAATCATGAATGAATGAGATTTCTTCTAACATAAAGTCAGATTTCATTACTAGAGTACAATCATCCAATTTACTGAGAATAGTCTATACCGATTCTCTCTCTGGATGATTCTATAGGCTGCTCTTCTAGCCTCAGCTTGGATGCACAGATCTAGCGAGGGAAGGCCTTCATTATAAAAGAAGGTGTGCTTCTAAACGCCCAGATATGCATTAGCAAGCCAGCCTCTGGAGACTATTAAGTCTTTCACTTGTTTTGATTTGTAGGGTCTTTGACTCCATAAGTGATCTGTGGTTTTACTGTGGCCTCATAGAGCTGTCGGCACATATTGGGCTTCATCCCAATGTTTACCTATTAAACATTTAATAGACATAAGCGTCCATCTTGCGCTATAGGTAATGTTTTCAAGATGTGGATTCCAGGTTAGGATTACTCCTAGGTACTTTGCCTTTCCTGAAATTTCAATCTGGACATTATCAGTTTTCATGTTTAAGCCTGTAAGTTTTCTTTTGCTGGAACAATTACGGTCTTAATATGTATGCATAACAAAATTTAATTACAAATCTGTTTGTTTCACATATCTCTAAACTATATATATACTTATATACATTTACATAATAGTTACACATTTGATTGTATTTAGTGTTGTACTTAAATTCTTCAATATTGTAGAAAGCATTTCCAAGCTAATATTTGTTAATATTTTTTATCAGTAATATTTATTTATTTTTTATATATATATCTTTGTTTTAAGTATTCATTCCCTATACTTTTTATTGAATGATTATTTAATGTTCCCCTGAGTACAGTTCTGTAATAATTGTGTTTATTTGTAACATTATAGCAGATCATGTGACTGTTTTTAGCAATTTTTTCATTTAGTAAAACATGCTTGATGCTTTTATAAATGTAGATACAGGAACTGTTAGGATTTTATATTTTTTGAATGTGTCTCTACAACTATGTCTTTTTTCTATTTTCCCAATTATTCAAATTGCCCTTTTTTGTAATTTGAATATTTTTAGTACTTCTTTAGTGTAGTATTCCCCGATAAGGTTATCCCATATTTTATATGTGAAAAAATGAATGCATAGTACACCTGCTTCAGCATTTTGTTATCTGTGTTATTCTTAACCTGTTTCGTAATGTATAAGCTCTTAATTATCTTTGTTGTTAAATTTGTTATGTGTGGTTGCTAATTTACATTCTTATCTGTAAGCACCCGTTGTGCCTCAGGAATACTTTCCCCATCCACCTTGAGCTCAATACAATCTGTGTGGTTTTCTTTTAGCCTGAAGTTTATCCATGATGTCTTTTTTATGTTTAATATCGGACCCAAGTTTGAGAAATATTTTTTTAATATTTTTATGACACTGTTTGACTTGTTTTCTACATCTTTGGTGATGGAAAATATAACTATTGTTGTATCATCTGTATAGTCAATTGCTGTACCTCCATTGTTTGCTACTAGTTCAAAAAGATTATTTATATAAACTAAAAACAGAAAAGGATCCAATTATGAGCCTTGTGGAACTCTTTGATTGTTTCAAATGTTGATATTACTTTATTTACCATACCCTTTTCATTTTTGTAGTTTGTTTCTACACACTGCCATCTGTTTTCTAAATATGATGCAATCCACTTTTGTGCAAAGCCTCGAACCCCAAGGATGTTATATTTACATAGTCAAAAGCTTTTGACTTACAGCTTGCCCATAAAATATATAGAAGTAGAGGCATTTTTATGACTTTTGCTGCAAAAAAGGAGCTTTTTTCTACTGCTTTATCGTAAGATTCAAACTGTTACAGATTTTGACCATAGATATGACGAAGTATACACATTATGGAATTATACTTTAGCTTAACATTACTGAAGGTTATGATCAGAACTGAAAAATTCATTGCCACAGTCAAGATTTAAACCATGGATCTTTCACACTAAGCACAGCTGCTGTGCCTCTGAGCTACCATGGCATGATAGTAGTGAATGAAAGTAAGGAAATCAATAAGTTCTGAGCATTGTAAATGTTATTTGAGGCCTCAGCTGATGTAGAACAAAACAAGCTCAGCACAGCTTCTCTGCTACTTTTCTGTACTCTTTTATCAGAATCCCTTGTGGGGTGTATACTATAGATATTTATGCATGAATAGTTCACCTAAGTCTCAAACAATTTTATTGCACTTCAGATGATATGAAAGTTTGTGTCTTGACATCACCTGCTTCTTGCACTTATATGTTGCATTCCCCATATTTGTCATTTACATAGCTATTAAAAATTCATAATCACAGATTTTCAGGACAATGTGTATGGGTTTATATATCTGTATGTGATTAAAAGGAATTATTTTTAACTTTTTAGTTCTTTTTAAAAATAAGGAATATTAAAACTTTAACTTAATTTAATATAGTTAAAATTGAACATCCTTGTCTATTTTGCATCCAGTTCTAGCTATTTTTAAAGTTTCAAAGGACTGTAGAGGCTAATTAACAGAAAATTTCAAATATACCTTCTATTTGTTATCAAAATATCTTAAATTTATAGTATTGTGACTTTGTGGGTTTGTAGAATTAAAAGTCCAATTTGCAGAAATTCAAATCGTTCTTTATTTGCGTAGAAATACACTCACATACACAATCACAATCTACCAAGGTCGATGACCACAACAACAGAGTTCTGATTACACCTGTTTACATCATCAGCTCTCGTTACAACATCACTCTTGGCGATTCGTCACTTCCTTAAATACCTCCACTGATAATTCCAGACTGTTCCGGAACAATCAAGCAACCAAATGCTCTCCATCAATCAAGATGTTACCAGAATGTTCTAACTTTATCTGTTTTAGTATGCCTTTTATCTCAGTGATACACTATCTGTCTGTTATCTTTATCTGCAGGCTCTTTGTGTACACAAGCTGCGCTTATATCTCTGCACTGAACCTTTTGTGTGCGTCGACATGACAGTATTTTAATCAAAACCATTAAGAATAATTTTTGAGAAATCAAAATTTTGAAAGTTTTTCCTTGAAAAGGATTAGGATTACTACGGAGAAGATTGGGCACCTAAACTTGTAGTTTATTGTACTTAAGCCCCAAGTGGGGCATCTCCAGGAGGAAGGATGAGGTGAAATGAGACAGAGGACAGCTGACACTTCTACCCTGAAGGAGACCACCAGATGAGAAATTATGTAAAATGATAATGGAGATGAAATGGAGGGACAGGAAATTCAGGGGAGGTAATTAACCTACCCAGCATTTGTCTAGCGACCCGGAAAAAACCTGAAAAAAAAACCATGGGTCAGGTAGATCAGCCACAGGAATCGAACCCATACCTCCCGAATACTGGCCACAGATGAAACCACCTGAGCCATCCCACTCAGTATGAAAAGGATAGTTTGAGGTGGAGGGATTTTCTTGAAAGCAAGTTAATATTGCATTGTTATCCAGTTGTAAGTTATCTTTCCATTTTCAAGTCTCCGGCTCATCATGAAGTTGGTATAAAAATGTTTCTCTATAAAGGGTAGTTTGGGGTTGGGGAATTTTCTTGAAAGTGTGTTCATATTACAAGGTCATCCAGTTCTGAGCTATGTTTAAAGTTTCAGTCTTTAACTTATTGGAAACTTCAAAATTGATTGGAAAAATTTATATCAAACAGAAAAATAAACAGATAAAAAAGCAAGTTAATAAAATTTTTAAAATGTTGTGTATGTACTGATGTATGACATTTTTATTCCTGTATCAAAATATGCATTAGTAATATTTCTGCACTTTGAGTAAATGGCAATGTTATAAGAGATCTCAAATCACTTCCTTATTTCCCCATCGCAATAGACTGAAATTTAAGAAAATCCCTCAGAGAAAAGACATACTAAATATGTAAGTTTTATGGAAAATACTTATGATTTATTGGTAAAATAGCAAATATAATAATTGATATAAAATCTACTTCAAAAAGAACAAAAATAAATCAAAGTATATTTGTTCAAAAATGCTCAAAATTGCTCTTTTACACTCATTTCCTCCGCATTGTTCTTAGTACTACAAGACGTGCAGATTGCTGTAATCTTTTCTATCATGGTTTGCTTCCTCATAGTTTCCACTTTTATTGCCCAGTACAACATTTTGTCACATGGCTGACATTTGGCACACTTTGCAATGAGATAAAATCTCTAATGTTCATTGACTGGAAATCCATATATAGACAGGATTTTTGAAGAATGAGAGAAAGTCAGTGCCACAGCTGATCAATTGTTAATTTCTTATTGTAACAAATTGCTGCATTTCTATTCTTATTTGCCAGTTTTTCATTGTTGCTTGTGTAATGTTCACTCCACAATAAATAAAATTTGGACTGTCTCAGCAACATGACCATTGGCAACATCTATTTCTTTTGTTCATTTCAGTTATTAATAGATTCAGTTTAACGTTCAGTAATTGCTGGAATGCTTAGGTCATGCGTTCTTAAAAACAAAACTCTTCTGAATGCAATAAGTTCCTAAAAAAATATGATGAATAAATAATAAGGTACGCTTTTATAACAGTAATACTTTACTACTATTATTTTTATTTGGTATGGTATAGGTTCGATTAGTGACAGCATTAGTATTAGCAGTAAGTAGTAGTACATTTTATTATCTGAGTAAAAATAATTACTGTAATAATACACAAAATTGTCTTTAACAATTTGTCTCAAATTACACAAACTATGTGCTTTGGGTCATTCTGGCAAACCTATTCTCAACTGACTCACATTTTTCATGTCAATCACTATCCTTAAGAAGTTCTTCGTATAGACTTGACTTGACTTAATAAAGAAGGAGTTGCATTTTAATTGCCCTGAACACAGAAATCTTAGTTTTATTGTAATGTCTCCTATCTTAATTGTCCTGTCTCTTTTAGAAGAGACAGTATGTTTACTAATTAAAACTTTTGTAGGAAGATCTTCTGGTTTGGCTATACCTAGTGGTTTGTGTCTTTTCCTAACCTCTCAGTATATGGCAATGAAAATGTTGAATAAGTTAGCTCAATCAGGGAAATAAAAAACAATCAATTCCGAAGGAAGGTGACAAATGTGCTTGCCTTAAAAGCTATTACTTATAGACAATTTTGTTGATAGTTGTGTGACCCTACATTATATATTTAATATTGACAGTAATTATTAAGCAACTTTCTGTTAGTAGGTCTAATCTTCCAATATTTTAATTTATAACTTGACAAATCAGCTGTTTACAAACATTTGCTCTGTATCCTAATTGTAATGTGACAGTAAAGCTTCTATTCTGTCCCATGCGTGATCCAGTAACACTAGATATTCACCAGTTACTGGTACTAGTGCCACAATAAAATTTCTTTATTTATTTATCTGTATGCTGTGGCATAGTGAACTAGACTTTTGGTTCCCTGCCACGGAAAGTGCCTGGAAGCGATCCCACCCCTCATGAGTGCAGAGTTTAAGTCCTGGGTATAGGATCAGTGCCCCACTCAGCATCGTGAGGAAATTGAGGAGCCACACTCTGGTCTAGAAAGCAACTTTCCAGCTGGGGTTGCCAAGTACTGATCACATCTACTCCCTGTATCATTTAGAAGATTGCTTATCTCTGTCTTATGTATGTGAGCATGAAGCTGGCAGTTCAGGCCACTTCGGGCTGTTACACCTTGGTAGAGTAGTTAGACTGCTTGGCTCTCACTAAGGCAGCCTGGGTTTGATCCCAGGCGACTACAAAGTAGATTTGTGGTGGACAACACGGTGCTGGGGTGGGTCTCCTCCATGTCCTCTGGTTTCCCCCATCTTCATTCCACCAATTGCTCCAATCATTCATTTCACCCTCATTTTCCACTTCTCTCACTCTCATCCCAGGAGTTTGGCTGGCCCCTCAACCCTTGTTTCATCTATCAGGTCAAAGCTTCAACTCCCTTACCCCGACTTTCCAGGCAGTGGAATCCTGAGCAGCTCCTAACACTCAGATCAGTGATGAACGGGGGGATATCATCATCATCATCATCATCATTATTATTTGGGTCCTCCAGTTTCCTCCCGCATCATTCCACCAATTTCTCCATCATTTTATTTATTTATTTATTTATTGTTATCTGAAAAGGTTCCCAGAGCCATAGTTCATGCTAGGGAACAGTACAAAATATATATCAAACCAGCTATAAATGTGTGACACTTTGTCAGCTATCAAAATATGCCCTCAGTAAATTTTCAGCAAGTTTCCTTTAAAAACCTTTTATGTTCCTGCAGCCTTTCAGTTCCAGTGGCACATGTCTGCCTCACGTTCAAGAGGTCCCGACTTCGAATCTCGGTCAGGGTGAGTTACCTGGATAAGGTTTTTTCCAGGGTTTTCCCTTATCCTTACAGACAAATGTCGCATAGCTCTTAAGCTCCATGGACCCTGGACACATTTGAGCATCATTTCAATCCTTTCATTCACCGTCCGATATGACTTAACGTTGGAGGACGTAAGATTACAAAAAAAAAAAAAAAAGTTCCAGTGGCAGCACATTATATAAGTTAATAATGTGTGAGGTTCAGGCCATAAGTAGAAGAGTTCACTATTGGTTTTGTTAAGTTTCCCTTATTTCTTGTATTATATATTTATATGTGAGGAGCTTTCAAATGTTAGATTAGATTTTTAGAAGATTATTTTTTATTTTGTGGAGATATATTATCAAGGACAACTCTATGTTTACTTGTAATGGTAAAATGTTAGTTACATGGTAGAGTGCTTTTGTGTTTGTTTTAAAGGGCAGATTGTAGATTATTTTCAAGGCACGATTTTGAAGTACTTTCGAGGTCATGAACTAAATATTTAACGAATTACCCCATAAGATGTTTAAGTAATCCAAATGGGATTGAATTAAAGCATGGTAGATAATTCGTAAATGATTTACACTGAATCCTGTGAATTACAGCTAACACAGGAAGAATCTTACTTTTTACAAGCATAATGTGGTCCTTCCATGTAAGGGTACTTACTGTCTAAGAATCAAACCAACATATGTGATTTTTGTTACTCTTTCAATCACCTCATTCATCTTTCCTATCATTTATTTCACCATCATACTATCATCCACTTCTCTTACTCTCATCCCTGGCGTTGGCTGGGTCCCTCAGCCCTGGTTCCTCTATCAGTGCTTCAGCTTCCATCGCCCCAACTTTACATGCTAGTGGAATTCTTGTCCCCAACACTGGATGGGAGTAAGGGAGATTAAGAATTCCTTACACATGAAAGGGAGGGGGGGAAATCACCATCATAATTTATTATTACTATGATTAATAATTTATTATTATTATTATTATTATTAATTTACCTGTAATGAAAAAGCTCCAAATTTTGGATACTAGGCCCTAAAGACAGTGTGAAATATTATTTTATACATTTTGTAGGTATTTGGAAAAAACTTACTTTTCTCAAAATTTAATGTGTAAATTTCAATATGTTCATATGTATGAAAAATTCCCCAAATTTAGTGAAAACTCTTACACATCTTCAAACGTACATTGCTTGTGATGTAATGTGGCAATAGCTAATGTATTTTAATGATACATTTTGAAGGTTTGTTTTTGTAATATGCAAAACTTTGAAAAATTCAACATATATTTAGTGTCTTTTGTTTCCCCTAAATTATCTCATTATGAGTATCTCTATGTCTACATTTGCATCTAATGATGTGAAATATATTATGTTGTAAATTTGCATACTAAAATTTGGTGATTTTTATCTGTGAAACTGTTGGTTTTGTTTACTTTAAATGTGGTACTCTTTTTATTTATGATGCACTGAACTAGTAGTTAAAATATGATAAAGTTTAATAAAAACTGTAAATTTTCCAAAACTCAGTCCTAGTGTCTCTAATGGCTATATTTGCCAAGATATTCATAACATTTTTTTCAGATGGATCATATACTTACTTCTGATTTTGATGTTACCAATCTGTTTCATTTGTTTAATATGTAAACTTGGTAGACTAAATGTGTTTGAAACCAAAACTGTATTTTTTAAGCTGTGTATTTTGATAATGTTAATAAAGTTACTAAGAGTAAAGACCAGTGTGATGTTAATCTCTAAGCCAACATCTCCTTTTATCCTTACATGAACGTATCTTTTGCAATCTTTTACAAATGTTTAAAAAATAATTTACCAAAAAAACCATGAGATATCAAAACTTTTTAAATAATTGCAAATATTGTCTGTCTATATATAAAAACAGCTATGAAGACAAATTTGAGTAAGATTAATACTTTCTTTATATAAGTAGCAAACAAAAAGGATATCTATATTGAAGCATTTCAGTGTTATATAACATGCACCTCTATGGTGTGGGGTTACATGTCCATTCTGAATTTGAATCTCGGTTAGGGTGGTTTATCTAGATGAGGTTTTCTCTTGGATTTTCCCTTAACCTGAAAGATGGGTATCAGGTAAGTCTAAGCTCTTTGGAACCTGCGCTCATTTGAGCACCATTTCACTCATTTCATTCATTGTCCAAGATGACTGATTTTGAAGGACATTAATTTAAAAGAAGTATTATTTTATAGTAAAAATGGTATTTTATTTTAAATATACTGTAATATAAAACATGGTTATTTTAGCTTAAAGGTCTTGTCTTGTTCTGTAGATTAGATCTTTATTCACCAAAATATGTACAATATGCATATATTAGTTCATCACATAATTTACATATACTTCACAGTAAATACACATAGCAACATAGGTACCTGGTTACTGTATTTAAATCTAATATATACATAAAATAATATAACAGTGATTATACTGTAACAGAAATGAGTAAATTACAAATTAGCTTCAAGAACTCTAATTACCAAGATCCATGCAGCTTGTAAAAACAGAAGTATTATTAACAGTGAATGTTCTTCATGTTGGAGTATTGAATTAGTTACATTTACTTAAACCTAACTTCATTTTTAAATATCAGAAATGTTTTTTGGGCATTTGTTTTCTTCATCAGCTAGTGGGTGGCTCACTAACTTCAATTGTTTTCTAACATTTAAATGTGAACATGAATGTAAATAAGTGTGAGTACTTCAATACTCCAACATCTGGTATCTTGTTGTATACACAGGCTTCAGCAGAAACAATCTACCGTTTTAGTGTAAATCCTATATTAACACTAAATAGGTTATGTAAAGGACAATTGTGATAATTGATAGGTAACATAACACCTTTTATGACATAATAAAATCATGTCTCATCTTTACTTTCTGAAAATCACATCTGTTAGATAACTACTGTTCCTTGCAAAGAATATTTGGATTCTATGAATGAAACTGTCCTTTACTTTCACTAGAATTTTCAGACAGAATACCCTGGACATGTTTACAAAAGCATTGCTTCAGAATCTCTAAGTTGGGAACACTTGGCTCTTGAGGTACAACCATAGAAAGAAATAATGATTAATATGCTAGTCAAAACACCAAACCGTGACCTTTGTACTGTGGAGTGGTTTTTCATGAAATTCTTGTGGGTTCACATTACTCTGTAATCATATGTTTTGCTTGTTCACATAGCTGTTAGTTCAAAGTGTGCCTTATCTAACATTATATCCTTACTCTCATCCAGTAGGTTGATAAAGTTGGTACAGAATAGTTTCTGGGAGACATAGTCACACTGCAGTAACTTATGGTTGATGGATGATAAATCCATGATTGTGAAGAATGTGGCACATGTCACACACTTCTGTCTGACAAGTAAAACTGCAGCATGTTTACTAAATGCCTAGGACTCCTGTCAGTTGTATCCATGTTTTCTGACACCCAAACTGCCCTGGGCTTTCCCAGTGGCTTATTTGTGCCACTTGTGGCAACATGAAACTGCTCAACCCACCTCCGAATTGTGTTTCATTCTGGTAATCTTCCATGTTGAATTGCCATCAAAACCTCCACTACATAGGTACCACACTGTCGCCACTTTTAAATATGATTCAGTCACAAAAGTGTGATGCGTCACAGTCCAACACTCCTGGTAACTAAATTGACATTCTCCCTGTTACATTCTATCTTGCTTGGTTTTACCCCAACCACGGAGCTACATGCTATCAGCCATTGAAAGTGGTAGGTTCTCTCGCATCCTGTAAAACAGAAAATATGTGCATAACTGTACACTGTGTTAATGTGCCACTATTTTACATAAATACATTAATCTGTACATAAATATTAATATGTTAATATTTACAACTGTAGAATATTTTCTATTACAAGACTGCAGATCTGATTCTACTAGAGCATGTCAGTAGATCTGCTGATATGTAAGAGAACCACTGAAGGACAAAATTCCATCACACTGGCTATGCTGACATGACTCTATAAGAACACAACATCTTTAGATAAATTCAACAAAGTTTGTGTCCAAGAACTACTGTGCACACCATTTCAATCAACTGACATTCTATCAGGTCATAAGGCATACTTTTACTAGGACAACTGATCAGTTATCATGCAACATGCCATATTGGCTAGCCTCTCAGTGCTATTCCAATGAACCATGCAAGTTATAGTAAAACCTTTGTTAATAATGTTGCTATACAATGTCAAGCAACAAATTATGTGAATGTTATATGTAGGGAAATTTAAAACCAAAAATGTATATAAACAGCCTGCATACTCTTCAGGAACTTGATAATGAAAGCAGGAAGATAAGATCAATTTCTTGTACAGTAAGGTAGATGTAATTTCTACCATTCACAGCACATGAATTTTTGTATCTGCAAGTGTGTGCTCAGAGCTCTCCATTAGATGTTGATAGGTTTGAAATAGTCTGCACTGTAATTACTATTTCTGTGTCTGTAAGATCTCATTTATTTGTGTTATTCTGGAATGCAAATTTTGGTAATATTGACATCAATATTAAGGACGATGCTGTTTGTTAGTGATACCATTCTTTGCTAGGATCATATCAGTGCTGCCAGTGTGTCAGAATTTTCTTCTCTCAGGAGCTCTTTTTTATACCAGTAAATCTGCTGACGTGGGGCTGTTGCTTTCAAGCACCCTTAAATGACCTTGGGATCTTAAGATCAATGCCTAACCAACCACACAGACCACAAGGATGTTAATGACAATGGTGGTGGCATTGGTGACTGAGTGTGTGGGAGAGTATTTTGACAGCTAGGTCATGATAATGACAATGATGATGATTACAATCTCATTTTTAAACTCACTATGCTTTACAATGTCTCGTCAAAACAGCAGGAACCTTTAAAACCTTTAAGCATTTCAGTGTGAATAGATCCACTTTGTAGACCCCAGCTATGTTTCCTAGATCATTTATAATAATTTTCATAGATTAAAGTGCACATACATGACATTATTTACAAGCAAATGAGTGTAACTTATCTAGCAAAACAGTATATCAATATTAAACTAACAACTTCTAAGATGTTAACTACTACAAGAAGTTTATTTCAAATTTTCTGGCTCATATCCCGTCATCAATACAATATTCTGAGTTGTGTAAACCCACCTTCAAGGTAAAGATCACAGTATTTGAGTAAGTAAGTTGTAAGTACTTGAGTCTCAAACAGTGTATCTCGAATACGAGAGCCCCTAGTGGTTTACTGGAGAAATATGAGTCAATTGGAGAATTTCATGTCATTACGGCACATTGGCCATAGTAGCTCAATGGATAAGAGCGATGAGGGATCTGTATTATTATTGTTTTTCAATAAACTGCTGTTGATTGAGCTTCATTTTCATATGATTATTATTGTACCCTAATCCAAAACTATGTTTGTCACAAAAAATGATTAAAAGACATAAGAATACTGAATGAAGTAATTTGCTAAGTATTTGAATCTGATGTATTTGTTTCTTTTCCAGGATTAAAATCATTAAGTGCAGCAGCTGAAGCAATATGCTCCATATGTAAACGCTGTTTCAGAGGGAATCATAACCTCAATATTCACATCAGAGATGCTCACAGCGAGGATAAGGGTCCATTCAGTTGCCCCCATTGCAAGAAGCTATCCAAGAACAGGAGCAGTTTACGAAGTCATCTATATGGTATTCATAACATTAGAGTTCGGTCCACAAAATTTTGGAACATGGAATCCCCTTCAGACTAAAAGTCTTTTCAATGCAATAAGCTATAAATATTTTAGTTAATTTGAAAAGGTAAATTGGAATTAAGACTGTGAAGTAATTAAAAGTCGACTGAGACATTCTGTACTTCAGATATGACAAATTTTCTCTCAGCACGTTTTGCCTCCACTTGAAGCCATTATTAAGAAATTATCAACTCAATTTCTTACTAATGCCTTCAGGTGGAGGCAAAATGTGTTGATGAAATAAGAGTGTCTCAGTCAACTCATTGTATAATTGTAATTATTTTAGTTCATATTTATTAACTTATATAATGTAGAACAATAATTTAAATATAGAAGATATATTTCAAAATGATATAGACAAATTATCATCATATTCATAATCGCCATCGCCATCATCATCATCATCATCATCATCATCATCATCATCATCATCATCATCATCATCATCATCATCATCATCATCATCATCATCATCATCATCATCATCATCATCATCATCATCATCATCATCATCATCATCATCATCATCATCATCATCATCATCATCATCATCATCATCATCATCATAAACTAATAAAAGCTTTCTAAACAGTTGAGGACTTTAGAAGAGCACTCATTGTATTAAATATGTTATATAACATTACAATAGGTATTAGTAACAATGATGTACTGATAATTTATAAAGATGAGTTGAATTAGAAACACTAAACTTCACTAACTAAAAAAAGACCTCATCATGTACCTAATCCAATTCGTCTTTATAAAATATTATATAACATTTAAAAATCCAGTTAAGGGAACATCTTTGGAAAAGTTATCTGATTTTTTATATTATACTGTTCATGATAAGTTCAAAGTTAATTCAGTAATGTTAATTTGTACTAGTGCTGTTCAAAAATGATTGGCACGGCGACTTTTTGTTTTCAGGAACCATTTACTCAACAAACTCGTTCATTTAACATTACAGGTATTCCTCGCCAATGTCTATGTGCTTCTTCCATTGTTCTGGCAGCTTCTGCATTTGCGTAGCAAACCATTCTTTGGGGGTATCCTGGCGCCACATGAAGTTTGTCATTAGTGGTAAACTTCTTACCCCACATGACCTCTTTCATCGAGTCTAATAGAGCATAGTCACTAGGAGACAAATCAGGTGAATATAGAGGACATGGCAGCACAGTAAACCCTAGTCTATAAATGGTGGCCATGATCTGGTGACTGACATGTGGTCCTGCATTGCCTTATTGAAGAACACCACAGCCCCATTTTTGATGCCGGCGTTGTTGCAGTGAATTCCAGTACCACTTGAAAGGTAGCCAATTCACCAGCAGTATCTCTTCCTGGTCCCAGAACACAGTGCCATGTGTTTCCGAACAAGTAGTCCTGGCAGTGACTTCTTGGGACGAGAGCTCATAGCATGCTTCCACTCTAAAGACTGGGGTTTCTTTTCCATAATCTCGTGGAAAAACCAGAACTTGTCGATGGTGATCAGTTTCACAAAGAATTCCTCTGGGTCTGCACTATACTGTTGCAGCAACTGTTAGTATACCTCTAAGCGCTTGTTTCTACGCATTAGTGAGGGTATGTGGCAGCCATTGTGTATACATCTTTTTCATCAAATGTGACTCGGCTGTTCTCCAATATTACGTAATTGACAAGCTGGGTATTTTTTGCTTTGTGTGCAGTTGCTGGATGCTCAGTGCTTTTGTGTTTTTCAGCACAGTCTTTGAATTTGGACACCCAACTAAACACGGACCTGCGACTTGGTGCAGATTCCCCACATGTGACCATTAGCCTCTTGTGGATGTCTGAAGCAGTGAGTCCTTCCATCCAGGGAAACCACACAGTCCACCTTTACCCATACTTGTCTGCCTCCATGTTTCACTGATGTCCACAAGCGTACTCACAAGTCGGAAAAATTGCTGCTCCAGTGTGCTATCTATTTTTTTTTTTTTTATTTTAATTTACGTCCTCCAACTTTAAGTCATATCAGATGATGAATGAATTGGTGAAATTATGCTCAAATGAGTTCAGGGTCCATGGAGCTTACAGCTACACGACATCCATCTTTCAGGATAAGGGAATACCCCGGAAAAAACCTTATCCAGGTAACTCACCCTAACCAAGATTCGAACTCGGGACCTCTTGAATGTGAGGCACAGATGCTACAATCTACGCTACTGAGGCAGGCGCGCCATCTATGGGAAGTAGCAACATATCTGGTGGCAGTAGACAGTACCATCGACTATCTTCACCCATACATGCACACATATTTTAAACTGCTACTTTGCAGGAGTTATTGGGGGAGTGCCAATCATTATTGAACAAACTAAATAAATTACTCTACAAGCATGTAAATTAATTAGATATAGCGTAACATACATGTGTAATACCTACAAGATTTTGTATTCAATGTACTGTTTTTTACTAATATAACCTAATTAAATATTAATAAATAATAAAAGCAAAAGCATTATTAACAGTGAAGTATTCTTCATTTTTTGAGTTTGATTTATGAGCCACTATGTCTATTAAATAGTAAGTGAAGTTGAGTGTAAACATAGTGACTCATAAATCAAACTCAAAAATAACCTAATTACCTTATCATACCATTTTCTTCTTGAATCTAATTCTAGTATAGTCTGTAAGTTCTTTCTTTTATAGTCTAGCAGATACCATTCCAGCTTTCATGTCTGTATTTTATATTTACTGGATAAATAAACTGATATTACTCTACTGCATTTAACCAATCATTTTAAATCCTCCTTAAACTGCTTAAGAATTAAATAACTTTTGTAAGTTGGAATTGGAGCATTAAAAATATCATTAAGTGCAATGCTTTTAGTATTAAAGTTTCAACTAACTAAAGAAATCTAATACAAATGTGTCATAGTTATTAACTTCTGTATACAAATTATATTCATCAAGAGTATTTGAATTTCAAGATGTAAAAAAGAGTATAAATATCTTTCTTAGGCATATCTGAAGTATTATAATTATAATTGAAAAACTATTTGTAGTCATTTTTTAACACTTCCTCCAATCACGCACAGTTATAACTTGCATAATGGAAAAAAAAAAAAATATTTTTTTTCCTTGTTCCATTTATACCCCGCCTTTAACTGCTATGGTCATATCAGCAGCTGTTCTCCTTTGGAACATACTGAAGGTGTTAACTCGTTATCTTTGGTTTTTAATCATTAGATCACGCACACATTCACACTCTCATTCATACTTCCAGACTCTGGGGAAGATGGGGAATTATCTTGGTCGGAGAAAAATCCCCAACCCCACCGCCGGGAATCGAACACGGAACCCCTAGCACGGCAGGCAGGTACTCTACCGACTAAGCTACAGGGCCAGTCAAAAAAAAAAAAGTTAGAAGTCTCAGATTGAATAAAGATGTACACCTATATATATTAAATTTAAAGGGAGTCGATTAATGACACTAAACAACACTTACTTTCCCAAATCATTAGTAGACAAAAAAGTGAACTTAGCAAAAATGAAGAAGCTAATAAAGGAAACCACAACCCTCTCAGCTACAGAAACTAACAGAATTTTCAAAAAATTCACTTACCATCCATGGGCCTATGATAAATTCAAAAAAGTCTTCAAAAAACAAAACATTCAACTAGCACCAGTCAACCATTTCTCCTTAAAAAACCTAATTTGCTCAAACATCAAAGATGCCATTCCATGTAACAAAAAATCTGGTATATATCAAATTGAATGCAGTGACTGTAGTCAAATTTATTTTGGAAAAACCAAAAGAAATTTAGAAACAAGATCAAAGGAACAGTTTAGAAACATAAAATATAAACAATTAGAAAAATCAGCAGTTGCCACACATTTTTGGGAGAAAAACCACAACATAAATCCAGAACCAAAACTACTAAAACATACACCAGGAAAATAAGAACTATCCACATGGTAACAAATCTTCATTTCAAAAAATAGGAACAAAGTATTCAATTTCGACATCTCCCAGAAAGATTTGTTCAGCAAGTTCCTTGAACCGCCACCAGAGGAGACCTATGACAAAATATCGTCAACTACACCAATGAGAACTAGTCGATGGCCGGCTGAGGATAGAGGCAAAGTCTCTGAAACATGTTCCAGAAAAATTTAAAAGTAAGTGTTGTCTAGTGTCATTAATCAACTCCCTTTAAATTTATCATAACAACACTGTTTTCAACACTTCCAAGAAAGGAATTACCTATATATATAAACTGACAATATTATTAATAATCCATCTGCTAGTGGCAAGAACCTTAGCAAAGCAAATGGACAATGAGTAAACAAGGAAAGGAAGCTGATTATGTAACAAAGTAATTATGAAACGTGTTCTGTCATATTTATATTTTAAAAAATGTTTGTTATGTATTCTCTGTCTAATTGTTTTAAATGTGTATACACAAAATTTATTTTGATTCTGGTTTTATTGAACATGTATAACATCTATAAAATGTTGTAACATTTGTAATATTAGAGCATGAATTTGTATGGTCATGCTGCTAGAATGGTTACCATGGCTTTATCTTTGTTAATAAAAACCTCTCAGATAACGAACTGATTATTCTTGTAAGAGTGCCACACTTCCCGGACCTGTGCTAAGTACCAATGAACGCATCACCTCAGCCAATGGAATTCGCAGGAATCACAAATGACAGATATATGTTATGTCTACATGGAGTAGGGGAGAGTAGGGTAATGCCACTCACTTAAGAAAAATTGCTCTGCAACCTTAAGTATAATTACAGAAATCATTTTTAAAACAATAAATTGTAAGCTACATGAATAGGCTCTAGAAATGACTACAAATCAAGATATTTAAACAGGAAGCCATGGAAATAAACAAATATAAAAGGTTGGGTCAAGCAGTATTGCCCACCATGTGCAGTTAATGGCACTCAAAACTGAATAAACCAATTTAATATTTCTTTATGCAATAATCGCATTTATAATTATCAGGTGTATCAGCTCCACTGCATTCCTCATGTGCCCATTCAGAGAAGGAGACACAATGGAACCACAGATCGTTATTTTGTCCAAATTCTCCGCAAATAAAACAGGTATCTTTAGACACAGATTCCAAATCGTCAAGTTCGTCATCGTCACACACATATTTAATTAGTTGATAGAATCTTCGTCACTGGAGCTATCAGGCAAATTGATTTTCCTTCCTCTTTTTCATTTCTAGGGATTCTTCTTGTTGGTCTTTTTGGTGCTATTCCTTTTGGTTCCAATGTTTTTGTGCAACCTTTTAAGGATCACTGTCTCTGCTTCCTGCAGTTGTTCCTTCATTGGAGAGGCTGTTAGAATCTGAGAACTCATTTTATTTGGCTTTTGTCGAGTGGTCATCTTGGAAACATTTGAGAGACCTGGAATGGGGGAAATATCTGCGACTGTAGAGCTTTTGGTCATTTCTGGATCTCTGGAGACAGAAGTGATTGGTGAGGAAGGGAAAGGCCTAATTCTGATAACTCGAACAAGGAATTGGTAGAGCACTCTGATACTGTTGGTTCAGTGGCAGTAGAACTGTTTGTTTGTCTGTTTTTTTTTTATTTTTATTTTTTTAATTTTGCGTCCTCCAACTTAAGTCATATCAGACTGTGAATGAAATGGGTGAAATGATGCTCAATGTGTCGAGGGTCCATGGAGCTTAGAGTTATCTGACATTCATCTATCAGGATAAGGGAAAACCCCGGAAAAAACCTTATCCAGGTAACTCACCCTGACCAAGATTCGAACTCGGGACTTCTTGAACATGAGGCGGACATGCTGCCATCTATGCTACCGAGGCGGTCAGAACTGGTTGTTGCTGAGGTCATGTCCAATACAGGCGTTTGTTGGTGTGTGTGTATGTAATTTACGACCTCCAACGTTAAGTCATATCGGACGATGAATGGAATGGATGAAATGATGCTCAAATGAGTCCGGGGTCCATGGAGCTTAGAGTTACCCGAGATTCGTCTTACAGGGTAAGGAAAAACCCCGGAAAAAATCTTATCCAGTTAACTCACCCTGACCGAGATTCAAACTCGGGACCACTTGGACGTGAGGCAGACATGCTACCACCACGCTATCAAGGCGGGCTAGGCGTTTGTTGATGAGTAGGTCCACTAGGCAATGTTTCATGATCTTCGTCCACAACAGAAAGTGCCTGCTATTCACTGGTTGTTGGCCTACCGGTATTTGTAAGTTTTCTGCGGTCATAAAATCTTCATCACTGAACTGATCTGTTGAGAGGCCAAATACCAGAGTCCTGAAGCCCATGAGCTGCTATTTATTTGTATTGTCACCCTGGTGGTAGGCTCGCGCAGCCGATGAAAAATGATGGCCGATCGTTACCGGAGATGAGAGTAGTTGTTAGAGAGAAAATAAACAGTTTGGGGTTAGCTAGCAAATTGTGATGGACGAATGTATTTGCTAGGAGAATAAAGTGTAGTTTTTGTGTTTTATAACCTCGTTTTATCATTTCACGAACCCACAAAGTCACAACTGGTGTCAGAAGTGGGATAACAACATCACGGAACATTATGGCCATGGAATCGGCATTGGAAATGCTTTTGCAGAAGATGAACGAATTAACAGCGAAGTCGGAAGCGGCAAATAACAACTTGGCCGCGAAGATGAACGAGTTAACAACAAAAACAGAAGCGGCAAATAACAACCTGGCCGCAGAGTTGAAAGAAATAAAGACCGAATTGACCACAGAAATGAAGGCAGCGAACGACAGTCTGGCCACGGAAATGAAGGAGGCGAACGAGGTCCTCGCCGCCAAATTTGAGGAACAGTTGGCCGGCGTGAGGGATGACGTGACGGAGCTGGGCAAGCGGATGGGCCAAGTGGACGAGCGCGTCGAGGACCTGGCGAACCGCTTCAATGACCTAGAGGAAAAGGCCAACAATAACGCCAAGTCCCTGAACGCCATGGTTGAAGACGTAGAAGACCTCGCGAACCGCGTAAACAACCTGGAGGGAAAGGCCGACAGCAGCTTCAAGTCCCTGAACGCCATGGTGGAGGACGTCGTCGGCACGAGACTGAAGGATTTGAAGGCTGACGCACCGGGACGCGACACAACATCGGCGCGCGTCAAACCTCCGAAATATGACGGCGCGTCAACATTTGAGGTCTTCCGCCGCCAGTTCGACACAGTGGCCAAGCACAACAGATGGTCACCGGAGGAGGAGGCCACACAGTTAATAGCCAGCCTCCAGGGACGGGCCGCGGAAATCCTAAACGCGGTGCAGACGACGGCGGCGCCCAAGGACATCTGGGAGGCCCTGGAGAATCGTTTCGGGAACCACCGCTTAGCCGCAGCATACCGCAGCCAGCTAAAGGCAAGGTCGCAGCAGCCGGGGGAGACGCTGCAGGAGTTCGCCATAGCGATCGAGCAGCTGGCTAGCAAGGCCTTGGTTGACCTGCCACTGGAGTTCGTATCCCGGGAAGCCGCCTACAATTTTGTCGACGGGGTACGGGACCCGGAGATTCGTCAGCGCCTAATGCTCGGCGATTATAAAACCATCCACGAGGCGCTGACAGCGGCATTAAGGATGGAGGCGGCCAAGGTAGGATCTATCCCGACGTCGAGAACGAGGAGTGTCCGCTACGCCGGAGACAGAAGACCATCTGTGGGAGGCCGGCGAACACCTAGTGGCCTGTGTTGGGGGTGTGGACAGCCCGGGCACCTGCAGAGAGACTGCCCACATCAGGAAGAGCAGCCGGAAGAACGAGTAAGGCCCGTCGTGGAGAGGGGCACGTCGGCGCCATCACAACCATCCCACTCCTGACACCAGTTGTGACTTTGTGGGTTCGTGAAATGATAAAACGAGGTTATAAAACACAAAAACTACACTTTATTCTCCTAGCAAATACATTCGTCCATCACAATTTGCTAGCTAACCTCAAACTGTTTATTTTCTCTCTAACAACTACTCTCATCTCCGGTAACGATCGGCCATCATTTTTCATCGGCTTCGCGAGCCTACCACCAGGGTGACAGTATTAATGTATAAGATTAATGGAAAGTAACAAATCCCATATCACTTTAAGTGATCGGTTGGATAAAATAATTCAACACTCAAATACATGTTAAGACTATGGCACTCGCCTGGCGGATAATAGCATTGAGGATTGAGCGCCATTAGAGTAGCCGTATTCCCATAAAAGCCCTGGGTGTTCAGCCGGCGAGCCTGTTTTCAATATCCGCTTGGCGCCTCATGTATGCCAGTTCCTCCCTCTCTCCCTCCCCCCCCTCCCAGCCGTATGCGTCAACCTGTATGCGCAAAGGTCAGTGTGTTTCCTCATCTAGACGAGTGAACTTGGTTATCACGTGCTTTGTTGGGAATATTAAATCTGTGAAACTTATCAGTTACTTTTGTCTGTAAGTGTTGCAGTGCATAAAAGGGGAGTACTATGGCAGCCAATCGCTCTAAAGTTTATCGCAGAACTGTAAAAGGGCAAGCTAGAGAAATAATAGCAAATGTTTTAAATTTTATGCGACGGGAAGCCGACGGAACTAATTTTGTAATCCCTGTGAATAAGGTTAATGAGCGTGTTGCAGTCGCAACGGGCGTTTCGCTATCCACGGTTAAGAAAATAAAGGAGATGATTGATATACAGAGCGGTTCAGTCTCTTCACTGGTACACCAAAGCGAAACAAAAACAGGTCCAAACCATTCACTGATCTCGATGATTTTGATATGTGTGTAGTTCGCAGGACTATAAATGAATTCGACATCCATGAAAAGCGAGTTCCTACAGTTAAAGCTGTGTTACATAAATTAAGAGAAACAATTAATTACAAAGGTAGAGAGTCAAGCTTGCTCAAAGTGTTCAAGCGTCTGGGATTTCGATGGCGAAACACGCGTCAGAACAGACGCATTCTAATTGAAAAGCATACCATAAGAAGTGCTCGTGTTTCATTTTTACGTGCTATAACAAAATACCGACAGGAAGGTCGTCCTATTGTCTACAGCGACGAGACATATATACACAGTTCGCACACAAAGAAGAAAGCTTGGTCTGACGATAGTACACAGGGTTATATGGCACCTACATCCAAAGGACAAAAATTAATTATTGTGAATGCAGGAACAGAAAAGGGTTTCATTCCCAATGCGCAATTGATCTTTAAATCAAACACAAAAAGTGGAGACTATCATAGGGAAATGAACAGCGAAAATTATTTGAAATGGGTTAAAGAAAAACTAAAGCCCAATCTTCCAGAAAAGTCTGTTCTTGTGATAGACTGGTTAGACCGCTTGGCTCTCACCAAGGCGGCCCGGGTTCGATCCCAGGCGAACGCAAAGTGAGATTTGTCGTGGACAACACGGCGCTGGGGCGGGTTTTCTCCGGGACCTGCGGTTTCCCCCGCCATCTCATTCCACCGGTGCTCCATCTTCATCTCATGTATCATCAGTGTCACCGCCTGCGGTGTCGTATGTAGTAAAAGCGGGCGTCAAACACTTCACATTTTACTTGTGATAGACAACGCTTCATATCACAATGTGACCAGAGAAAAATGCCCCACAGCGAACACAAAAAAGCAGGATATATAAGACTGGTTGGTTAAGCATAGGATTCCGTTCGGAAGCCATATGCTGAAAGCGGAACTATATGATCTTATGAAGTTGCATAAGCCAAAACAAAAGAAATATATTGTGGATGCAATTTTAGAAGAAGATCGGCACGTAGTTCTCCGCTTACCACCGTACCATCCCGACCTGAATGCCATAGAAAAAATTTGGGCAAATGTAAAAGAATGGGTTGCGCTTTGCAATATGAGCTTCAACATGGGAGACGTGTGGCGTTTGTGCGAACAGCGATTTGGTGAAATAGGAGAAGCAGAATGGGGTCCAGTTTGCCGGCATGTTCACCAAGTGGAACAGAAATATATAAAAACTGAGTTGTCTCCTAGAAACAGAGGTGAAAAAGCTAACGATCACTGTTAATGACGACAGTAGCAGCAGTGATTCGGAAAGTGATTACTCAGCAACGTCTGATTATGAGTGCAGCAGCAGAGCCGAGAGGTACGTTTTCGAGGGATGGGCAGACGACATGCTGGACGGCATCGAGGAACTTCCCCAATCACCTCACGCCTAAGCCACGCCCATCGGTGGTGAGAGTCGCTCCTAAGGTAAGCAATGCATTATGCTAGGGTTTTTACGGAAGTAATCTAACTCTACCCGCCAACAACATGTTGGATTTATATTGGAGAGCAAGAGAGCTAATGGCTTCATTGCCAAAGCCTAGCATTTGAAAACAACAATAACAACATGTTGGATTTATCACGAGAATCACGCTTCAAGCACAGCACCACAAGACCGACTAAAGTATCTGTTGGTAGCCATAAATAGGGACTCTCAACTAATGTACTTTGTAAAACATGTTTAGAAGTCTATTTAGTGTTACCTTGTAATGATCTTGGTGTATCTGCAAAAAGAAATTCACACAAAACACGCTTCTCAACAAACCTTCATACAATTCTCCACGGACTGGATACTCCTTTTGTGTGTTACCCTGACTGTCCGTTAGATGTTAGTGGTATGCAGTATCTGCTAGAATCACTGTCTCTCAAGAATAGCACATGAGCGCCACTGTACTACTCTCCCCTAATCAGTGCGTTATCTGAGAGGTTTCTATTACCAAAGATAAATCCATCAAAAGATTTCACCGTGTGCTGAAGGATGACATTCGAGCCCATTATACAGCTAAATGGAATAATGTACTACCCATAATTCTACTTTGGTTTTCGTTGCTCTTTTCGGAATGAAAGCAATTCTACAGTAGTGGAGATGGTCTATGGTACTACGTTAAAGTTACCTGGAGACTTCTTTGAGATGATGAGTTATATATAAGGGCGCTCAACTGCTCGGTCATCAGCGCCCTTTCAAAAATCTTTATCATGGCATTAGCCAAAGATAACCTGATCTAAAAGTTTAAACAATGAAAACAAAAAGGAATTAGGATACACAAGAAAAAAATGAAAAGCTATATATAGTATTGAATAAAACACCAAAAGGCATTAAAAACACTATTTTCAATATTAACGTTGAATGACAAAAGAAGTTACCTGCGCAGTGGTGGTCGAATTAATTTGTTGCTTTTTTTTTTTTGGAGTTGGGCTAGCATTTACAGCAGGTTTATCCTGCTTTATGTTTTTACTGTCCTTCTGGCAGTTAAGGCAGGATCTTCATCTTTCATATCCTCTATGGAGAGGACTGATTTCCATCTAATAATTTCAGCTCCAAGGGTCGAATCGGTCAGAAACTGCGATCGACGAAGATAAAAGTCACCGATCGAAGTCCTCTCCAGATGATGTTGATGGAGGAGGTGGTCGTGGACTTTTATGCTGGCTAGCTTTCTTTTTACTGGTCTTACTATTTTCCTTAAGGAAGTCAGTTCTGTCATGTGAGGTCTTAAATTTCCTTGGCGATACATTATTGCGACTAGTTCACATGTTGTTTTTGAAGTAGATGTTTTCGGCGGTGACATGGCTGAATCCTGCTTAGGACTGGACTTGGTAGGCGCGCTCACTCTTGTTCGTGGTGGTGTCTGTTGCTTTGGCTGTAATCTTGGTGTAACTGTTCTTTCGAACATCACTTCCACATTTACGTCGCTAGTTTGTGTTGCAATGTCACGTCTATGTACCAGCATAGCTGCAACTGCATTATAAGTAACAGTCCTACAGATGACTGACGAATACACAACAGTTTCCGGGCTTCTACAAAGGACACCTTCTCTCTCACCCGGATCTCTTTAGGTTGCCTTTTCCTCCATAAAACGTGAGCATCCTCGTGAGTTCGATGAATGATTGCCACTGCAGTTAACACATGTTGCAGATGAAGTACATGCATCATCATGTTTGACTTGCACACAGACAATGCAAGTAGCAACTCCATTACAAGAATCACTCGTTTGGCCAAAGCGCTAACATTTATAACACCTCAATGGATTGGGTATATACTGCCTCACTTCAATAGCTTCATACCCTGCCTTAATCATTTGTGGGAGATCTACCCCATCCAAGGTAAGAAACAGGGTACAAGTGGGCACTAGTTCACCTCGTTCTTTGCGGTGAACTCGATATACATGTCACACCTTGTTCTTAAAAAATTCTACATTCTAGTTCTTAAAATAATAGTAATAATAATAATAATAATAATAATAATAATAATAATAATAATAATAATAATAATAATAATAATAATAATAATAATAATAATAATAATAATAATAATAATAATTGCATATTGTAATATAATAATTACAAAAATATAACACATTAAAAATTATTTGACCTGAGTTTTTCCTTACATGCATTATCCTTAATTACTATTTGTATTATTATTATGTTAATGACTACTGTATTACTTGAATTACCATTGCATTATTTAATTACTACTGTATTATCTAATTGCTACTGTTATATTCTTATGGGTACTAATTTGACGAAGCCATGCATATTGTATATTCCTACGGTCAATAAAATTTACTTGCTTAGTTACTTACATGTATGTACAGTCACAGTGTAAGTTGCCACCGTTTTGGGTAGAAAAGTCCAAGTCAAGCTGAAGCACAATTTCATATTGCTGCCATTAAAACGGAAACAACCAAATTTAACTATTAGCCAAACTAGAGCCACGTTTTGTTGAAAATATCTGGGATTTAGTTAGCAGTTCCATGGCTAAAGAAAGGCTTTTAACGGTATTCAAGCTGAG
Source organism: Mantis religiosa (assembly GCA_030765055.1). Lineage (NCBI taxonomy): Eukaryota > Metazoa > Arthropoda > Insecta > Mantodea > Mantidae > Mantis > Mantis religiosa. The sequence continues at coordinate 273,442,568 of CM060947.1, forward strand.
TGAAGAGGGCCAGATAAAAGTAGTCAGTGAACTTGAATTAGGTGACCTGAAACCAAGGCAATTGTTATTGAAAATGATCGGTTATGCCGGAAACAACGTTTCTGAGAAAATCCTTAAAACCTTATGGTTATATAAACTCCCGGGTCATAATTTTTTTACTATTTCTGACGAAAGTGTGGATAAGCTCTTTTGGAAGATCGAATGATGGAGATGCGATCAGTTAATGAGAGAACTAACATGATTTAATGTATATTATTCATAAAATGTGACTAAACTTAACACTCAAAAAGTACTGAATATGTACAATTCTAAATTCAACAGTAATTAAAAGAAATGGCGGAGTTAGAGCAGTTCTCCGCTAAAAAGGATCGAAACAAATTAAAAGCTAAAAAGCTGAAAGGTGGATCAACTGAAAATTTAGAAGACACGATCAGACGGTTGCGTATTCGATGCGTTGAGGTCACCACTTTATTGGTGACTGTTAATTTTATTTACTCAAATTCAACTCGTTGTCAATAACAACCAAAATATTGTTGTTACAGTTGAACATCACATTACCAACCTCAGAATAATACTGTTTGCTGCCAACCTGTCTTGCAGCAGTACCAACCCATGATTGATCAATGACAAACAGTAACATTCTGAATTAATTATAATGAAAATAACTATAACAAGTACATATTAATATCAAGATATTTCGGCTCCTGTGATTAGGTTCCGACATAGTCACTTAAAGCCTTCAGGTTAACATCTAACATGTTATCATCTAGCGAATAGATTTCCAAAACAGCTATTACCTTATTCAGACAAAATTAATAAACCGTTAAGATACAGCAGTGCTGTACAAGAAAATTGTTAAATTATAAATAACTATTTCAGAATTCAGAGAGTAAAGATGTAATACCGGCTAATAGATTTAATTTTAGAAATAGGCATATTCTGAGGTTAAAGACACCGTTATTGTGAACCTTTACCGCATCAAACTTTACCGCCTATTATTTATTATATTATTATTTATTATTCAAATAATAAAGACGATTTTATTGCCGACGTAGAAATAACCACACATAACCTAAAAAATGAAAACTTAACCAAAGCCAAAATTGAATGTCTGGTTATAATAAAGCAGTTATCCCCAATATACAATAAAACTTACAACAAAACAATAAGAAATTTAAATAGGAAGCCTGTGGTATACCTAAAAGCCGACAAAGGTAATTCTGTAGTAATTATGGAGACAGAAGACTATATTCAGAGGGTAAACCTTATGTTAGACAGTCCAGAATATGAAATAATTCCAAAAAATCCATTAACCCCAAGTATCACTTTGTTAATAAAGCTTTATCAATTACAAAAACATTAAGTACATCTGAAAAATACAACTTAAAACCTTCCAACCCCACACTACCAAGGTTGTACTGTCAGCCAAAAATCCACAAACAAGACAACAGCATGAGACCCATCATCAGTGGCATCAATTCACCTACATACCACATTTCAAAGTGGCTAGTAAGAAAATTAAAATCATATGACAAATTTCAAAGTTTGGGAATAAAAAACTCCTTAGAATTGATAAATCACCTATAGAAGTACAACATCCCTGGAAATCACATACTAATTTCTTTTGACGTTAAAGCACTTTTTACAAGCATTCCAGTAGAAAAAATACCTACATTCCTCAAAAAATGGCTAACCCAGACTACAACGGACCCCAGAGAAATAGATGACATTATCAATCTTACAGATTTATGCATAAGGAATAATTACTTCATGTTTAACCAAATATTCTACAGACAACCAAAAGGATTAGCTATGGGGAACCCACTTTCGCCTATTTTAGCAGACCTATACATGAGCTATTTTGAAACACACATAGTAAAGGCCTTCCCACAGATTTATAAATTTTGGCGGAGATATGTTGATGATGTTTTTGCTATCATTCCGGAAAAACTTAGAGAAGATTCTCTAAAATTACTAAACCTGCAAGATAATCACATCCAGTTTACAATGGAAGTAGAAAGAGACAACACCCTACCCTTTTTGGACATCAAGATAACTAGAAATTGTCATGGTGTAGATTTTGGAATATACAGGAAGCCCACACACAAAGATAATTATATAAAGAAAAATGAATACAACCCAGTTTCACATCAACTAGCTGCCTTTAGGAGTCTAATTCACCGGCTATACAACATCCCACTGAGTAAGGAGGAATTTTTGAAAGAACAACACATAAAAGACATAGCGGTATTAAATGGATTCAACCCAGCCATCATAAGGAACATGATGAAGAGAAAAGAAATACTGAAGATAATATCAAAAAATACCACTCTCATACCACTTAAAAACACAAATTGGCAATATAGAAAATTCACCTACCATTCATGGGCTTTTAGAAAATTTGAACGAATCTTCAAAAGACTAAACTTAAAACTAGCACCCCAAAACAAATTCAGTCTGAGGAACCTGCTAAATAAACCACTAAAAAATTCAATCCCCAACAATTTGAAATCAGGAATTTATCAGATAAATTGTGAAACCTGTGAAAAAAAGCTACATAGGACAAACTAAGAGAAAGTTGTTAACCAGCAAAAGGAACACCAGAGGAACATTAAGTTGAAACAAACAGAAAAATCTGCAGTTTCACACCATTTTTGGACAGAAAACCACAACATTGGCCACAACATTTAACTGTTAAAATCTTGATATTCTAGTCCTTACTGAACATGGGCTAAGGGAATATGAATCGCACAATGCATTTATTAATAATATGAAATTGGTAGCAATATACTGCCGGGGAAAAAAGAAATGGGGCGGTGTAGGCATTTTTATAAATATAGCACTAAACAACTCCTATGAAAATATCGATCTTACATCTTTAATCATTGAAGGTCGAATCGAGCTGGCTGGAGTCAGAATGATCTGGCAAAAGCAAAGAGTAATAATTATCGGCATATACAGGCCACCTAATGGGGATATCAATATTTTTTTGGAGAAAATAACGCTTTTACTAGAAATGTATCTGGCAAAAAGTAACTACAAAAATTATAATATTAGGTGACCTAAATATAAATACCCATAATAATACACCCTCAAAAATTAAACTTGAACGCTTATTAAATGAATTTAATCTAAAATTAACAATTAATGAGCCCACTCGTATTACCACAAACACAGCCTCAATAATTGATAACATTATCACAAACATCACTGACTTGCCATATAAAACTGAAGTAATCCATTCTTGTCTATCAGACCTTACTGCCCAAATGATCAGTTTCCAAGAACTTTTTGAAAACAAATTTCCTGCTGTATCCAAAACTGTAAAAAGAAGTTATAATTCCTTTAATGAAACCAATCTATTTCTGTTAAAAAAAGCTGTTGACTGGGGGGATATTTACATGGAGTCTGATCCAAATAAAAAGCTAGACGTATTTTATAAAATTATAAAGGACAATATAAATATTTATTGTCCTCTTATTAGTAGTAGAAATAAAATACAAAATAAAGCAACGAATATACAATGGATTACACCAGAAATTAAACAAATGCGAATTCAGTTAAAATTAGCTATTTCTAAGGTAAACCACTACAATACTGAAGCTAATAAAATTGGTTTAAAAAGCTTAAAATGTATCTATGGGCAAACGGTTGTAAATGCCAAACAGGAAATCATAATTACTAAAATTAGGCAAGTGAGTCAACCTTGTATATACTTTTCTCCACTTACAAGTTTTTTATGAAGACTAGTTTCTGGGGACTTCTCCCCTATCGTCAGCTCTGTGGTAGACTGATGATGCATCCGGTGTCTGCATCTGGCTTGGTGTTGTGCTGCCATCTAACGTCCTGGTAAGTTTGATGACGTCATCTACCGCGGGAATTTCAAAATTCATCAAGAGGTCCCTTTTTTTCGTAATAAATATGTTTTCCCAAATCTGTAGTTCCAGAGGTTTCTTTGCCTGTTTGATCAGTTCTATTTCTTGTTTTATGTTGTGATTCTCAGACCAAAAGTGATGTGATACGGCCGACTTGTCCATTTGTTTGAATTTAATATTTCTGAAGTGTTCTTTCATTCTTGTTCCTAGATTCCTTTTGGTCTTACCAATGTATATCTTGTCACAATCCTGGCAACTCATTTGGTAAATGCCTGATAATTGAGTTTTCGGTGTGCTATTTTTTAGAGGGTGGTTTAGTAAGTTGTGGATGTTGTGTTTGTTTTGAGGGGCTAATTTTATGTTGAAGCTCTTAAATATCTTTTCAAATTTTTTGAAGTATTTTGGATGAAATGTAAATTTTCCATATCTGGTGTTTGGGTTTTCTAGTTTTTTTAACGTAGTAATGTCCTTTAAGTATTTGTTTCTTTTGTGTCTATAGATCAGTTTTTTGATGAAATTTGTGTTATAGTTGTTCAGTTCGGCAACCTGGTGTATGTGAGCGTACTCCTGTTCATATTCTGTTTTTGTTAGCGGAATGTTGATTAATCTGTGAACTAAACTATGGAATACTGCATATTGATGTTGTACTGGGTTGAATGGGTTGCATTTAATGTAATTGTCAACATGTGTTGCTTTTCGGTATATTCCAAATTGTAATCCTGTTGGTGTTCTAATGATTTTCAAATCTAGAAAAGGTAGCCAATCATCCTGCTCTACTTCAATGGTGAAAACTATGGATTTTTCTTGTAGGTTTAGCAACTTTATAGCATCCTCGGTTAGTCTTCTAGGGACTATCGCAAACACATCGTCGACATATCTATGCCAACATTTGAAAATATGTGGAAAGGCTTTAGTAATGTGTGTTTCCAAATTACTCATGAACAGATTAGCTAGTAATGGTGAAAGAGGGTTACCCATGGCCAAGCCTGCTGTTTGTTGGAAGATCTTGCTGGAGAACGTGAAGCTGTTTTGTTCAATACATAGGGTGGTTAATTTGATGTATTCCTCTATTTTATCATCTGCAACGTTGCTTTTGGATAACCAGCCTTTCATCAATTTTGGAATTTTTTCTACTGGTATGCTCGTGAATAGAGATCTGATATCAAAGGACACCATCACCTCTTCAGTTTTTATAATTGTGTTTTCAATTTTCTTTACTAAATCAAATGAATTGTTTATGCTTAGAGATTCAAACTTTTCAAACTTGTCAAATTCTTCCAACTACCATTTTGCCAGTTTGTAAGTCGGGGCATCTATATTGTTAATAATGGGTCGCAATGGAAATCATAAGTCGTAAAATCCTAAATTCACCAAACATTTGTAAATCCAGCTGGCAGGTAATAAATGAATTCCGAAAACCATCAAATTTTGCCGATGCTAGCGTCTATGTAATCAAGACGAAAGAAGGTATCACAGATGACCTGGGAAAGGCAGCTGCAGCTTTCAATGATCATTTTGCCTCAGTTGGAAAAAAATATACATAACCTCAATAAAACCAACTGCAATAACTCATAACCAAACAATGTGAGTGATAAAACGAGATTGAAAAATCAGTCAAGTATTTACCTCTACCCAACCTGTGCAAATGAAATCCGCAATATAATAAAACATTTAAAAGCAAAGAACAGCCTTGGTGTATATGGTATTCCTATGTCATTACTGAAAACATGTAGTCAGGAAATTGTAAATCCCCTTGCTGATATAATAAACTCTTGTCTAGAAATTGGAATCTTCCCAGACAAATTAAAAATTGCCAAGGTAGCACCAATCTTTAAAAAAGGAGACAAAAGAGAACTAAATAATTACCGCCCAATATCTATCTTACCTGCCATCTCAAAAATCCTTGAACAATTAATCTATAAAAGATTCATGGGCTTTTTAAATAAATTCAGTCTTATACCTAAACACCAAAATGGTTTTGTAGATCAACAGTCTGTGCAGTCATTGAATGCATTCAAGAAATTATAAAAAATATCAATGCAGGTAGATATGCAACAGCCATCTTATTAGATCTTACTAAAGCGTTCGACTGTGTTGATAAAAGTATACTAATGAACAAACTGCAACTTTTGGGAATTAGAAGTCTAGGATACAAATTAATAGAATCCTATATACAAATAGGAAACAATATGTAGTTTTGAATTCCTATATCAACTACAACGGAACTGACATATGGGGTCCCACAGGGATCAATCCTTGGTCCTCTTTTATTTATTTTATATATACACGATATAGCTGAATATATACATAACAACACAAAATTAATACAATATGCAGACGACACCACTGTCATAGCCAGCAATACATCAAGCAAAATGCTAGAAGAAACCCTATATATAACAACTACAAAACTATTGCAGTACTTTTCTACATTAAACTTAAGTATAAATGCATTAAAATGTGAACTCATAACATTTGGCTTGAAGACACTGAATGCGCCTATACAATTAAATATTGACAGCAACTTGATAAATAGTGTTGACAATGTACAACTACTTGGGGTCGCACTGGACAAAAAACTATCTTTTACACCCCATGTTGACCAATTAGCATTAAAACTAAGTAAAAATTTATTTCTTTTAAAGTGTCTAAAGAACTATGTCCCAGAAGCAACTATTAGAATAATTTATTTCTCCCTCATTCAGTCACACATCTCATATGGTCTGGAGATCTGGGGCAATACTTCAAAATTAAATTTAAAGAAAATTTTTACTTTACAGAAAAGAGCAATTATATATATAATTAATTAAAAAACTAAAGAATCATGTAGGGAAGCCTTTCGTCAGCAAAAAATAATGACGCTGACAAGCCTGTACAACTACAAAACAATTTTATATATGATATAATACATCCCATTGCAAACAAATTCGGATATTCATAACCATAACACAAGAAACAAGAATAATTTCGCTACTATGATGTATAGGCTCCACCTGTGTGACAAGTTGCCTAGTTACATGGGAGCCAAGCTATATAACAAACTCCCAGCAGAAGTTAAAGTGTCTAGTAACTTAACAAAATTCAAATTTTTCTTGAAATCATATTTAATTAATAATATTTTTCATTCACTTGATGAATTTCTAAGCTAAGACTACAACTTCAGAATTTATCGTTTGAATGCTAGTTTCTTATCTCACAATACTTATGACTAAAACCTAGACATTGTATTAGGTGTACAAGACATTATACATTTAGATTAACATCACCTAAGTTTAATTGTATATAATTGACGACTTGCCTGTTTTCAACAATGCTTGTAAAACATAAGGTGATAATAAAGTATTATTATTATTAATTATTATTATTATTATTATTATTATTATTATTATTATTATTATTATTATTATTATTATTATTATTATTATTATTATTATTATTATTATTATTATTATTATTATTATTATTATTATTATTATTATTATTATTATTATTATTATTATTATTATTATTATTATTATTATTATTATTATTATTATTATTATTATTATTATTATTATTATTATTATTATTATTATTATTATTATTATTATTATTATTATTATTATTATTATTATTATTATTATTATTATTATTATTATTATTATTATTATTATTATTATTATTATTATTATTATTATTATTATTATTATTATTATTATTATTATTATTATTATTATTATTATTATTATTATTATTATTATCATTATCATTATCATTATCATCATCATCATTATCATTATCATTATCATTTAATTACACCCATAGAATTGGATATTTGGAAAAAAATATTTATAAACAAAAACCGTGATAAAGTTATAAATTTTGAAATCCCGGCATTAAATGAAGTATTAAAACTTAGTGCCCCTAACACCAGATGGCAGAGTGATTGGAGCTCCGTTGTAGTGGAAGAAGAGGAGGATTCATTTAGTTACCAAACAGCTGAGGATGAGATCGAATGATCTTGAAAACGTTTCAATTATACAACAACAAGTAAGTGAAGTTTGAGTGTAAACATAGTGACTCATAAATCAAACTCAAATACAACCTTCTTCCAGAAATCAAACCCATCATATTTATATTCTTTTGCAAATGCAACTCGCTTCTTTCTGTTGATTTTACTGATACATGGTTTTGTACGGGCTGTTCAGCCTCCATATTCAGCTTCATAAAGCAAGTTTCGTATAGTTTGTGCTGAAACAGAATTTCCTGTGTATGTTTCAACTGCAATAGTAAGTTTTGGAGCACTTAGTTTAGGATTTTTCTTGACTTTTCTAAGTAACTGTCATTTCTCCATCTCAGATAGAACTGCAGGATGACCGCTTCTTGATTGATTTTTGTAAGTTTTGTTTTGATCAAACCTTCGCTGCACCGGTACATCTTCCAATTGTTTCTCCAGTTTCTTGAATAGATTTTCCTTTTTTAAATAACCTGATGCAAATTTCTCTCTCTTTTGTTGTAGTTTCACAACATTTTCAAACCATATTACTTAAATAGCATAAGTCACTCCTTGATGTGATAGTAACAAATATGGAATATTTAACACAATCTCAAGTAATTGAAACAGGGTTATCTGACCACAAGGCACAAATACTAACAACCACATTAAATAAACCTAAACAAGACAATATAAAGACCACTAAATGGTGCTACAATGAAACCAATTTAGACAATTTCAAATGTCTACTAAGAAGGGAACAATGGACTGAGGTATACACAGAAAATACAGTGGATTCAAAATTTACTAAGCTAATTCATACTTTTCTACACAACTTTGAAATTGCGTTTCCGATAAAAAAGAGTATTGTAGGATACAGAGGGAGAAATAACTGGGTAACTAAAGGGATTAGGATATCATCAAGGAGATTAAGGTTTTTAAGTGAGGTAGAAAAACGGAGAGGTGCGTCAAATGAAACAAGAGAGTATATACATACTTATAGGAAGATCTATAAGAAAGTCATAAGGGCAGCAAAAAAACTAGAGAATGATAGATATATATTAGGGTCAGTAAATAAAAATGTGGCAAATGATAAAGAAGGAAACTGGTAAAACAAACCAAAAGGAAACCCAACTTGAACTAATAGAAAATGGTAATAAAATAAAAATGGTAATAAAATAAAAGACCCAGTACAGATGGCAGAACTATTTAATAGACATTTCACGGAAATAGCAAACAAAATCTTGTATAACAAATATGGGTTACTAAATGGTCAACACAGTTACAGTAACAAAATACAGATATGCATAAATTCATTTTTTATTAGGCCAATAAGTATAGAAGAGATAAAAAGAGTAACAAAGGGACTAAAAAATAAGTTTTCATCAGGGGCAGATGATTATACCTGATTACATAGTGAAAGAGTGCATAGAAGAAATATCAGAACCTTTATTGCATGTGTATAATGCATCTTTTGAGACAGAGGTATTTCCAGAAAAACTTAAGGTAGTTAAAGTTAAGCCACTGATTACATAGTGAAAGAGTGCATAGAAGAAATATCAGAACCTTTATTGCATGTGTATAATGCATCTTTTGAGACAGAGGTATTTCCAGAAAAACTTAAGGTAGTTAAAGTTAAGCCACTGTACAAAAAAGGACCGACACATGACATTCAAAATTACAGACCAGTATCAATGTTATCAATTTTTTCAAAAATTTTAGAAAAACTCATGTACAATAGAATCATTGGCTTCATAGAGAAAAACAACATTTTAACAGACTCCCAACATGGGTTTAGACACAAAAGATCAACAGAAAGAGCTGTTTACTCTGTATTAACGCAAATAATAGAGGTATTAGAGAAGAAACATAAGGCAGTAGGACTATTTATGGACCTCACAAAAGCTTATGACGTAATAAACCACAAAATATTGCTCGAAAAATTAAGTATATATGGAATAAGGGTGATAGCATATACATGGTTTGAATCATATATATCTCATAGAACTCAGATAGTAGAAATTAGCCAAGTAAATAAACAACAGTGTAAAATAGTGAAATGTAAGTCAACACTTAAAAAAGTGGAGCATGGGGTACCTCAGGGATCAATTCTAGGCCCACTTCTCTTTTTACTATACATAAATGATATGCCACTAAATGTCCAAAATGCAGAGGTAATATTATTTGCAGATGATACAAACGTACTGGTAAAAGCAAAATGTGACACGGAACTTCAAGAAGAAATAGACAATAACACAACAAAACTAAAATCCTGGTTTAAATCCAACAGATTATTAGTAAATACAGATAAAACAGTGGGTATGAGTTTTCATATGAACCAAAATAGAAGTGACACAACAAAATCACCAATAAAACTAGAGGGAGAGATGATAAAGTATCAAGGGAAATCGCAGTTTCTGGGAATAATGATAAGGGAAGCACATATAAACAAACTAACCAAAAAACTTAGCATGGGATGTTACATCATAAATGCACTAAAAAGCAGCACAAGCCCACAGGTTCTAAGAACTATATATTTTGCACAAGTCCATAGCCATATTCGATATGGAATAATATTCTGGGGTGTTGCAACCAAATGGGAAGAGGTTTTCAAAATGCAGAAGCGAGCAATAAGAATAATGATGGGCAAGACAAGTAGAACATCTTGCAGAGAGTTATTAAAAAAATTAAAGATTATGCCTGTAGCCTGTACATACATGCTAGAAGTAATTTACTATGTTCAACAACACAAACATACATTAATCAAAAACAGTCAGTTACATGATCATCAAACAAGACATAGGGAAAACTTACACATTCAACAATATAGAACTAATTTAGCAAAAAATAGTGCACTTCACAATGGTATAAAACTATACAATAAATTACCAACAAATATAAAGATTATCAAGGATAATAAAGTATTTAAACAAAGCTTGGGTCATTCCTATTACATAACTCATTTTATTCAGTGACTGAATTCCTAGACATGTAATGTACACCGACAGAGTACCGACAATGTACCGACAGAGACGCACCTATCACCTCCGAGGAGTTCACTGAACCTGCATCCATTAGTCGACAACAGCTGATGATGTTAGAAAGATCCTAACGAAACGCGTTCTAGGTAAATACTAGCAATAAATGGAGCATTGTATTGACTTAACGGATGAATAAAACTACTACTACTACTACTACTACTACTACATTGAGTATTAGTTCGACTCAAAATTGTATTAATTTTGTGCTTCATTGTATCATAGTCCTTAAACAACGGAATAATGTAATGTACAGTTATTAGTTGAATCTCTAACCAAATCAGGAATCTTAATTTTAAATGTATTTTAGTAAATTGTATATTTATCATTTTAGTAAATTGTATACTTATCATTTTAGTAAATTGTACATCAACTTGAGGAAGCCATGAAAATGTAAAAATGTTTTTCAAACAGTGAATAAAGAATACAATACAATACAACGGCTTTGAAAACAGAAATGGAACTGTCAGGACGAAACAACTGCATAAGAAAAGGGAAGGGGTGTGAGTCAGCGAGGCACTATACCTGGTATCTTGTTTACTAGACGAATACTTGTTTGGCATCAAATGGGACATGATTTTAAATAACATAGAGCTGTTCACTAATTAAGCAATATATAAACCTAAATTGTGTTTTATTTTTAAATCTAGATATCAACCGATATAAGGAAATAGCTATTGTTCGTTTCTTATCTATATTTTTCTGATTGTGCTTGTTATATTCTATGTGCTATGATTAGACCAAGACTTTTTGTAGTATCTGTATGTATCCATATATTTGATTGTACATAGTGTAGTAGATTTACTGTTGAAGTCATATTTTGCTTTCAGATCAATGGTTTTCAAACTCATCTTTCCAGCTGTCATGTCAATATTGATATTGATAGTAGCCGGCCTTGTTGTCTTCTTTATAGCTGCAAGAAAAGTAAGTCAAAATATGTATATGTAGAGTTACATGTGAAATATTGCTTGAGTTATGTTCTTTAGCACAATAAGCCCTAGGCTGATGCTGCCCAGAGTTCATAATGTGACTTTGTGGGTTCATAAAATTAAAAAGTTCAATTACACCACTCAAAAACGTTTTTTATTTCCACCTTATTCCAATGTCACAATTACAATTTTGTAATATACACAATTACAACTAAGCCAGTTCGTCTTTCCTCGTACACTCGGCGCGGCTTACACTACTGCTCACCACGACTCACTCAACACAACTAACCGTCGCCTCGCTTGTATTGATCAGCGGCCCGAAGTATCTCGAGATTTCCTTTTATGAAGGGGGAAAACATTCTCAATGCTTCGCCCTCCTTCAGGCAGCAGGAGGAGGGGGAAACAAAGACTCAGCTACCCCTGCAGTCTCCCCTCCCTCCACCGGCCTTCATTTATTGATCAGCAAGTTTGCTGCTTGGGTAACAATAACAAAAGAGAACAAGTTAGTTCTTCATTTGAAAGCTTTTGTGGCCACATCAGAGATTACCCAGCCATGCTAAAACCAATTTTTAATATTGTTTCCCCTTTCTTTAATGATCTTTATTAACACTGTATTAAATGATAAACATAAGCATTCATGGTTATTTCTGGGCTGTTATGTTGGATAGGAAGTAACAGGAATTAGATTAAAGTAAGCAATGTTTGTCTGAAAGTAAACAGATCTGACATATGCAAGATTGAGTATTTGGATTCTGAAGACTTAAGAAAATAATCTTAAGAGACTATCAGAAACTAAAAAACTTGTCAAAAAATGTTTCCATCATATTTTCAATAAACATGTAGACAAATCAGCACTGTCAGCACATGTAGATCTTTATAAGGATGAGTTGGCTTAGAGACACTAACATTATCCTGAACATGTTTAACAGATCAGGCTGGCTCAGGCAGTCTCATCTGTGGCCCGCAATCCGGAGCTCTGCGTTTGATTCCCATGGCCAGTTTAGCTGACCCATGGGTTTTTTCAGAGATTTTCGCAGGTCACCAGGCAAATGTTGGATAGGTTAATCCATCTTCCAAATTTCCTGTCCCTCCATTTCATCTCCATTATCATTTTATATCATCTCTCATCTGCTAGTCTTCTTCAGGGTAGAAAGTGTCGGCGGGAGCCTCGGCACTGCATGACAGGATGATATTCCTCTGGTAAACACTTCCTCCTTTGGTAGGACAGTCTGCGGTGTCTGGACCAGCCCATTGAGGACCACTGTGGGTGAGATACCGGTTGTACTTACTCCCAGGGAGTTTCCAACTGGTCACTTGTCGGAACCCTGTCCTCTGCTTTGTCGTGACTCCTTGGGTTGGTCGCCCTTGTGTCTCCTCTCACCTCATCCTTCCTTACAGGGAAGCTCCGCTTGAGGCATAGGTACAATAAACCAAGTCTGTCTGCTGTGCTGAGTCCCCTACAACAAGATCCAATCCAACCTGAACATGATTCAAGGACTAAGGACTTGTCTCCATTGTCAGCAGGTGTCAATCGTTTTAAATTATCAATACATCACTGTTTCTAATACAGTGTGATCCATATAAAGCTGAACCATTTCAATTGGCCATAACTTTTGAACCAATAATAGGACACACGTACAACTTTGGGAGAATATAATACACAATTGAGAGATTACATTACACTATTTACATCTCAGAGAAAATGTTGGAAGTGTCCTCCACCAGCATCTATACATGTTTGTACTCGTCTCACCATATTCTCTGAAGTCTTACAGAGATAATATCGAATTGAGAGCAATATGGAGTAGCGTGCCATACATCTAATGACACCATGGACAGTTTCTTTGATAATCAAATAATCTTAAAAGGACTCTGGCCCCCCCAGATACCCTGGCCTTACATCACCAGAATTTTTCTTGTGGGGTATCTAAAAAATAGAGTGTACAAGAAGACGCTACGGACAATTGATGTTCTCAAGGACTCCATTCGAACCAAAATAAGTAACATTGGCGAGAATACTCTCCGTAAAACTTGAGAGAATATGGTGAGACGAGTGCAAACATGTAAGACTTGAAGCTTAAGTTAAGAAGAGTGTAAACATGTATAGATGCTGGTGGAGGACACTTCCAACATTTTCTTTGAGATGTAAATAGTGTAATGTAATCTCCCTGCCCACCTCAGTAGCGTAGATAGTAGCATGTCTGCCTCACATTCAAGAGGTCCTTGAGTTCGAATCTTAGTCAGGGTGAGTTACCTGGATAAGGTTTTTTCAGAGGTTTTCCCTTATCCTCAAAGAAGAATGTCAGGTAACTCTAAGCTCCATGTACCCTGGGCTCATTTGAGCATCATCTCACCCATTTCATTCATCGTCCGATATGATTTAATGTTGGAGGACTAAATTACAAAAAAAAAAAAAAAAAAAAAATTATCTCCCAATTGTGTTTTATATTCTCCCAAATTGTACGTGTGTCCTATTATTCGTTCAAAAGTTATGGCCTATTGAAATGGTTCAGGTTTATATGGTTCGCACTGTACTTCTACTCAAGTGTAACTTCATAAGTTCAAAGCTCAACAGCAAAAACTTGATATCCCTGGTGATAACATCATTTACAAGCTCATGAAGTGTACACCAGCAATGCACAGAAGTTCCTGAAAAGTTATGTTATGCTTGCAGTTGATAACAAGCTGATGATGTAGGCAACAAGTCTGTGAAACATGTCCTCAACATTTTGATTAAGTGAAGCAGTTACTGTCTTTAATCATTTAATCTGTCTGTTATTAATGTATTAGGCTTTACAGTGCTTAGTTCCTTTATCTTATGTGTCACATTTGTTGTAGTATTGCAGAGAGAAGCATAAGTCAAGAACAGATGGTGCAGTTACCGTTGGTTTCTTTCATCCCTACTGTAGCGCAGGTGGTGGAGGTGAAAGGGTACTATGGTGTGCCATTCATGCCATGCAAAAGCAGTGAGTTGTAATATAATGTAGTTTTTAAAACTAAGTATGGTCCAGTGAAGTACGAGGGTGGTCTGAAAAGTTACCAACCTAATAAAGATACAAGACATTTTTTTTTCAGATTTTTTATTTTTCAACATAATCTCCTTGCAAGTGTACACACTTCTTCTAGCGATGCTCCCATCTCTGTAACCTGTCAAAATATACTCGACGTTTTTCAACATAGTCTCCTTGTAACTGTACACACTTCTCCTAGCAATGCTCCCATCTGCGTAACCCGTCCATGATGTTCCCGTCTCTGTTACCCATCCAAATAGTACTCGACGTATTCCAACATAGTCTCCTTGTAACTGTACACACTTATCCCAGTGATGTTTCCGTCTCTGTAACCCATCCAAATAGTACTCAACATTTTTCAACATAGTCTCCTTCTAACTGTATACACTTCTTCTAGCATTGCTCCCATCTCTGTAACCCGTCCAAATAGTACTCAACGTTTTTCAACATAGTCTCCTTGTAACTGTACACACTTCTCCCAGTGATGTTCCCATCTCTGTAACTCGTCCAAATAGTACTCTGCGTTATTCAACATAGTCTCCTTGTAACTGTAAACACTTCTCCCAGCGATGTTCCCATCTCTGTAACCCGTCCAAATATACTCGATGTTTTTCAACACAGTCTCCTTGTAACTATACACACTTCTCCCAGCGATGTTCTCATCTCTGTAACCCATCCAAATAGTGCTCAGCATTTTTCTCTGCAAAATAATTGTTCACGAAGGTGATTGTCTCTTCATTTGACAAAAACCTCTGTCCTCCAAGCTTAATTTTCAGATGAAGGAACAAAAACAAGTCGCTTGGGGATAGATCTGGTGAGTCAAACAGTTCAAAAGGTAATTCTTGGATTTTCGCCATTGTAACCGCTGAGGTGTGAGACAGTGTGTTGTCTTGGTGAAACAGGATTTTCTTTTTCTGCAAATGTGGCAGTTTTTCCGCAAGTTCTGCCTTCTGCTTGTCAAGTAGTGATGCGTAGTATGCTCCTGTAATGGTTTTACCTTTTTGAAGATAATCGATTAAAATATCTAAATGACTATCCCAAAAAACAATCATCATTCTTTCCCAGCTGAAGAAACCGTTTTTGCTTTTTTTGCACCCCACTGTATGGAGTGTATTTTTGTTTTGGGCATATAATGGTGTATCCAAGTTTCATCTACAGTAACTAATCAGCGCGAATTTGGGTGTGTGCACCAACAGAGTGTTGTAAATGTTTATTCGAACACATTTTTGGTCTAAACGTGGCACCCAACGCGCGGACAGTTTTCTCCTGTCTAAATGTTGATTTAATATGTGACAAACATGTTCTTTTGACATGTTCATAGCCTCTGCTGTCTCTCTCACTTTAATTCTGCGGTTGTCTAGTACCATTTGATGAACTTGGCGATGTTTTCGTTGATAGTTGTAGTTTTTGGATCTCCCGAACGTTCATTGTCTCCCAAGCTCTTATGGCCACGTTTAAATTCAGCTGCCCGAAATTTCACTGTGGTAAATGATGGTACAGAGTACTCATACACAGAATCTAACTCATCTTTGATTTGCGTAGACGCATTGCCTTTCAAAAACAAATATTTAATGACAGCTCGATTTTGTAGATTTTCATAAAAACACTCACATCAATTCACTCAAACGACTGTTACATAAAAACTGAGCGTCCAAAATGGCTGAAACTTTGGTGAGTAACTGTCAACAAATGAACAACGAAATACACTAGCTTTTCGAGATATAACTGTGTAATAAATACGACTCATCTAAAAGTTAATACACTAGCTTTTATTTACAAGTGCTGCCATCTTGATGTTGAGGTTGGAAACTTTTCAGACCACCCTCGTATAATGATAATATTAATGAGTTGGCACACACTTTCAACTTCACTTACTTTGTAATTGCTACAAACTGGTTCTGAGAGGCGATGCTAGCTTCATCAGCCATCGAAGTTGAAAGTGGGCATCAACTTGCTAACCATTGAGAATAGAGCCTGGATATTTAGATATTTATATCAATCAAACCACACAGATGAAAAAGGAGTAAAAGCATTAAAAAGAAAGTGCCATTAAATTTGGAAAAGGAATTATACATGTTTAAAATCCATAACTATAATATATTTAATAACCAGTATTTGTTCAAAAAATCATACAAATTATACCTTTTTAATATTACACATTACCACAACAGAAAAAGAGGTTGTCAGGCGAATATTCTGGATTATTTTTATTCCAGGGAGGTACCCTAAACCTAAACCTGAAGGGTTTTTCCTTTGGAAAATTCCTTCCCAAAAGTTCATTTCTTTGCATACATCACTACCAGATAAAGCAAATACTGACATTAAACATTACAACAAAACAAATGCTAGCCTTGGAATTTCATACTCCCATGAAATTGCCAGAAACAACTGAATAATGACAGCATTTCAAACAAATAACAAGGTATTGAAAAATTGAAACATCTCACAATGGGTAATCCATAAAAAAATATTTTAAATAAATTTTATGCTTTAAAGAGAACTATACTATAAAAAATTGTTAATACAAATCCTGAAATACATAACCACGACACCGGAGATAAATGTAAATTATATTTAACTTCACATCATTGTAAATTATTTGAGTTAGCTTTTATTATCAAGGTAAGAATTTGTAAAATAATTTACCTTTGGAAATAAAAAATATACAATCCATAGGATATTTTAAATAGAAAGTTCACAAATTCTTACTTCATAAATGTTTATATACAGTTGATGAATTTTTGCAATTGAAAGAATGAATTGTGACAGTATGTGTATATATTTTTATGTTATGAGCCACCCAGACCGATCTTTTTTTTTTTTTTTTCCTCAGCTTTGTTGGCATATCAAAGCGTTACACATTTTTACCACAGATATGATGAAGTATGGATTATAGTATAACTTAAGATTACAGAGTGAATACACTCTACTAATTGATATACAATGCTACGATATGCCAAAACTTATCTGTGTGCCTATCCTTCATCATCATTGTCCCCCTTCGGTTGTAACAAAATGCAAAAGTTCTGTGTATAATCTAGAAAGTGGTCTTATTGTAGTACCAGGAAGTATTTCAGCTTATGTGACAGAAACAAGTAGTATTATCAGGTCTTTAAGGATTCTCATAAAATAGGATTCCCATTTACTTTTTAAGTACGTTTTGTACATTAAATTTAAAGGGAGTCGATTAATGACCCTAGGCAACACTTACTTTTAAATTTTTCCAGAACATGTTTCGGAGGTTACTTTCCTCCATTGTCAACCGGACATTGACATTATGCAGAAGCTCGCTGCTGTTTTTACTGCCGACTAGTTTGTAGCAATATTGTGTTCAGTGTAAACACATAAAATATTATAGTACATACAGTGAAAGCATACATTAGGTGAAAGCGTGCTGATAGTGATTTCTAAACTGCATTACATATGCTCACTTTCTTCTCGGCAGCCAGCCAGGTGAAAAGATGATTAAATATCTCATCATCTAATCATCTTTTCACCTGGCTGGCTGCCCGAGAAGAAAGTGAGCGTATTCGTCGTCAGGAAAGCTTCAGGTCTTATTTTGCATTACATATATTTTGGAAATGTTGTACAAGTTGTTTTATTGTTTTTCTGCCATTCTCCTGAAAACCCAGATTTTTTTCAACTCGAATGGACCTGGTTGCAGTTGATCCAAGTAAACAAAGTTCTACTGTACTAGGGGTATAGAGGAATGTAAATTGACAGTTGTTCAAAAACAGAATCAGTGTATGATGTCCTTAAAATTTCATACGTTTCCCATGATATTTTAAGAAAAAATGAATTTCTACAGTACTTTAAAAAAGAAAGTATTGATGTGATTTGATTTATTGATTCATCCATTAAAACATGTACATGTTATAGGACACGTCAAATTAAAAACTAAGTACAATATTTACAATTAAGGCAGCTAACTAAATATTTACAAATTTAAAACTTCATGCACACTGTAGAAGCTATTGGCTCTAAGGAAGTTTAATAACAATTTCTTAAATTGATGTTGTGATTCAATCTTTTTTATAGATTCAGGTAGCTTATTGAAAAGATGTAGTCCAGCATATGTGAAACTATTTTCATACATCTTTGTTTTGTGTGACTTTACAAATAAATTGTTCTTTGTTCTAGTGTTGTGTATATGAATTTCAGAATTTGTTTTGAATAAACTTAGGCTTGCTTTCATATGTACAAGAGTTTCATATATGTTTAGTTGTGCTGAGAGATCCGCTATGATTCTAATTATTTTCTTTTGGTATCTGAATACTTTTATATTGTCTTTAGAATTTCCCCCAAAAATTATGCCATATGCCAACAAACTGTGAATATATGAAAAGTATACTACTCTCCGAACTTTCAAGCTCAACATGCCTGCAATTGCCCTGATTAAGAAACACATTTTACTGTATCGAGATTCAACTGTCGCACAAGAGCCGTAGATGCAAACGAAGATTTGCGAAACATGTCCTCAAAATAGGTACGAAAGTGAAGCAGATGTGTAAAAAATGCGACTCATCTAAAATTTAATACATTTTACTGTGTTTTTTCGTCAGTGTCTCTATGTGAGTTACCCAACTTAAATTTTCATCTAGTAATAGTCCCAGAAATTTGATAGTTTTTACATAATGTATTTGGTCTTGCCCCAGCATTAATTTTGGATACAATTGACTTCCAGTCATTTTATTATAGAAGCTTAGGGCTGCTGTTTTCTCCTTACTCAATATTAACATATTGGCACTAAACCATTTTTGAATATATTTTAGACTATTTTCAATATGTACATCTGCCCCTTCCTTATTCACCCCTTTGATAAAAATATGTACAATATATATGCTTTGTCGACTCTAAAACCTCCTTTATTCTCTTCTGTGGAGATGTTTCTTGTAGGACTGCTGTTCCCCTTTTGATGTAGGACAGATCCTATAAGTACAGTGAACCTTATCATTCCACATTAACACAGTTTCAGTGTTATTGTCCCATACTGTATATAGTGTAAACAATTGTTATTTGCAAATTTTCAACAGCTCTTTTTCCCCTTTAATTTAAGTCTTGTTAAACATTTAAATTTCTTATGCATGATTGGAGGCATTTAGTAACAGTGATGCCAAAATTAATTGTAAAAGCTATTTGTCCCCAATCCCTCGATTACATAAAAAAGTAAGTGATGAGTGTCAATAAACCAACTCAAATAGCATTTACGATTGACCACAAATAGTTTTTACGATTTAAATCTGTACTAATGATCACACAAATTTAAAGAATACTGTAGGTAAACCATCAGTTCCTACTGTTTTATTTCTGTTGAAATTAGAATTTGAATATCAACAATTTTTCATGAAAATGATTTATCCAGCTTTTCCACATAATTACCATCATATAATTTCAAATTCAAAATGCTTCTTGCGTAAACAAAATATTAATTAAAACATAATTTAAGCATTAGAAAGCTTTCCATGTAACACTATATTAGATAGCCATTGTTTAACTGTATCTGCTTTTATATTTGGGTTATATGGTGCTGTTCGGGACGACCAGCTTTGAGGAGGGAGCAGTTGTCACCCAATTATCGGAAAGCACAAGCAACTGACAGCTGAGTAGGGGACCGGAGCTATTCAGGCCACGCCTACCCATTTATCTCGTGTCACTAACTGAGGGGATGATTAGGGAAGTGTCACTGGTCTCTTTCCCCTCCCCCCTGGCGTCTGGAACATTCAGGATTATTTTCTGAACCGCGAGACTTCTAGAAACAGGGATCTCCCTATATAAGGCCTGCAGTGGGCGAGTCAGTTCAGTTCTTGGCAAGCAGCCGGAGTAGCGCCGTGCTAGTGAACGGACTGGAAGACTGTGTACATGCATCAGAGGAGTTATACGTAATTGCGAGTACAGAGTGGACCTGTGACAGACAAACTGGTGAATTCTAATTGTGTGCGCTATGTAATACTATGTAATCGGCAAGTGTTCCAACTGTAACTCGGTGGAAATAAAGAACATTTTGAGTTTGTTTAATTGGACTGTTAATTTCTCGAACCCACAAAGTCACAATATTGTAACTTTGTGGGTTCGTAGAATTAAAAGGCCTAGTTGCAGAAATTAAAAATTTCCTTTATTTTCGTAGAAATACTCTTATATATTACAGCAGCATTACGTTACATACACCATCAGTCTACCAAGGTCGATGACAATAGCAAACCGTGACAGCAGATGAGGGAGCAGAGTATGAAAAGCAAGTTAATAAAAATTTTTAAAACGTTGTGTATGTACTGATGTATGACATTTTTATTCCTGTATCAAATTATGCATTAGTAATATTTCTGCACTTTGAGTAAATGGCAATGTTATAAGAGATCTCAAATCACTTCCTTATTTCCCCATCGCATTAGACTGAAATTTAAGAAAATCCCTCAGAGAAAAGACATACTAAATGTGTTAGTTTTATGGAAAATACTTATGATTTATTGGTAAAATAGCAAATATAATAATTGATATAAAATCTACTTCAAAAAGAACAAAAATAAATCAAAGTACATTTGTTCAAAAATGCTCAAAATTGCTCTTTTACACTCATTTCCTCCGCATTGTTCTTAGTACTACAAGATGTGCAGATTGCTGTAATCTTTTCTATCATGGTTTGCTTCCTCATAGTTTCCACTTTTATTGCCCAGTACAACATTTTGTCACATGGCTGACATTTGGCACACTTTGCAATGAGATAAAATCTCTGATGTTCATTGACTGGAAATCCATATATAGACAGGATTTTTGAAGAATGAGAGAAAGTCAGTGCCACAGCTGATCAATTGTTAATTTCTTATTGTAACAAATTGCTGCATTTCTATTCTTATTTGCCAGTTTTTCATTGTTGCTTGTGTAATGTTCACTCCACAATAAATAAAATTTGGACTGTCTCAGCAACATGACCATTGGCAACATCTATTTCTTTCGTACATTTCAGTTATTAATAGATTCAGTTTAATGTTCAGTAATTGCTGGAATGCTTAGGTCATGCGTTCTTAAAAACAAAACTCTTCTGAATGCAATAAGTTCCTAAAAAAATATTATGAATAAATAATAAGGTACGCTTTTATAACAGTAATACTTTACTACTATTATTTTTATTTGGTATGGTATAGGTTCGATTAGTGACAGCATTAGTATTAGCAGTAAGTAGTAGTACATTTTATTATCTGAGTAAAAATAATTACTGTAATAATACACAAAATTGTCTTTAACAATTTGTTTCAAATTACACAAACTATGTGCTTTGGGTCATTCTGGCAAACCTATTCTCAACTGACTCACATTTTTCATGTCAATCACTATCCTTAAGAAGTTCTTCGTATAGACTTGACTTGACTTAATAAAGAAGGAGTTGCATTTTAATTGCCCTGAACACAGAAATCTTAGTTTTATTGTAATGTCTCCTATCTTAATTGTCCTGTCTCTTTTAGAAGAGACAGTATGTTTACTAATTAAAACTTTTGTAGGAAGATCTTCTGGTTTGGCTATACCTAGTGGTTTGTGTCTTTTCCTAACCTCTCAGTATATGGCAATGAAAATGTTGAATAAGTTACCTCAATCAGGGAAATAAAAAACAATCAGTTCTGAAGGAAGGTGAAAAATGTGCTTGCCTTAAAAGCTATTACTTATAGACGATTTTGTTGATAGTTGTGTGACCCTACATTATATATTTAATATTGACAGTAATTATTAAGCAACTTTCTGTTAGTAGGTCTAATGTTCCAATATTTTAATTTATAACTTGACAAATCAGCTGTTTACAAACATTTGCTCTGTATCCTAATTGTAATGTGACAGTAAAGCTTCTATTCTGTCCCATGGGTGATCCAGTAACACTAGATATTCACCAGTTACTGGTACTAGTGCCACAATAAAATTTCTTTATTTATTTATCTGTATGCTGTGGCATAGTGAACTAGACTTTTGGTTCCCTGCCACGGAAAGTGCCTGGAAGTGATCCCACCCCTCATGAGTGCAGAGTTTAAGTCCTGGGTATAGGATCAGTGCCCCACTCAGCATCGTGAGGAAATTGAGGAGCTACACTCTGGTCTAGAAAGCAACTTTCCAGCTGGGGTTGCCAAGTACTGATCACATCTACTCCCTGTATCATTTAGATGATTGCTTATCTCTGTCTTATGTATGTGAGCATGAAGCTGGCAGTTTCAGGCCACTTCGGGCTGTTACACCTTGGTAGAGTAGTTAGACTGCTTGGCTCTCACTAAGGCAGCCTGGGTTTGATCCCAGGCGACTACAAAGTAGATTTGTGGTGGATAACACGGTGCTGGGGTGGGTCTCCTCCATGTCCTCTGGTTTCCCCCATCTTCATTCCACCAATTGCTCCAATCATTCATTTCACCCTCATTTTCCACTTCTCTCACTCTCATCCCAGGAGTTTGGCTGGCCCCTCAACCCTTGTTTCATCTATCAGGTCAAAGCTTCAACTCCCTTACCGCGACTTTCCAGGCAGTGGAATCCTGAACATCTCCTAACACTCAGATCAGTGATGAACGGGGGGATATCATCATCATCATCATCATCATCATCATCATATTTGGGTCCTCCAGTTTCCTCCCGCATCATTCCACCAATTTCTCCATCATTTTATTTATTTATTTATTTATTGTTATCTGAAAAGGTTCCCAGAGCCATAGTTTATGCTAGGGAATAGTACAAAATATATATCAAACCACCTATAAATGTGTGACACTTTGTCAGCTATCAAAATATGCCCTCAGTAAATTTTCAGCAAGCTTCCTTTAAAAACCTTTTATGTTCCTGCAGCCTTTCAGTTCCAGTGGCAGCACATTATATAAGTTGGTAACGTGCGAGGTTCAGGCCATAAGTAGAAGTGTTCACTGTTGGTTTTGTTAAGTTTCCTTCATTTCTTGTATTACATGTGTGTGTGTGTGTCTGTGTGTGTGTGTGTGTGGGAGTGTGTGTGTGTGGGTGAGTGTGTGTGTGGGAGTGTGTGTGAGGGAGTGTGTGAGTGGGAGTGTGGGTGTGTGTGTGAGTGTGGGAGTGTGTGTGTGGGAGTGCATGTGTAGGAGTGTGTGTGTTGGAGTGGGTGTGTGTGTGTGGGAGTGTGGCAGTGTGTGAGTGTGGGAGTGTGGGAATGCGGGAGTGTGTGCGTGGGACTGTGTGTGGGTGTGTGTGCGTGGGAGTGTGTGGGAGTGTGTGTGTGGGAGTGTGTGCGTGGGAGTGTGTGTGTGGGAGTGTGTGCGTGGGAGCGTGTGCGTGGGAGTGTGTGTGTGTGGAAGTGTGTGTGCGAGTGTGTGTGCGTGGTGTGTGTGTGGTGTGGTGTGTGTATGTGTGTAGTGTGTGTGTGTGGTGTGTGTGCGTTGTGTGTGTACGTTGTGTGTGCGTGGTGTGTGTCTGTGTGCGTGGTGTGTGTCTGAATGCGTGGTGTGTGTCTGTGTGCGTGGTGTGTGTCTGTGTGTGTCTGTGTGTGAGTGTGTGTGGGAGTGTGTGTGAGTGTGTGTGTGGGAGTGTGTGTGTGTGGGAGTGTGTTTGTGGGAGGGTGTGTGCGTGGGAGTGTGGGAGGGTGGGAGTGTGTGCGTGGGAGTGTGTTTGCATGGGAGTGTGTACGCGTGGGAGTGTGTGCGTGGGAGTTTGTGTGTGGGAGTGTGTGCGAGGGAGTGTGTGCGTGGGAGTGTGTTTGTGGGAGTGTGTGCGTGGGAGTGTGTGTGGGAGTGTGTGCGTGGGAGTGTGTGTGTGTGTGTGGGAGTGTGTGTGTGGGAGTGTGTGCGAGTGTGTGTGCATGGTGTGTGTGCATGGTGTGTGAATGTGGTGTGTGTATGTGTGTAGTGTGTGTGTGGTGTGTGTGCATGGTGTGTGTGTGCGTTGTGTGTGTACGTTGTGTGTGTGCGTGGTGTGTGCCTGTGTGCGTGGTGTGTGTCTGAATGCGTGGTGTGTGTCTGTGTGCGTGGTGTGTGTCTGTGTGTGTGTGTCTGTGTGTGAGTGTGTGTGTCTGTGGGAGTGTGAGTGTGTATGTGGGAGTGTGTGTGGGAGTGTGTGTGAGTGTGTGTGTGGGAGTGTGTGTGTGTGAGTGTGTGTGGGAGTGTGTTTGTGGGAGTGTGTTTGTGGGAGTGTGTATGCGTGGGATTGTGTGCGCGTGGGTGTGTGTGCGCGTGGGGGAGTGTGTGCGTGGGAGTTTGTGCGTGGGAGTGTGTGCGTGGGAGTTTGTGCATGGGAGTGTGTGCATGGGAGTGTGTGCGTGGGAGGGTGTGCGTGGGAGTGTGTCTGCGTGGGAGTGTGTGTGTTGGAAGTGTGTGTGTGGGAGTGGGTGTGTGTGGGAGTGTAGGAGAGTGTGGGAGTGTGTGTGTGTGTGTGTGGGAGTGTGTGTGTTTTGTGTGTGTGTGTGGTGTGTGTGTTTTTTTTTTCCCTCTTTATTGGTATCAACTGCATGCCCCATTACATGGTAATATTACATGCATTACAATACATAATTATACATTATAATTTTAGATTCAGTTTTAAATGTATAAGCTTAACAGACTTGTTCCTAATTTATTTTTGATATATACACCTTTGAGCTTTATCTAACCTATATATTGGTAGTTCCTTTCTCTAGTTTACTAGCCTATTCTTGCATTGTATTGTTTTATAGTATTTTTGTAGTCTTATCTCTAATTCTATTAGTATATTTATAAATATATTGAATTTAAAGTTAACTACTTTTTATAATTTAATTGAATGAATATATTTGCAAAATGGTTTCAAGTATTTTGTGATTAATTCCTGGTTGGTTGTGGGCCATTTTCCTCCTTGTTTTTGTACTTCTGCCACCAATATGGATCTCTGCTGTTGTCTGTCTTTACATTCAAAAATTAAATGGTTAACTGTTTGTTGGAGGTTACTGCATGTACATTTTGGATCATCAATAATGTGGAACCTGTATAGGTAATCTTTAGTTTTTCCATGACCTGAGATTGTAGCAGTAAGTTCTGGTGTAATGGGAAGTTTTCTCTTTAACCTATCTTTGATTGTTGGGAGGAAAGTTTTACAGAGAGCCCCTTTGTTTGTGCTGTTCCACCTATGTTGCCATTGTTCGTGTACTCTTTCTTTTATGTCTGCTTTGATCGTTGACCTGGGAACCTTATTGTAAATGATTGGCAGTCCTTCATCTTGAGCAGCTGCCTTGGCCAATTTATCAGCCATCTCGTTGCCAGGTATTCCTACATGGGCTTTCACCCATTTGAAGTGGATTCTCCAATTATCTTGTTGCAGGGATGTTAGAGTGGCTGCAATGTCCTCCACGACTGAGTTGTGCTTTATGTTGTTTACCAGTGTGTCCAACGTTACCTTGCTATCTGAGTAAATTGCTGCTGTCTTTTCTTCAAGTGCTAAGTCTATATGGTTTCGAAGCTCTTGTAGCACTTTCAATATAGCTATTTTTTCTGCTTGGTTGTTTGAACACTTGCCATCCAATCTATATTTTAGTTGAAGACTAAGTGCTTCATGTTTGAACACCACTGCTGCAGCCCCAACCTTGTCCGCTATTTTACTCCCATCTGTGTAGATTCTGAATCTGTAATTAGTGGCTTCCTCAGCTTCTGTGATTTCAGGAACCTCTGCAGGATGTTGCCATTTCCTTGGTGGTAAGGGTGCATCATAGTTGTTCCTTTCATGTATAGCCCTGTATAGTGCTATCTTCCCATTGATGGTTATGTCAATGGGTTCAATACCACCTATGACACAGGAAGCATCATAAGATATTGTTCTGTACCCTTTTATGATTTTAATGTTGAATAGTCTCTGTATTTTCCTTAGGTTCTTTTGGTTTTGTAGAGCAGCTCCCCAAATTGGTGCTCCATATGTTAATATTGGCTCTATGGCACCTTTATATATGGTGTGTAATGCTTTGTTTCCAAGCCCCCAGGTAAGTTTTGCAGTCTTGGATAATGAATGTGTCAATTTTATTGCTTTGTCATGTAGATTAGCAACATGATGGTTGACTAAATCTTTTGTCAATATATATGCCAAGGTATTTGAGTATATCTACTTGTTCAATAACTTTGTTGTTAAGATAGATATGAATTGCTTCGTTGTTTACTTTTTTCTTCCTTGTTATCATTATGGCTTTTGATTTATACTCATTAAATTTTATTTTATTTTCTTTGGCCCATAATTCAATTTTCTTTAAATCCTGATTGGCAAAGTTTTCGGCATCAAGTGTACTCTTTCCCTTTGTCATGATTAGCAGATCATCTGCAAAGGCAATTACTTCTGTTCGCTTAGAGAATTCTAAGTTAAGCAGAGAATTATAGAGAATGTTCCAGTATCCAGGTCCGCAACACGATCCTTGTGGACATCCCCTCTTAGCTTGCTTTTCAATCTTGAACTCACTAGAGCAAATACTGGCTGTTCTGTCTTTGAAATAGCTCTGGGATAGCTTATATAAGTTGCTTGGGCACTTCACTTTTCTTAAATTGTTTAGTATTCCAGGCCACCAGGCAGCATCGAATGCACCTTTCACA
Source organism: Mantis religiosa (assembly GCA_030765055.1). Taxonomy (NCBI): domain Eukaryota; kingdom Metazoa; phylum Arthropoda; class Insecta; order Mantodea; family Mantidae; genus Mantis; species Mantis religiosa. The sequence goes on from CM060947.1 coordinate 273,469,897, forward strand.
TCCAAACTTACTAAAATGATGTACCCAAATTCATTTAAATTAATCTCCACAAATGATTTCATTGACATGGCTGCATCAGCTGTGCTTTTTTGGGCCATAAATCCATATTGCCTGGTATTAAACAGATTTCTTGAATTCATGTGGTGCTCAATTCTTTTAATCAAGAGCTTTTCTAAGATTTTCCCATTTACATTTAGTAAGCTTATAGGTCTAAATTTTGTCACACATTCACTTTGTGCTTTGCCAGGTTTCACAATGGGAATTATCAGTGAGCGCTTCCATCTTGCAGGGAATATACCGGTTTCCAGGCTCTTGTTGTATACTGCAGTGTGGAATAGTGGGAAACTCTGAAAGGCGATGAACAGTATATCACTTGTTATCCCATCTTCTCCTGGTACCTTCTTCGGGTTGAAAGCTTTTATTATTCTCGCTATTTCTCCGACTGTAAATTCCTTGTCATTTGGTGTATGCATCAGTTGTGCTGCTGTCCTCCTAAGTTCTTTATGCTGATCAGTGTCGTCCTCTTCATTGTCTTCAGGAGTGAAGTTTTCCAGCATATACTTAAGTGTGCTTAAGGTATCTTCAGTGTAGGTTCCATCTTCTTTTCTGAGTGTAGTGAGCGAAGTCTGACCTCTAGTTTTGTGAGCTGCCATCTTGTAAACTGCAGTCCATGGGTTTGAACCATCAGTTGCACTACAGAATTCCTTCCATGACTTCACTTTCTCAGCCTGTATTTTTACTTGATACTGTTGTCTAACTTGCAGATATTGATTTCTTCGCTCTTCTCTTATCTGTTCATTGTTCATGGTTCTTTGATAGCGACGTCTCAGTGCATTTGTTCTTTTCCTCAGCAAAGTTAGCTCCAGTGTCCACCATGGTACGGTTTTCCCTTTAAGTTTTCTTTGCTTGCCTCTACTTAGACGGAATGCTCCACTGCATGCTTCGTGGATGCTAGTGTAGTAAATCTCAATCAGGTGTTCAATATCTAAGCTGGATCTAACCTTTTCAACCAGTTCTTCATCTAAAACCTCCAGGTTTCCATTGCAGTTGAAATTATTGGTGAAGCTTCTTGTTAAGAGTTCTTTAAATTTGTCATAATTTTGTGGATTTGTTACATATCTGATTGCTTTGTGTGTGTGCATCTGGTTTCGGGTGGCATTCCCTACACTGAAAGATATTATTTTATGATCAGCACTGCTTTCTTCTGTTCCTGTGGTCCAACCCTGTATGTCCCGCAGTAGTTTGTTATTAACTATGGTCAAGTCAATCCAACTTTTACCATTTTGTGTTTCGAAGGTTGGCACGAAGGTTGGTGGTGTGTGTGTGGTGTGTGTGTGTGTGTGGTGTGTGTGTGGTGTGTGTGTGTGTGGTGTGTGTGTGTGGTGTGTGTGTGTGTGTGGTGTCTGTGTGTGTGGTGTGTGTGTGTGGGAGTGTGTGTGTGGGAGTGTGTGTGTGGGTGTGTGTGTGTGGGAGTGTGTGTGCGGGAGCGTCTGTGAGGGAGCCTGTGTGTGGAAGCTTGTGTGTGGGAGTGTGTGTGCGTGGGAGTGTGTGTGCGTGGGAGTGTGTGTGTGCATGGAAGTGTGCCTGGGAGTGTGCGTGTGCGTGGAAGCGTGTGTGTGTGTGTGGGAGTGTGCGTGTGTGTGGGAGTGTGCATGGGAGTGTGCATGTGTGTGGGAGTGTGTGCATTGCGTGGGGGTGTGTGCGTGGGAGTGTGTCTGCATGGGAGTGTGTCTGCATGGGAGTGTCTCTGCATGGGAGTGTGTGTGCGTGGGAGTGTGTGTGTGGGAGTGTGTGTGTGGGAGTGTGTGTGTTGGAGTGTGTGTGGGAGTGTGTGTGTGGGAGTGTGTGTGTGGGAGTGTGGGTGTTGTGTGTGTGTTGTGTGTGTGCTGTGTGTGTGTGTCTGGTGTGTGTGTGTGTGTGGTGTGTGTGTGTGTGGTGTGTGGTGGTGTGTGTGTGTGTGTGTGTGGTGTGTGTGTGGTGTGTGTGTGTGGTGTGTGTGTGTGTCTCTATCTCTCTCTCTCTCTGTCTCTGTGTTTTTTTTAATGCTCAGAATTTGATAATAAAATCATTTTTCTTCTTGCTTGTAGACTAGATCTTTTTTATTTTGGAGAGTTTGACATACAGTTAGATGATCAAGGTTCTTTAAATTGTCTTTACCACATAAACAGCACTGTGGAGAAGTTGTTAATCCAACCTTGAATAAATGTCCATTCAAACAATCGTGGCCTGTGATTAATCCGAACATTGCTACTGAAGATTTTCGAGGTAGTTCTGGAATTGTCTTTAGTTTGTTTTGGAGATCTTTCCAATTAAGTTTTTCAAAGGAAACTAGATAGTTGTTATATAGTTTTGTGAAGATGCTTTTGATTAATCTTTAAACTGTTTCATAGGGGATATTTTGTTTCGTTGTTTGAGATATTTTGGAACCCTTCTTGGCCTACATTTCTGCTTGCTCATTGCCAGAAATTCCACAGTGAGATGGTATCCATTGGAAAGCTATACGTATATTTAAATTTTGAAGATGTTTAATCATATTATGAATTTCATTTATCTTTTTGGTTTTTGGGCTCTCATTTGAAATAATAGCCTGAATAGCTGCTTCAGAATCTGTTAAGAAGACTATGTTGGAAAGCTTATTTGTCCAGGCAAATAGATTTTGTAAGGAAGTATAAATTGCATCAATTTCTCCATCAAAACTTGTTAAGTAAATTCCAACATGCTATAGAAAGAAAAGAATTTACGGGTAGCTCCTGCTCCTGCTCCATCTTCCTGATTGTAAAGAGAGCCATCTGTATAGATGTGTGTCCATTTGTCAACTGGATATCTTACATTTATGGTTTCAAGGGCATATGCTTTAGCTTCTGTAGATGAGTATTCTTTCTTTTTAAAATCTGCAAGTAAATCTAGGTAGTATTCTAACAATATCAATGTTGATATGACTGAAACGGCTTTCAGCTTCATGGTAAGTTCGTACCACAGTAGCATTGTGTTTCCATACATTTCATCTTTGATAAGCTCTGGTCCATTTAATATCTACAGAGAGCTGGCCAAACGTAGTGTGTGCCAGGATGAGAGAGTTATACAGAACAAAACATAGTGGTAACAATATAAAAGAAAGAACATAGAGAAACATAAAAGAAAAGTTCAGGATAGCCAACATAGCTCCAATCTTTGGTGGCTTTATTAGCCACATTTGTATCAGACGCAAATGACATGATTATGCTGGTAGTATTTTAGCCTATCTGCTGTAAGATTTATTGCTGTAAGAGTTTCTTCAATTGCTGGCTTCAGTGTTATGACTAAAACCGTTCCTTTATTAGTTATGGCATCAACAAATTCCAAATGCAATTAACATTGATTTTATATCTGCAAGTGACGGAACATGACTGAAATCTCCAATGAAGTTCAGCTTCAACATTGGATCATTCACTTGATTGTTGTATCTGAAAATAAAATCAATTTAACGCAATGCCATTAAGCTTTTATTTTTTCCTGAATGGTTTTCACAGCAATCCATTGAATAACGTATTATAGCATATTAAAGTGCAACAGCTATTTACAGTAGACCTCAAGTAATAATGACAATTTAAAACACAAATACATGATTATTCTCATTTATCTGTACCTGAAGTAAGTAGCGCAGATCACGCGATGATTTATTCTCTTACTTCCACAGCAACAAAGAACAAGCTTCCTTCTTCCACAATGAAATTTTCAAGATGGTCAAATCACAGAATATCAAACCACTACAAACTTAAAAGTTGTCGCATAACTTGAATCAGCCAGTCGCCTTCGTAATCCAGTACGCCAGAGGCTCTATTTTCGGGTGGCACAGTAAAATCTCTTGTTGCCATTTCTCCTATCTCGGCTTCACCCCTATGATAAATGGGGTTCGAAAAATTAAGTGTTTGTACACCCCTTACAGCGCTCCGCGGCACCAACCAACAATGCGACAGTCGAAAATATCTATGTGTGATGTCAGGATGTCATGATATTAATTTTCGGTATTTAGCTACATGCTAACTTATTTACCAATTGGTCTTTGTGAAAATCTATTCCCTTCCTTAATGCTGATTGGCCCTCGCAGGCCTTTCAAACCTTGCGAATTGTAACAAATCGTTAAAGCTTTTATTTTGACTTAATTTTGTTAATAATATCATTAAAACTTTTAATACCATTTTAAATATAATAAAATAATATATAAATAATAAATATATAATAAAATATAATATAATACCATAAACATTTTAATACCATTAAAACTTAAATTACAATTTCTAACTTTAAAATTTCGTTCAGATAGTACAGGTTAGCCAACGTAGTGCCCTATTCACATTGTAAATTGAGCTCAAATAAGGTACAAAATAGCATAATAATATTATAGAAATTGCTTCATATGTAGTAAAATAATACAATAAATCTTAAATCTTCAACTAAATAAAGACAATTTTTAATATTATTTAGTATGCAACACAGCTGCAAAATAATTGTATTGGGGACATTGAATATTGTTCGCTCCCGGCTGTTAGTGCCATCTAGCGTGTGGATTTGAACAAACAGAGTACATGCAGCGCTCTAAATATACTCATTCTGCGACTGAGCATAATTTGAAGTGGGTGTTCTGTGACTTGGCGGAGTAGACCTCATTGTTGTGCTATACCTTGAACAGTTTTCTGTAAGTAGTTTTCTTTCACTACCTAGCCGAAGAGGAATGTGTACAAATATTTAGATGTTAAGATTATTTTCTCATCACGAGTGTTTCTAGACTGATTTCTGAAACGAATGTTTGCATTACAGTTAGGCATAGGTGCATTACTATCACTTTCTATTTCTAATGAACGTTAGTGTAATAGGTTGTATTTCTGTACCATAAGGACCCCTCAGAATGAAGATATGTCGACGGATATTATTGTCTATCACGCAGATTAACTCGCATTCTGAACCCGGCATATTTTCTTTGAATTTAAAAACAAAAAGCAAGCTTGTCGTGCATTGTTGAAAGCGTCGCCTGACGCTTAAACAAAGGAACCTCGAGCATAATCATTGTTGCTGCAACGTATTATTAATTGTGTAATACACAGACATATTAAGTTAATGGTAATGGGTAAAACAGAGTAATCTTTAGAAATTTCTAGGTTGCAAAACGGAGGAAACCGTTTTACTAGAGTAACATATCTGTTTTGTTGTAAGTTCATTTACTCCGCTTCTCTTATCACCAATTCGCAGCCCCATAAACAAATGATGTAGGAAGAATGGCCATATTGAGAATATTAATCACTGCCACGAGCAGTCTGAAGAACGTGAGGTTGAATCCCAACGAACATTCCTGGTCACACAAAAAGCTTATTTGCGGAAATGAAGTAAAAAAAGCAACGATTATAAAATAAAATGAAAATGGTAAAATTTGGTTCTGACTTAATCACAGCTGGTTAAGGAAATTATCATTATATCTAACTTTGTTATGTTATTACAATATCTTATAGTTCTTAGTTGTATTGTCGCCGATCGCAATGTTGGTTGAAGCCGACGCAAAGCCGGAGCTATGCGTGGGCAGGGACAGTGGCGTCCGTCGAAGCCCAGCGACTCTGGTTACACATTGGACATAATATAATCCATATTAAGAAACAGCTAGATAACTCCTAAGCATTTATCACAGTATACTTTCAACCACATAAGTATAAAGTAGCATGAGAAATCGTAAGCGCTTATCACATATAGTAGTAGCACGATCAGTACTATGCATTTTCCACCTTGTACTTCCAATCAAAATTGAACTTATAAAGCACAGCGTATAAGCGTTTAACACTTCGCACAATAAAAACATAGAGGAAAACATGATTAAATCAAACAAAAGTTAACTGCTTCTTGAAGATAACAGAAATGGTAAAATCAAGAACACATGCACAAGAAAAGAAAGAAAATGAAAAAGCTAACCTGAAATATTTACTGACTGAAAAGTTTGAGCTCCTTCCGCCTCTTCACCTCACCAAGTCCATCGGTGGCTTTTCATCTGGTTTCTCTATTTTGCACTTTCTTGGATACGTGCATTTGTTTTTCATTTACGAGGGTCCTTCAATAAATAACCGAACTAATTTTTTAATAACACACAATGGCTTTATTTCACTAACATTTGCCTACACACTTTCGAAGTATTCTCCCTCTGATGAAATACAATTATTCCAACGATTTACCCATTGTTCGAAACACTCATTGAACCCATTGTTGGACAGTCTGTTCAGGATACCCATGGCAACATCCTTATCACTTTGAAAATGCCGACCACGAAGCTTTAGGGAAGAGGTGAAAATCGCATGGTGCGAGATCTCAATGCCCATTTCTGCGATGACATCTGAGTTGCACGAGCTCGATGAGCAGGGGCATTATCCTGATGCAAGTTCCATTCTCTCCTTGCAAGATCTTGTCGCTTTTCGGCGATTTTTTCTTCAGTACGTCACTATAATAAGCAGAAGTTATTGTGCGTTGATTAGTTACAACATGATCATACAGAATGCCCTGTTTGTCAAACAATACGAGATGCATGACTTTTCCTGCACTTTTCAGTAGTAAAGTGTTGGATCCGACCATTTGACCTTGAAGTTCCGACAATTTGACCTTGAATGACCTTTGAGGTCATGCAATATGACCTAGAAATATTTTACCTTGAAGTTCCGACAATTTGACCTTGAAGGTCATGCCATTTGACCTTGAAGGTCATTGTGCACCCTCTGGACTGGGACGCACTCCCAGGCACCCCCGTGCACCCTCTTGAATTTCTGCATCCCCCAGGCACCACGCGCAACCTGGACCTTCTGCATCCTTCGACGCACTCCCTCGACTACATTTGCCACCCACCCCGGGGCACTCCCAGGTACCCCCCCGTGCACCCTCTTGAATTTCTGCATCCCCCCACGCCCAACCTGGACTTCCTGCATTCCCTGAGCAACCCCTAACTACCCTAGGAGTGCATCGGGGGTGCGTCCCAGTCCAGAGGGTGCACAATGACCTTCAAGGTCAAATGGCATGACCTTCAAGGTCAAATTGTCGGAACTTCAAGGTAAAATTTTTCTAGGTCATATTGCATGACCTCAAAGGTCATTCAAGGTCAAATTGTCGGAACTTCAAGGTCAAATGGTCGGATCCAACACTTTACTACTCCTGTGGCTCGATGAATGTTTTCTCTCCTGTTTTGTTAATGGATCGTAATGGTGGAACCAACTCTCGTCCCATCGTAACTATCCGAGCCATTGTTGACACGTCATGACGCGGTGAACCTTCTGTTCGTCCTTCAGCACGTGCGGTACCTATTTCGCTGCAACATTTCAATAGCCAGGATCATTGCGAATTATGTCGTCTACAGTTCCAACAGACAAATGTATTCTGTCTGCAACTTTCGAAATTGTTATGCGACGATCTTTGCACAATTGTGTTAATGTTGACTTCCAGGGCGCGGAGAATCTTGACCCTCTTTGAAACGTTTATACCACTTAAAGATATGTGTTTTGCGTAAAGCTTGGTCCTTGTATGCTTGCTGCACCATTCAAAGGTTTCTGACAGAACACAAAACTTTATTGATGCGCGTTGCTGCAATTTCAGTTCCATGGTGGATGCAGTAAACACGACCTCCCAACTCATTGACTCTGCTTGAGTGGCACTCACAGCTCTGCTAGAGGAAGGTGCTCCAGGGCGGTTTATTTAAATACAAATAAATTAGTTCGTAACATTTTGTGTACCTAATTGTCCATAATGTTTGCCAGCACGTTCACACACTTCTTCACTGTGACAAGTAGAGGCTCATCTATTTTGTGTGTGTCCTAAGCCATGGGTGCTTGTCCTATCATTGTTAAAAATTGCCTTAGATACACAGGATGTGGTAGTGTCAATACTGTGACTTTGTGGGTTCGTAGAATTAAAAGTCCAGGTTGCAGAAATTCAAAATGTTATTTATTTCCCTAGAAATACACTTTGTACACATTCGGCAGCAGGATGACGTAACATAAACCAACACAATCTCTCGTCACTTCTGCACAGCTACAGACACACGATATCAGTTCGGAGGCGAGTCCGGCTTCCTTATATACCTCTATGCATATTTCTAGACATTTCTGGAATGTTCTCTAAGACGGCACCAGACGAAACGCCAACTTTCCAGTCATCTATCTTTATCTGTTTCGGCAGGCAGCCTTTTATCTCCGCGCTGTATTGTCTGTCCCTTATCTCCGCGCTGCAGTATCTGTCCCTTTGTGTGCGCCGGGCGCAGGTCGCAAAATGGTTTCGCGACATCTCTCCCTCTTTCAGGCTGGTCGTCCCGAACAGCACCATCGTAGCGGGCTAGGCGATCCAGGTGTACCACCAACATCTTTCCTCGGGGAACCTTCTGGATGCGGCAATTCTCTTCACCACCCGGTACGGTCCTTGCCATGGCTGCTGAAGCTTAGGGCAGTGTCCCTTGGTCCGGGTAGGACGGTACAACCAGACTAGGTCACCTTGCGGATACCCTTGGCTGTTGGCTTGCCTGTCGTATCGAGTCTTCATGCGGTCGCTCGCCTTATGGATGTTCTGGCGAGCCATCTCATGCGTGTCGTGGAGATGGTCCACCAGGTTCTCCATATACTCGGTTGCTGGCTATTTAGCTTCCGGAGGACTCCCAAAAGCCAGGTCACAAGGGAGGCGTAACTCTCGACCGAAGATTAAGCTGGCTGGTGTCATTCCAGTCGTGTCGCGTGTTGACGTGTGGTAGGCCAGCAAGAACAGTGGCACCTTGACGTCCCAGTCTCGCTGATGGCTTGCCACGACCTTCCTCAGGTGTTCTTTTAAGGTCTTGATGTATCCCTCGACCATGCCGACCGAATGCGGATGTAGAGGTGTTGTAAGGGTCTAGTTCACCCCAAGTCTTTCCAGTGCCTCCTTCATCAGGTAAGACTCCTGCCACTTGGTGAAGTAGTCCACGATCACCATCAGGCACTTGTTACCTCAGTCGGACACTGGGAATGGTCCAGCTATGTCGACGGCGATCCTTTCGAATGGCGCTCCGACGTTGTACTGCTGCATGTGACCCCGGCTCCTAGTTTGGGGCCCGCGACTCGCCGCGCACACGTGGCACTGTCGGCACCACCTGTCAGCGTCTGCTCGGAGCCTCAGCCAGTAGTAGCGCTGTCGGAGTCTGTTGATTGTTCGGTTTGCTCCCAGGTGTCCTGAAGTACCAGCGTGCACTTCCTCTAAGACCTCCGGGACCTTACTCCAGGGAAGTACCAACTGTTCTCTCTGTCTTTTCCCATCAGGTGATTCTCATACCCGTATTAGCACGCCCACTTTGATTTTCAGTGAGTCCCACTGGGCGCAATACGGCTTATATTTGGCGCTCCTCAGTGCGATGTCTTCCCAGGTTGGTCTTGTCCCTGCCTCCACTTCTCTCAAGAGTGGCCCCAAGTCTGCATCTGCTAGCTGCTCCCTCCTCAGGCCTGCACTATCCCAGCTGTCTGCAGGTACTGCCATGACTACTCTGACAGCTGCGACACGCTCCTTTTCTTCCACTGTTGTGCATTGACCGCACTCTTCTGGGCAGGGTCTTCGGGGCATGGCATCTGAGTTGCGGTGGCTCTTCGCTCTACGATGTTCATAGGCGAAGTCGTACTCCTGAAGCCTCTGAACCCAACGTGCTGTCTGACCTTCCAGGTTCCTAAAGCTCAATAGCCAGTGAGGGTGGTGTGGTCAGTCTTCAAGTGGAATAGCTGACTATACAGGTACTTGTGGAAGTGCTCCAATATGTTTACCACCGCCAGTAACTCTCGCCAGGTGATGCAGTAATTTTTCTCTACCTTGGACAGCATCTTGTTGTAGTAAGCTATCAGTTGTTCGAGTCCATCCTGGATTTGGGTTAGGAGGCCTCCAATGCAATGGTCGCTGGCGTCGGTATCCACAATGAAGGTGCCGCCTGGTTGTGGGAATCCCAAGATAGGAGCACTGCACAGTTTTTTTCTTCAGAGCCTGGAAAGTGCCTTTGATGTCCTCCGTCCACACATAAGGCTAGCTCTTCTGTCAGGCGGGTGAGGGGCTTGACGATGTTGGAGATGCCCTTCATGAAGTGGCGGTAGTAACTGCACAGCCCCAGGAAACTGTGCAGTTCTCGCTTATCCTTTGAGTGAGGCCATTCTCTCACAGCCTGTGTCTTCTCCGGGTCTGTGGCCACTCTGGTTGGTGAGACTGTTGGGCCCAAGTAGTTGATTTCCTTGCAGAAGAGCTGGCACTTGGCATTCAGCTTGAGGTTGGTCGCCTGCAGTCTCTGTAGTACCTTACTATCAATCCAATATGTTAGCCTATATACGGCTAGTGTGAATAAATGATTAATTTCCATCAATTAACTAAAATAATAACAGTTAAATGATGAAGTCTGAGATTCAAGTACTTACAATAGTAAGTCGCCACAAGCGGTGTATCTTGGATGCGAGAGTATCTAGTAGTTTACCGGGGAAAATATGAGTCAATTGTAGAACTTAATGTCATGATGGCAAATTGGCCATGGTAGCTCAATGGGTAAGAGTGACTGGACGGAAACCAGGAGATCTGTGGTTCAAATCCCAGTCATGGCATTGAATTTTTCATGTTGACTCTATCAATTTAATTATATGTATTTTATTATTTCATTTGTTTATTATTTTGCTCCTTATCTAGTTTTGCAATTGCTTTATCTCTTGATTGTTTAGTATTAGTTCTAACAGGGACTTTAAAATACACACTAAAGCTTTTTGAGAAGTATGAGATATCAATTAATACTGCTCTTTTCCGGATTTTAAGTCAACTATATTTCTTATGCATTGCAAAACATGCATTATGTTTAGGATAGATAGAGTCAAACTGAAAAATTCAATACCATGGATCTCCTTGTTTCCGTCCAGTCCCTCTTACCCATAGATGGAAACCAGGAGATCTGTGGTTCAGATCCCAGACGTGGCATTGAATTTTTCAGTTTGACCTATCTATCCAAAACCTTAGCCTATACATGGCTAGTGTGAAGGAACAATTAATTTTCACCAATTAACTCAAATATGGAGTATGTTGTTTGCTTGTACTCAATTCTTAGATGTGAAACTGTAGTTTTAAAAAGTAGTTACAAGTATACTAGAACGAAATTTCTCTCAGGGTCTGCTTAAATAACCTTATATTTGTCCCTTACAGGAAGAAAATGATGGCTGAAGGGGAAGCTGCGCAGTTCTCATTAAGGTGGGACAATTTCCATAGTAATTTGACTGCCGGTTTTCATGCATTGTTGCAAGGAGAAGACTTAGTTGATGTAACACTTGCAGCAGATGGCCAGTTTATTCGGGCACATAAAATTGTGCTCTCTGTTTGTAGTCCCTATTTTAAAGAACTTTTCAAGGTAAGGAACATCACTGAAAGGAGCTCTCCCTTTTTTTGTTTACCTCTCATCTATATTCTTTATTCAAGTCAATATTTTCTTTTTTCAGAATAGCACACATTTAAGAATGCAATTTCATTTTGTAAATCACTTTTTTAGCTTGTTTACTGTAAAGCATGGGTCAGACATACTTCTAACAAGTCTGCCGCTGCCAATTTTGAAACTCTATAATGATAATTATATAATGTTAAACATCTTTAAAAGGAGTCAAATTGGTTAATTTTTTATTTCCTCCAAATTCATATTTTGCTTACCTATGAATATTTCAGATCATCCATTAATTTTATCATAACTTTCCTAGAAGTATGCTAATTGTAAATTAGTAATTAATTAATTGAGCTGCTCAAGGTTCCATACTAGGTCCTATCTTATTCCTGCGCTTCTCAATAACTTCAGCCTGGATAACTCTGTTGTTAAATCCCTCCTCTTTTTTTCAGCATACTTGTGAGAGCAAATGATAAAGGAGGTTTTGTAAAATCAATGCACCAAATATCTGATAAAATCGCTAACCACTGTATAAGGTGCATTCAAGTTATAACACCTCCTAGTTTCTTTTCAGGACTGGGACCAGATAGGAACTTCTGGTTTTTTCTCTAAATATACGAGTACTCTTTGTCAATGCGTGACAGATATAGGAGCACTGTACAGTGCATAGAATTGTAGTGGCAATGACGAGAGTTAGAACTGTTTTTGATACTTAAAATGGAGACGTTTTCATTGCAAGAACAGCGTATAATCATTTTTTTTCTACATTTTTATGGTGTCACAGTTGAGTGAGGTATGTGGTGATGTTACCATGGATGTGTCTAATGTACGTTCCTGGATGCAACAGTTCAATGAAGACAGAACATCGTGTGACAACAAATCAAAATAGTTAAGTGAGGTATGTGGTGATGTTACCATGGATGTGTCTAATGTGCATTCCTGGGTGTGACAGTTCAATGAAGACAGAACATCGTGTGACAACAAATCAAAATAGTTAAGTGAGGCATGTGGTGATGGTACCATGGATGTGTCTAACGTACGTTCCTGGGTGTGACAGTTCAATGAAGACAGAACATCGTGTGACAACAAACCAAGACAGTTGAGTGAGGCATGTGGTGACGGTACCATGGATGTGTCTAATGTACGTTCCTGGGTGTGACAGTTCTATGAAGACAGAACATCGTGTGACAACAAACCAAGACAGTTGAGTGAGGCATGTGGTGATGTTACCATGGATGTGTCTAATGTGCGTTCCTGGGTGTGACAGTTCAATGAAGACAGAACATCGTGTGACAACAAACCAAGACAGTTGAGTGAGGCATGTGGTGATGATACCATGGATGTGTCTAATGTACGTTCCTGGGTGTGACAGTTCAATGAAGTCAGAACATCGTGTGACAACAAACCAAGACAGCTGAATAAGGCATGTGGTGATGATACCATGGATGTGTCTTAATGTACGTTCCTGGGTGTGACAGTCACAGTGTGATGATATGATCCAGCGAGTGGAGAATGTTGTTTTAGAGGATCGCCGATTGAGCATTGAAAATATTGCCTTCAAAATTAGCATTTCCGTGGGATCTGTGTACACAGTCCTGCATGAAAATGCTCAATTGGTGATGCTCCAAATCATTCTCCACTCACTGGATCATGTCGTCAGACCAGTGTTGCGAGGCGTGACTGTTTGGTTTGTTGTTACACAATGTTCTGTCTTCATTGAACTGTCACACTCAGGAACACACATTAGACACATCCATGGTACCATCACCACATGGTTCACTCACAACTGTCACACCACAAAAATGGAGAAAACAAATGATTACACGCTGTTCTTGTAATGAAAATGTCGCCATTTTAAATATGAAAACCAGTGCTGCCATCTCTGTCATGCATTCACAAAAAGTCCATGTGTATTTAAAAAAAAAAACAGAAGTTCCTATCTGGTCCCAGTCCTGAAAAGAAAATAGGTGTTGTTATAAATTGAACACACCTTGTATTAATAACAGTCGTTATTAAATGTCAGTAGAGTATTTTGTGGAAAACTGAAGTTATTGACAGTGAAGCAATACTAATATAAATAAATTACAGTTTGTGACAAACGTCACTTATGTATCCGTTACCTAGTGGAAGGGACCAAAAAGTATAATCAATTTACCAGTCCTTGAGTGCTGCTAGGTGAGCAACCAATTGGAGTCCTGCGGTGTTGTCATATTGCATTCCCCCTAAGTGGTGTGTGACGAGCGCCAAGCTAATCAATCTCTAATAAATACTATTTGCGCTAAGACAAAAATTCAGATTTTGCAAAAACTCATCCATGAGAAAGGAGAGAGTAATGTATTTAACATTACTGTAAAAACCCCATATTTTTAGCTCAGATAGTTTTCCTAATACAACTAAATAAAGTAGATACCATTATATTATAACAATGCATTGCGATGTAAGCAGTGTAATGAATATCTTTATTGGTTGGCATGTATGCGTGAACATATATTTGAAATTACTCAGTTTTGAAACATACACCTATGACATGACGGAGTAAAAGAAACATGTAGTTTGAATAAGCCAAGGTGTTTGTCAAATTTGATGAGAGGAAACGATACACTTCTTGCTAGTCTGGCAGAACGTGTCTGGTCACATATCTTTGTTTATGAATAGTTCATAATCTCTATTTACTCTAGAGAGTTCAGAGCAGTATATTTAGTTACTCTTCCATGAAAAAGTGTATCAGCTGGATCAATGAGATGCGATCCACCTTCTTCCTTACTACGGCTAGAACAATTCAATTGAGTTAACATGGGCTCAAATTATGTTGCAAACAGAAATAATACTTTTAAACTGACCGACGTTGAACGACTTATTCATGAAGAAATTGACAAGGAACACAACATGACTGGGAAAACTGCGCGAGACATTAGATAAACTACAAGATGACGACTTTTGTAAAGAAATAGCATGTAACGAGATTTTGGAACCTATCGTCATAAATTTGCAGTAGTCAGACGTTGAAGACAATGACAATGAGAAATTATCTCTTAACATAAGTAACATTCACAGCTATACATATGCACTGCTGGTATTTTTGTTGGATTAGAAAAATAAGTAATTCATAAACTAAATATTTAAAACATTTGCATAATATACGAATGTTCATGTTGCAATTATGATGTCAACAACTGCATTATTATAAAACGTTGGAAAATTCAGTTTGCGTTCCCGTACGTCTAGGGCTATGAACACTTGCAAGTGTGCGAGAGAGAGGGAATTATAAAAAAAGTGTGGATAACAAGGTGGCAACGGTGAAGGCTCTAACGCATCTGATTCGCTACAGGTGAGAACTCTTCCCATTTGAAACACATAATGGTCCTGGAGGATTCGTCAATTAAATAATATATAAGTGAAATTTGTCATAAATTGTTGTAATTTATTTATAATATACGTCAGTAGAGCAGTTGCAGTTTTTGACCTAAAATAACCTAATGATAAAAAACTTTGTATAATTTAAAAATTAAACCCAATGATGGATATGACATGGGTAGTAGCAAGCTGTTTCAAGGAGGAGGCCGTTAGAATGGCTTACTCTGTTGAGGTATGGCATAATATTTTTAGGGGAGTCAGCTGCAAGTAAGGCATTTTTTATGATGTGGAAGAAAATATTTGAGCAGTGTTAGAGGCAAGTTCAAGAACATCATGCAAACCTGCTTTCAAAAAACTAGGTATTCTTTCTGTCTCCTGCTTCTACATATTTGAAATAATAATAGTGTTCATCCATAAAGCCAACTACAATGCAGATTCACTCTTTAATGAATCATGCATAAGTATATAAAACGACAAACCACAAATCTGCATATCCAACAACTGAACACCTCCCTGTTTAAAAAATATTTTGCATTCTGGTTTAAAGATATGTCTTCCAAAATTTTAAAAGCAAATTCAGCAAGAGTATAGGTACAAACTTTTTCTAAAGGTACATTTAATCCTTGTTTCAAATAAGCATGCCCTGTAATCGGTTAACGCTCATATGAATTAACCGCCTCTCATGGGCTGCTATCGTGGTATAAAACTGTTGTGTGGTAAAATGAGTTTGTTATTTAACATGATATATATTCGAAGAGAATTGTCAAATTTATATTTTGATAACTGTATAAATGAAATATATTACATAACAGAGTTAATTTATCTAGAATGCATGTTAATTCCTAATTCAAAATAAAGGGGAGGATTCTTTGCTTCAAACCTTTCACTGACTGATGATAGCATTTGTTGTGTGTTTGGAGGAATTTAGTAACAGTGACGTCAAAATTAATATAAAAATTATTTGTGGTTGGTTTATTGACACTCGTCACTTACTTTTTCATATATTTATGAGAGACTAGTTTCAAAGGCCCTGGCCTCCATTTTCAATCTCTTCCCAACTGGCATTTGTTGTTATCTGCTCTCTCTGGTGGTGGAACTATGAACTTTTTTGTCAAATTATCTGCTGGCGGGATTTCAAAGTTCATTACGCGATCCTTATTTTTCCAGATGAATATGTTCTCCCATGTTGTCAATCTATTTTGGTTTATCACTCCTTTTAATAATTTTGGATTTGGATCAATGTCATGGTTTTCATTCCAAAAATGAAATGCTACTGCTGACTTGTCTTCTTGTTTCAATCTGATGTTTCTAAAGTGTTCTTTGACTCTGGTTTTTAAATTTCTTTTTGTTTGACCTATGTAGCATTTTTCACAATTCTTGCAATTTATTTGGTATATTCCAGATTTGTTACCTGAAGGAATTTCATCTTTTGTTTTTGAATTTAGTAATTTTAAAATTGAGTATCTATTAGTAGGTGCCAAGATGATATTTTGTTCCTTGAATATCTTTTTAAATTTATTAAATGTTTTTGGATGATATGTGAATGAACTGAATATGCTGTTGCTTTCTTTTTCTTTAATAAATGTGGTTGCTTCCTTAATGGTTTTCTTTAGTTTAGATTTTCTAATTTTCTTCAACACCAAACTTTTGTTGTATCCGTTTTCTTCTGCTATGTGTATTATTGCTTTTTGTTCCTTGAAATATTCTTCTTTTTCCATGGGTATGTTGACTAGTCTGTGTGTAAGGCTGTTTATTATTGCATGTTTATGTGTAATTGGGTTGTGGCTATTATTTTTTATATAATTTTCTGAATGTGTTGGCTTCCTGTAAATTCCAAATTTTATTTTTGTATCATTCCTGATGATATTTAGATCCAAGAAAGGTAGTTGTCCATTGATTTCCTTTTCTATTGTGAATTTGATAGTCCTTTCTTGCAGATTGAGTAATTTTAATGCATCATCTAAATGTTTACTTGGTACAATTGCAATCTCATAAATATATGAAAAAGTAAGTGACGAGTGTCAATAAACCAACCACAAATAATTTTTATATTGATAGCATTTGTGTTTATCAGTAGTGATGACATAGTTGTTTATACTACTTTTGTCTGTGACCTCGCTTTGAACTATATTTGTCACTCATTACCATTCGGTGTGTGAGTTCAGAATCATTATAAACTTGTATTTTTGCATGCCTTCATATCTTTATTTACATGATTTTATCTATCTTCCTGGCAATTATTATATTTACTGCAGGTTTCCATGTGGTGTGAAGGCAGCCTATGGTGCTTAAAGCATTAGCCAATTAGGGAACGGGGAAGGCAATAGTACATCACAGGATACATGTCAAGAGGGCGAGGTTATTTGAATCATAGTGTTTGCGCCATGATCGTCATTTGTTTGTCGGGCGCATTAATATTTCACTTGGCGCCGGTTATGCGGCCAGCTGGTCATGTGACTCGCCAGCGCACATGAAAATAGGCTTCTTCCGGGTTCAGGGCAGACATGTTTGAGACATGTAGAAGATATGTGATGTGCTTCGTTTTGGCTGCGTGCAACGTTGTTGCAATGAAAGGACGTTTTTTAGTTTATCTAAATGTTAAAATGTATTGTTGTCTTCTTTATGATTATTCAATACGAAATGTAGCGTGTGCAATAAATTTATCTAGAGATATGAATACAGCTCTATCGAGTACAGTCCACAAAATCAGTTTCCTTGATTTCTGCTAAAATCAAGGTGGTCCTCGGAATTAAATTAATCACGACATGAACATTGGTCCTTCACGGGCGGATATTTATTGTGCAATGCAACAGTTTCTTCTGCATAGATGTACATTGGGCCCCAGGACGCCAGGCATCGGGATCTACGCAGCAGATTATCAGCATTTCATTCGCAACGACGCAGTAGCCTGCATCGCAACACATTTCAGGTCAAAACATTCCTTTTCTTTCTTTCTCTCCTTTAAGCAAGTCTCATAACCATTCAATATGGAGCAGGATTTGAAAGCTCTTGTCAAAAGAAGGGGTATAATTAAAAGAAAATTTACCTTTGTTCGAAAATTTCTTGATGAATTACCAGAACAGGTCAACATTTTCATATTGAGAGCTAATTTCGATAACTTAAATGAAATTTGGGATAAATATGAAGCTATTCAGACCCAAATTGAATCCCTTGTGGAAGCGGAAACTGAATTAGATATGCATGCAGAACACGAGGAGGAGACAAGAAACAATTACATCGAATTGAAGGCTAGGTTAGCTGAATTAATACAGGATCACGAACAGCAAGAAAATGGTTCTGGACATTCGCAGCACACAGTGCAGTCACAATCGTCACAAGCAGCTCAAGCTATCAAACTGCCTGTGATACAATTACCTAAATTTGAGGGTGATGTTACTCATTTCAAACATTTCTATGACACATTTACAAGCTTAGTGGTAAACAACCAAGCTTTAGATGCTATTCAGAAATATCACTACTTACTTTCCTCTCTCAAGGGACAAGCTCATTCACTAATACAGAACATACCTGTCACTAGTGAAAATTTTGATGTAGCATGGGAGCTCATATGCTCACGCTATAACAATACAAGATTAATAGCTACAGCTCATATAAAAAATTTATTAGCACTACCAGTAATGCTTAAGGAAACAGTAAATGAACTACGTACCTTGCTCAACCATTTTCAAAATAACTTGAATGCCATTGAAGCATTAAAATTTGAAGTGCCTTTGCATGAAATCATTTTAATGCAACTTCTCCTAGAACATTTGTCTGACACCACACGCAGAGAATGGGAGAATAAAATAGATTCTCAAAACTTCCCTTCTTTGAAGGATCTTATGCAATTTTTAGAAGCAAGAGCACACTCTTTTGAATTGCTTGCTAACACTGCATGTAACAAGACGGTAGTTAAGCCTAAGACTGATTTGCACTCTGCTAAGCCCAACAGTAGAGACAGTAAACACTATTACTTATCCACGAGTGATCGTGTATGTCCATTTTGTCAGTGCAATCACATGCTACATAATTGTGATGACTTCAAAAACCTTAATGTGCATAAGCTTTGGACTTTCATTAAATCCAAGCGCCTTTGTGCCAATTGCTTTGCTCCTAATCACATATCAAGTAAATGTAATTGTGCCTCATACTGCAATTGTGGCTCATCCACTCACAGCAAGTTGCTTCATGATAGTAACAGAGAAAATGCTTCACATGTAACTTCATCTAGTCCTATAAATGATTCTACTAGAACAATTGACATGCCATCTAGCTACTGTTCTTTTAGATCAAAATCCACACAGCAGGTTTTGCTTGCCACCGCACTAGTGCAAGTGGAAGACAGATATGGCAATCTCATACAATGTAGAGCACTCCTCGACTCTGCCAGTCAATCCAATTTCATAACTGCAGATCTTGTGAAGCGCTTACAGCTTAACAAGGTGACAGCTGATACGCCTATCAATGGTATAAATGGCACCATTTCTACGGCCACACACCATGTTCAGGTCAATCTGAAATCTATGGTACATGATTTTAAGACTAAAATTGAATGTCTAGTACTTCCTCGTATAACAGGAAAACTACCTTCCACACATATCAATTTGTGCAACTGGAATATTCCTTCTAGCATTCCATTAGCAGATCCTAGGTTCAACATTCCTGATAAAGTTGAAATCTTAATCGGAAGTTCCTTATTCTTCGAGTTATTGCATGGGAAAACCTTAAAGAAACAAGGACATCCTATACTAGCCAGCACAGCCCTCGGTTGGATAATATCAGGCCCTATTCCAAGGTCATCATACAAGTACAAGGCTAAGTCTTCGCCTCAGCATAACTTCTTCATCAGCACTGATAACCTTGACACACAGTTAAGACGTTTCTGGGATTTGGAAGAATTTCCTCAGCATGTTCTTACAAAGGAGGAAAAGGAGTGTGAAGAATACTATGTAAAAACAACCACTCGTAATGCCGATGGTAGCTTTACAGTTCGTCTACCTGTCAAAGAGGACAAAAATCGCTTAGGTGAATCTAGACAGCAAGCCATCAATCGCTTTATGCACTTAGAACGACGTCTTCAAACCACATCACACTTAAAGAAGATTACACTCAATTTCTCTCTGAATATGAATCCATGGGGCACATGAAGCAAGTGTCACCACCAAAGGAAGGCGAACCTTGTTACTATCTTCCGCATCATGCAGTTTTCAAACCTTTGTCTACTCTTACTCGCACCAGAGTTGTATTTGATGCATCTGCACAGTCATCTTCAGGACTATCCTTGAATGATGTGCTGAAGTTGGGTCCTATTATTCAGGATGACCTTATCTCCATAATTTTACGATTCAGAACTTATCGCTATGCATTCTCGGCTGACATTTCTAAGATGTACAGGCGAGTGAAAATGCATCCTGATGATCAAGATCTCCAAAGAATAGTATGGCGAGAAAACAAAATTGAACCTATCAAGGACTACGCTCTTACTACAGTCACATATGGTACCAAACCTGCATCCTTTTTGGCCATAAGAACTTTGCATCAACTAGCTTCAGAGGAAGAGGCTAAATATCCAATAGCTTCTCAAGCTATCCGTGAATCCTTCTACGCAGATGATTGCTTATGTGGTCATAATGATCTACAGCAAGCTTTACACATTCAGAGGCAGCTACTTCAGATGTTAGACAGTGGTGGATTCCCACTTAGGAAATGGTGTTCTAATCATGAAGATATTTTAAAATCCATTCCACTGGAACACAGAGAGACACAACTTCCACTTTCATTGGATAGCAGTGAAAATGTGCATGCTCTTGGTCTCCCCTGGCATCCTGGAACAGATCAATTCCAGATACAAGACAATCCATCTCTTCAGGATAATCTAAATTCTAGCTACACCAAACGAAGCATACTTTCTGTCATATCATCTATTTTTGATCCTTTAGGCCTAGTGAGTCCTATTGTCATAAATGCCAAGATGTTTCTACAATCTCTGTGGTTGGAAAAACTCAGTTGGGATGAATTGATACCATCTCACCTCATCCAACAATGGCTAAATTTCTGCGAGACATTGTCCATCATTCATGCTATACGTATTCCAAGACACGTCCTAATCACAGGTACATTAAGGGACATACATATACATGGGTTTTGCGATGCCTCAGAAAAGGCTTATGGTACCTGTATTTATCTTCGTTCTATGAACAGCTGCAATGAGGTGAAAACCAGACTTCTTTGCTCCAAATCCAAGGTTGCACCATTAAAGAAACAAACCATTCCTCGGCTCGAACTTTGTGATGCTTTACTACTCGCTAAACTTTACAAGGTTGTAGCTAACCTTAAGCTGCAGACTTCACAGAACTATCTATGGACGGACTCTATGATTGTTCTAGCATGGATTAAATCCAACCCACACAAATGGAAGACTTTTGTAGCCAACATAGTTTCACAAATACAAGAGTTATCAGAAACTGCTGCTTGGCGATATGTAGCTACTCAAAATAATCCAGCAGATCTCATTTCGAGAGGAGTTTCAACTGAACCTCTTGCCTCAAATGACTTGTGGTGGAAAGGTCCTGATTGGATCTCACAACCCTTTGCATCTTGGCCAGAACAACCCAAACGATTAGATATTCAAGATGCCACTGAGCAACGCACTACTGCATGCTTGATGGTCACTACAGAAAGTGATGATATCATTTCTCGTTTTTCAAAATTGTTACGCCTGCAGAGAGTGACAGCATACATGCTGAGATTTGCATTCAACTGTAGAAACAGCAACACGAGACGGCAAGGTCCTCTCTCAGCACTTGAGCTTCAACAGTCATTGCACTACTGCATTAAACCTGCTCAACAATCAGCTTATATCACAGAGTTAACAGAACTTAATGATAAAGGACACGTTCCTACTAAACGCTCATTGAAATATTTGCATTCATTTGTCGACAATGAAGGTTTACTCCGAATAGGGGGAAGAATTGACAAGGCTGAAATTCCCTTCCAGTCAAGACATCAGCTCATCTTACCTCCTAAGCATCATCTTACCAAACTAATTATTGAAAGTGAACATGTTAAACTTTTGCATGCTTCCAATCAGCTACTTACCTCTTCTCTTCGACAACGGTATTGGATACCAAGAATAGGAGAAACTCTTAAGTCAGTCCTACACAAGTGCCTGCCATGCTTCAAACTCAAGGCCAAGGGAGCTCAACAATTAATGGGCAATCTACCTAGCTGCAGAGTGACTCCAGCGAGACCCTTCCTACGAGTTGCGGTTGATTACGCTGGTCCATTCTTCCTACGTTATGGCTCGCCTCGCAGCAAGAGTCAGGTGAAGGCCTACATAGCTATCTTTGTCTGTTTATCCACAAAGGCAATTCACGTTGAGTTGGTTTCAGACATGACTTCTGATGCTTTTGTTGCTGCCTTACGAAGGTTTACAGCTAGACGAGGATTGTGTAAAGAGATCCTAAGTGACAATGGCACAAATTTTGTAGGTGCTAACAAAAAACTTAGAGAACTTAGACTACTTTTGCAATCTCGCAAGCACCAAAAGATTGTACATGACTACGCTTCATCTAATGAATGCACATGTCATTTTATACCACCCAGCTCACCCCACTTTGGAGGATTACATGAGGCTGCAGTGAAATCTATGAAATATCATCTTCGTAGAGTAAGGGGTACACAAGTACTGACCTATGAACAATTAACCACATTACTAATTCAAATTGAGGCTTGCTTGAATTCCCGTCCATTGCTACGCCTTACTGATGATCCTTTTGATACTTCCTACCTTTCTCCAGGTCATTTCCTCATTGGAGAACCATTAACTTCCATACCATCACCTTGTTCTGACAATCTGAATCAGTTACAGAAATGGCAACAGCTCCAAGATCGTCTACAACATCTGTGGCGGCGGTGGTCAACCGACTATCTACATTCACTCCAGCAGAGGCAAAAGTGGTCCAGTTCCAGTGAAAATCTTAAGGCAGACACCATGGTCCTGCTAATGGAAGACAATTCATCTCCTCTGCATTGGGAACTTGGAATCATCACATGAGACTCATCCTGATGGTGATGGTTTAGTGCGGGTAGCTACAGTGCGAACTTCTAAGGGTGAATATAGGCGTCCCATTGTGAAACTGTGTCCTCTGCCAGTTCAACAGTGATATTTTTTAAAGTGTGCCTATGTTAAATTAAAAAACTGTTCAGTTTTTTGGGCCCCAGTATGTTTGCGCCATGATCGTCATTTGTTTGTCGGGCGCATGAATATTTCACTTGGCGCCGGTTATACGGCCAGCTGGTCATGTGACTCGCCAGCGCACATGAAAATAGGCTTCTTCCGGGTTCAGGGCAGACATCCACATGTAGAAGATATGTGATGTGCTTCGTTTTGGCTGCGTGCAATGTTGTTGCAATGAAAAGATGTTTTTTAGTTTACCTAAGTGTTAAATGTATTGTTGTCTTCTTTATGATTATTCATATAAGAAATGTAGCGTGTGCAATAAATTTATCTAGAGATATGAATACAGCTCTATCGAGTACAGTCCACAAAATCAGTTTCCTTGATTTCTGCTAAAATCAAGGTGGTCCTCCGAATTAAATTAATCACGACAAGAACACATAGATTAATTAACCACTGCTTTTAAACTGGAATTAAAATTACTTTAGGATCGTGACAGTTGCTGTCAAGCACGTGCTGTCTTGGAATGTTTCTTAGAAAGCTGGGATTAAGAACAAGCAAGAGAAACCTAATATACGGCTTTACATTATAGTAATAGTTTACTCAACCATTTTTCTGAACATCCAAATAATAGAATAGTTTTTAAAACGTCTATATTCTCCATATGCCATATTATATTAGCAAGTACAGAACTGAAAGGCTTTACAAATCTGAGAATTCAGAACATGCTTTTTAACTTAAAATGTACCTAATGTAGGTTTAGTACAGAAGTTACATTTCTGGAAGCTTAGAATCTTCAGCTGTGCATTGCTTTAAGAAAGATAGCTTTATTAACGTCTAAGAGAGGGCCCCCATGTTCCCTCTCTTTATGAAAATATTCATGCAGTGCATACACCAGTTCCATTGCTTGTCCATATAGTGCAGATCCATGTCTTACTTTCGAATATTTTTTCTTGGGGGAGCGAGTCCTTGGCCTACCTCGTTTTTGAGTGATGCTGGTAGTTTGAGACATTGTATCCTTATTCTAATAACACTAACAATAACACTAAAGCACCAATGACCTATGAAATATTAATACAGTAATGAAATGACTAAATACCTAACAAAGGCACCAGCTTTTCTATAAGTTAAACTGTAGCCAAACAAGTACGTTTAGTAATCAAGGCTTTGCAGGTGATCAGCCGTGTCAGGTTTATAAAGGTCGAGCTTTCGACCATTGTAGACTCCATGGCCTTCTTCAGGATCTTCTTAATTGACTAAAATAATAAGAGTTAAATGATGAAGCCTGGGACTCAAGTACTTACGATAGTAAGTCGCCACAAACAGTGTATGATGAATGCAGTAGCCCCTAGTGGTTTACCAAGGAAATATAGAAGTCAACTGGAGAATTTAATGTCATGATGGCAAGTTGGCCATGGTAGCTCAACAGGTAAGAGTGACTGGACGGAAACCAGGAGATCCATGGTTCAAATCTCAGCCATGGCATTGAATTTTTCATGTCGACTCTATCAAAAACCTTAGCCTACATACGGCTATTGTGAAGAAATGATTAATTTCCATCAATTAAAACATGTAGAGTATCTTAACATTTCTTTCTGCTTTAAATATTTTACATTTTATTTTGATGTGTTCAACATAGACTGTACTTCCTTGTACCAATTGAATACTGACTTAGGTAAATAATTTAGTTATTATTTAAAATAGCATTGCATGTAGGCTATAAGTTTTTTTTCATCTTAACTGCAAATTTTGAGCAACTAATTTTCTATACAAATGCTCCATTATCTTAGTAATTTATAAGTCTAAAATGCTTAAGTTATCATATCTTTGCAGCTAAATAAGCTTTATTTTAATGGAAGGAGGTTCTATATGTCTGGTATAGCTATTTTGAAACATTTAAAACCCATTATTTTTCAATAACAATTTAGACAGTACATTAAAATATAACTTTATTTCATCAGTCATCTGTAAATATATTACTGAACATGCCCTGAAAAATCCAGCTTATTATCTTAAATACATATTCTAGATAATGGGTCAATTAACTCCCCTTAGGTTGCCATAAAAGGCTATAATAATTTAAGTCAGATGCATTGCTAAGATACTGGAAAATTAAAATATACTTGTTTTGCAGGTGAACCCTTGTAAACATCCCATTGTTATACTTAAAGATGTGAGTCACAAAGATTTGGTTGCTATATTGCAATTCATGTACCAAGGGGAAGTTAATGTGAGCCAAGAAGAACTTACGACATTGTTAAAAACTGCTGAAATGCTACAAATTAAAGGCCTCACAGGTGAAGATACTGCCGATGTAAGTACACCTGATATTAAATGTGTTGTAAAACTGCAACAATCCACAGCTCCATGCATTTCTCCTCTGTTACTATTTCTTGCTGAAAATACTATGTGATGTTCCCATTCCATTTTCTGTAAATTTTTGATGTCTTATGCAACACTTAAAGATGAGTTTTGTTGTCATTGTTGTTATTATCATTAATTAATGTATGTGTTTAACTCTTTATTCTGTTGTGCTATAGTTCTCAGTATCCAATTCTATATTGAGTTGAAAGCCACTTAATTTTTTCTCAGAGGCCGCTTTATCAGGCTTGAAGCTCTTTTATGATTTATAAATCTGTACTGGCTTTACTTCCCTGCAGGGAATTTTTAAGCCCAAAAAATCCATCTTTTTCTGTTGGTTTTGGATCAGAGGGTAGCATTTTATTCCTAGACCATGAAGGATGCCAACACTTGAAATACTTTTTCTCTATAGTAATACAAATGGAATTAACGTAATTGAGAAATTATTTGTGGTCATTATCAAATTATAGACGAGTCGTATTTATTACACATCAGCTTCACTTACGTATCTATATTGAGAACATCTTTCGCAAACCATTGTTTGCATCATCAGCTCTAATGTGACTAAACTTGATCGAGTGTGATGGACATAAGAAAGACAAAAAGAAACATATGCATTAGAAAGAAAGAACATTTCGGGCATCTAAGATACAAAAGTATTGATAAGTCCGCAATAGCAGCTTATTTCTGGTCTGAAAATCTTGAGATTGAAGATAGCACCAAATTACTACAATATGTACAAAAACATAGGGAGCTCGTCATCTGGGAGAAAATATAGATAGAAAAACAAAAACCAATTAATGAACTTTGAAATCCCACCAGAAGACAACCTCACATTTAAATTCATGACAAAATCAACAGATGGCAGCAGCAACTCCAGAACTACCCATGCCACTGGATCAAGTATTAGTCGCAATAGACCTGATGATGCGAGCGATGGTTCGCAAAACATGTCGTCAATATAGGTACATAAGTGAAGCTGATGTGTAATAAATATGACTCATCTAAAATTTAATAATTGTTTTGTTTCACTGTGGTGTTCCAATACAGTTACATTTCGATATTTGTAGTTAGTTTTTTAATACTTCATCATTTATATTTTTATATTATCAAGGGACTAGTTTCGGAAGCCATTACATCTGTTTTCAACCTCTATCCAACTGTTGTGTGTTGTAGTCTGCTCTCTTCTCTCTGGTGGTGGAACTATGAACTTCTTTCAAAAATTATCTACTGGTGGGATCCAATCATGCATAATGGAATTGACTTACTTGGCACAACCTTTTTGCTTTCTAATTTTTGTAAGCTAAAAGATGTTTCTGTGTACTTTATTTGTTGAATATGAAAAGCAAGGGACATTCACTAGATCTAACTTTATAAGGTGCTTTGCTTCTAGTTTTAAATGTTTTTGGTATTGAAAAGAAACAAGTAAAACCTCTTTTCTACCTTAACCCTATGAGCATGTTGTAGAAAACTCACATGAATGCAAATAAGTACCTGCAAGGTCCTCTACTTATTGTAAATTGTTCTTTTTCCAGATATTAATTTTTTTGGAGTTAGATTTATTTCTTCTAAATTTGACATATTGAAATGTTGAATCTGGTAGGACTGAGTAGTAATGTCTTTGAAAAACTCCTATAATCATTTGCATACAAATATCAAATTAAATGAGGATTGAATGAAAAGTAATGCCTCTACCTTTGTAACTCCTCTACAGTTGCATTTGGGAAGCCTTAGGAGTTGTATTCTTTAAGTGTAAAGTATGAAATCCTGCACAGGCCGTCAGTCAGTGTAATTTAAGCAACAAGCAGTCATTAAATTCTTGACACAGATGTCATCCCAAAGGAAATTGATCAGAGAATACAGATTGTTAATGGTGATTGTGTTGATGTACTATTGTACGTTGTTGGCGAGTAAGTTTAAAGAGCTTGAGCTGGGAATATCTGACTTGCGTGAACAGATTTGGATGTCCTTGACAGCAACTGGCAAAAATTTATTGTATCACTCAGAGTGAAATTTAGCATAATTGGCATTTCACAAGAACATGTGGGTCACATTATTGCTTTGATTGGCTATCAAATGATCTGTGCACAATAGGTACCCAGGATGCTGATCCTGAAATGCATGCACTCAGACTTGAAAGTAGTCAGGGACTCCACTACATTACAAAAATGAAGGTGATGCCTTTCTCCATTCAGTTGTGAGAGGAGATGAAACAACCATTATGACCCAGAGACAAAACTTCAGTGTATGGAATATTGACACAAAGACTCGTCGTAGAAAAAGATATTGAAGACAGTCCTCAGCTGGAAAAATCATGGTAATCATTCTGGAAAAATCATCTTAGCTGGAAAAATCATTCTGGAATGCAGATGGGGTTATCCGTATTGATTTCCTTGTATGTGGAACAACAATAAATTGAGGGTAATATGTAGAAGCTTCCGGGCTTACTGGCCGTGGTCTAGTTGGAAAAGTTGAAGTTCCTGACGTTTCGCTTATACGTGCATCGAGCATCCTCAGAGGACTCATGGCAAACTTCAGTGAAACGTCAGGAACTTCAGCTTTTCTGACTAGACCATGGCCAGTAAGCCCGGAAACTTCTACATATTACTGGATTGACGCCGACCGTGAAAGCCTAAGTTGTTACAATAAATTGAGGGCTTGCCCTGTAGCTCAGTCAGTAGAGCACCTGCCTGCTGTGTGAGGGGTTCCAGGTTCGATTCCTGGCTGGGGGTGGGGATTTTTCTCCAATTAAGATGATTCCCCATCTTCCCCAGAATCTGGAAGTATGAATGAGAGTGCAAATGTATGCGTGATCTAATAATAAAAAAAAATTACAAAGTAACAAAAAAATTATGAGTTAACACCATCGGCAATAGGCGATATGTTCCAAAGGAGGAACAGTGAACATTGCAGTTAAAAGCTGGGTGTAAATGGAACAAAGAGAGAGAGAGAGAGATAAAGCATTACATCACAATGCTGCAAACTTTGAAACAGCAGCTAATAAGGGTCCAAAACGAGAAGGGAGAATGTCAGACTGCACACTCTACATGTCACCACAACAGAACTTCAGAGACTGGATCTCACCCTTTACAACATCCTCCATACAGTCCAGACTATGAGGACATAATTATGCTTCTGATGAAGACTTGACAGGACTGTGAGACTCTGATTGTAGAAACAGAGTACCGACTTCAGAAAACAGCTTCTAAAAACATGTTCATCATTGGCAGAAATGTATTCAATTGTCTGGTGATTATGTGGAAAAGTTAATAGTAGTAATTAAAGATCACATTCTAAGGATTATTTGTGCATTTGACTTATTAAAATATTTCCATCCAAACCCAAGTAATGAAGCTGGAGACATTACTTTTCACTCAATGCTCATATTAATTACTTATGATTTATGCAGACTTAAATATTATAATAGTTATTTGATCGTAAAAACTATTTGTAATCAGTTATTGATACTTGTCACTTACTTTTTTATGTTATTGAGGGACTAGTTTCAAAGGCCACTGCCTCCATTTTCAACCTCTGTCCAACTAGCATCTGTTGTCGTCTGCTCTTCTCTCTCTGGTGGTGGAACTATGAACTTCTTTGTCAAATTATCTATTGGTGGGATTTCAAAGTTCATTACTCAGTTATGTAAAAAACTGAAGCTGCTGACAGTGAAGTAAACTAGGTTATCAATAATAACCAAACACTAGTAACACAACTTCACTTATCTTATTTAATTCCTGGGACCGGTTTCAAAGCAAACATCTGCTTCTTCCTCAGCCACTCAGCTTGACAGTCACCCACTAACTGACTGACTGACTGACCTTGAACACTACTGGAGTTTGAAGAATAGCTCCTTATCTAACTGCCATCTACCGGGGACAACACAAACTTATTTATGATGTCTATTGGAGGGATATCAAAATTCATTACGCGATCCTTATTTTTCAAAATAAATATCTTCTCCCAAACCATTAAATCTATCGATTCTTTCAATTGTTTCAATAATTTAACTTCTGGATTTACTTCATGATTATATGACCAAAAATGATCAGCCACTGCCGATTTCTCTGTCTGTCTATATTTAATATTTCTAAAATGTTCCTTCTCTCTGGTTTCTAAATTACGCTTGGTTCTACCAATATAGATCTTATCGCATTCTAAACAGTTAACTTGATAAATACCAGATTTTTTGTTGTCTGAAATTTTGTCTTTTTTAGAAAACTGTAGCAAATTCTTTATACTGTAATTATTATGAGGTGCTAGTATTATACCCACTTCTTTGAAAAAAATTTTGGAACTTTTTATTTGCCCATGGATGATAAGTAAATTTTTTGAAAATATAATCTTTTTTTACTTTTTTAAGAGTGGAAACATCATTAACATTTTTTTTTATATTTAAATTTTTCTACTCTTCTGATTATAAAATCGTTATTAAAGCCGTTAATTAAAGCAGTGTTTATAATATGTTTATATTCCGCATTAATTTCTTCTTCATTTAGAGGTATGTTTGAAAAATAAGGATCGCGTATCAATAAGTTTGTGTTGTCCCCGGTAGATGGCAGTTAGATAAGTAGCTGTTCTTCAAACTCCGGTAGTGGTCATGGTCAGTCAGTCAGTGGGTGAGTGTGAAGCTGAGTGGATGAGGATGATGCAGATATTTGCTTTAAACCGGTCCCAGGAATTAAATAAGATAAGTGAAGTTTTTTTTTTTTTTTTTTTTCCTTGTTCCATTTATACTCCGCCTTTAACTACTATGGTCATATCGGACGCCGTTCTCCTTTGGAACATACCGAAGGTGTTAACTCGTTATCTTTTGGTTTTTAATCATTACCTCACGCACACATTCACACTCTCATTCATACTTCCAGACTCTGTGGAAGATGGGGAATTATCTTGGACGGAGAAAAATCCCCACCCCCACCGCCGGGAATCGAACCCGGGACCCCTAGCACGGAAGGCATAAGTGAAGTTGTGTTACTAGTGTTTAGTTATTTTGATAACCTAGTTTACTTCACTGTCAGCAGCATCAGTTTTTTACATAACTATTGTGATTTGGTTGAAGCATTGAATTGGTCACTTTGTAGGGGTGAGTATGGATAGCTCAAAGAAGAGTATTCACTCGTTCAATTTAAATTTTAATGTTAAATATGTAATTAAACAGTTCTGTAAACTCCAAGTAAAGAAAAGGCACACTTTTGCAGATATTCGTTTTTTAAATCTGTTTGAAACGTAGAGTTACACCTGTGTTTGTTAGGAAAACCGTTAAATTTCAAAATTATAGTGTTCAGCAAATGGCGGCAGATAGAAAAGTTATTCAAACAGAAAGGAGTTTTCATTTCAAAAATTTTAAAGAATATTGAACTGAAATTATATAACTTACATCTAAAATTAATGAAGGTTTTAGGAAACTTAGGTTGGCTTAATCTTTAATATAAATTATTAGCAAATCTTAATTTCAGTATGAAAAATAAAACAAAAAGATTAAAAAGATTGTGCGAAAAGCAAAAAGAAATAAAAACTACGACACAAAATAATAATAAAAAGGATAATGTGATTAATCTTTCAACTTGTAATCTTAATGAAAAGGAAACCAACTTTCTAAACAAAGGCATAAAAACGTGTGTAGGTTTTTCAAAAAAATATTGTCACCCGAACGTTGGAACACTATAGAACCGGCTGGCGGCAGCAGCAGGAGACGGAGGCGTTCGGACACGCCCCCTCGTTTGTCTTATAGCGGTAACGAGGGGTGGCTGGAAAAAAAAAAAAACATTACCGTACCGTCTCTTTCCGCTGCCCTTGATTTCTCGAACTTACGAGATATTTCATCTAAGCCAGAACCTTCTAGATCGGCCAGCTGACCCTATATAAGCAACACGTCGGGCTGGAGGAAAGTCAGTCAGTTCTTGGCGTAAGAGTGTAGTGCTAGTGTACGACTAGAAGACTGTGTGAGTGCATCGGAGGATTGTACGTAACTGCGAGAGCAAAGTGGAATTGTAACGGACGAACTGGTGAATCGTAATTGTGTGCATTACGTAATTCTGTGTAATTGGCAAGTGTTTAACTGTAAGTCGGTGGAAATAAAGAACATTTTTGAGTGGTGCAATTGGACTTTTAATTTCACGAACCCACAAAGTCACACTGGTGTCAGGAAGCGGGACGACAACATCACCGAACATTACCACCATGGACGCGGCATTGGAAAATATTCTGGAGAAGATGATGGAAATGAAGGCCGAACCGACATCGGAAATGAAGACGGCAAATGACAACATCACCGAGAAAATGGAAAAGAAGTTGGAGACGGCAAATAACAACTTGGCCGCGAAGATGAACGAGTTAACAACAAAAACAGAAGCGACAAATAACCTGGCCGCGGAACTGAAACAAATGAAGACGGCAAATAACAACTTGGCCGCGAAGATGAACGAGTTAACAACAAAAACAGAAGCGGCAAACAACAACTTGGCCACGACAATGATCGCAAAGATGGCCGAACTGATCAAGGAAATGAAGGTGGCGAACGAGGCTCTCGCCGCCAATTTTGAAGAACAGTTGGCCGGCGTAAAAGAGGACATCACAGAGTTAGGCGAGCGCGTTGAAGACCTGGCGAGCCGCGTTAATGAGCTGGAAGGAAAAGCCGACAGCAGCGTCAAGTCCCTGAGCGCCATGGTGGAGGACGTCGTCGGAAGGAGGTTGAAGGATTTGAAGGCCGACGCGCCGGGACGCGACACAACATCGGCGCGCGTCAAACCTCCGAAATATGACGGCGCGTCAACGTTTGAAGTCTTCCGCCGCCAGTTCGACACAGTGGCCAAGCACAACAAATGGTCACCAGAAGAGGGGGCCACACAGTTAATTGCCAGCCTCCAGGGTCGGGCCGCGGAAGTCCTGAACGCGGTTCAGTCAACGGCGGCACCCAACGACATCTGGAAGGCCCTAGAGACTCGTTTTGGGAACCAGAGCTTAGCCGCAGCGTACCGCAGCCAGCTGAAGGCAAGGTCACAGCTGCCAGGGGAGACGCTGCAGGAGTTCGCCCTGGCAGTCGACAACTGGCTAGCAAGGCCCTAGTCGACCTGCCACCAGAGTTCGTATCCCGGGAAGCTGCCTACACATTCATGGACGGGGTACGAGACACGGAGATTCGTCAGCGGCTAATGCTCTGCGATTATAAAACCATCCACGAGGCGCTGACAGCAGCATTAAGGATGGAGGCGGTCAAACTAACATCTATCCCGACGTCGAGAACGAGAAGTGTCCGCTACACCGGAGGCAGAAGACCAGCCGATGGACGCCGGCGAACACCTAGTGGCCTGTGTTGGGGGTGTGGACAGCCCGGACACCTGCAGAGAGACTGCCCACACCAGGAAGAGCAGCCGGAAAACGACTAAGGGCCGTCGTGGAGAGGGGTACGTCGGCGCCATCACCACCATCCCCTCGAGTGACACTGCGCGCCGTCAGTCGGCGTATGGATGACAGCCTTATCGCGGACGGTTGGGTGCGAGGAAAGCCGTGCCGCGTGCTGGTGGACACTGGGGCGGCCGTGACCATCATCAGGCCTGACGTGGCGAAGGGTTTGCCGACAAGGAAGCCGAGTCGACCATAACAGCTCGTCACGGCATCGGGCGACACATTGCCTGTGGAAAAGGAGGCCCTGCTGAAGCTGACTTTGGGAAGGAGTACCGTACGTCTGTGGGTGTTCGTCGCGAAGGCGGCTGAGGTGATACTGGGATTGGATGCCCTCAGGAGCCACGAGGCGACGGTCGACGTCGGCAAGAAGGTCCTGAGGCTCAACGGAGAAGAGGTTATACTCCGTCAACCAGAGGTGCGCTTTGGAATTTGCAGGGTCGTCTTGAACGAAGACGTGGTTGTCCCCGCGAGGAGCGAGGTGGTGGTGACGGCGCGACTAGAAGGCCGGAGAACCAGGAACATGATGCTGGACCAGAAGGCGCCTGTACACGGACTGTGTGTTGCCAGGGCATTGCTGCCGTGCCGAGAGGAGGTGCCAGTGAGACTGCTAAATCCAACGGACACCGATCACGACGTCCAGGCCGGGACGGAGTTGGGAACTTGCGAGCCCGTGGTGAGCGTAACTGCAATCGACAAGACACAGGAGCCGGCACCGAAGCAACACCTGGGGCACCGGCTAGAAGGCTTACTGGAGAGGGCGGCCAACCACCTGACCGCAGAACAACTGGAGAAAGTTCGACAACTACTGAGGCGATACGAGCGCGTCTTCAGCCAAGGCGATAGTGACTACGGCCGCACGGACAAAAAGCTTCACCGCATCGACACCGGAGACGCCCGGCCTATTCGGCAACCACATAGACGCGTTCCGCTGGTGAAGCAAGGGGCGGTACGAGACATGCTGGAGGACATGAGATCCAGGGGAGTGATTGAAAAGTCTGACAGCCCTTGGTGTTCCCCTGTAGTCTTGGTGACAAAGAAGAGTAGCGAGCTGCGCTTCTGCGTAGACTACAGAAAGTTGAACTCTGTCACCCGGAAGGACTGTTTCCCCTTACCCCGGATTGACGACACCCTGGACACGCTAGCTGGTGCACAGTGGTTCTCGACCCTGGACCTGAAGTGGGGCTACTGGCAGGTAGCTCTAGACCCAAGAGACAAGGAGAAGACCGCATTCTCGACGGGCCAAGGGCTCTGGCAGTTCACGGTTATGCCCTTTGGCCTCTGCAACGCACCAGCTACCTTCCAACGCCTCATGGAGTCAGTGATGAGAGGGCTGACTTACGATGCCTGCCTGCTATACCTGGACGACATCATCATCGTCGGGAAGACTTTTGAAGATCACCTCGAGAATCTGAGTAAGGTGCTACAGAGACTGCAGGCGAACAACTTGAAGTTGAACATGAAGATCTGCCAGCCCTTCCGCAAGGAAGTCAACTACTTAGGCCACATAGTCTCAGCAACCGGAGTGGCCACAGACCCGGAGAAGACACAGGCTGTGAGAGATTGGCCTCGCCCAAAGGATAAGAAAGAATTGCGCAGTTTCCTGGGGCTGTGCAGTTATTACCGCCGCTTCATAAAGTGGTTCTCCGACATCGCAAAACCCCTCACCCGCCTGACAGAGGAACACCGGCCTTATGTGTGGACAGAGGGCGGGTGCCTACTACAGCAAGACGCTATCCAAGGCAGAGAAGAACTACTGCGTCACCCGACGAGAATTATTGGTGGTAGTAAAGATCTTGGAGCACTTCCACAACTACCTGTACGGTCAGCCATTCCACCTGAGGACTGACCATTCCGCCCTAACCTGGCTATTGACCTTTAAGAACCTGAAAGGACAGACAGCACGTTGGGTCCGGAGAAGACACAGGCTGTGAGAGATTGGCCTCGCCCAAAGGATAAGAAAGAATTGCGCAGTTTCCTGGGGCAGTGCAGTTATTACCGCCGCTTCATAAAGGGGTTCTCCAACATCGCAAAACCCCTCACCCGCCTGACAGAGGAACACCGGCCTTATGTGTGGACAGAGGGCGGGTGCCTACTACAGCAAGACGCTATCCAAGGCAGAGAAGAACTACTGCGTCACCCGACGAGAATTATTGGTGGTAGTAAAGACCTTGGAGCACTTCCACAAGTACCTGTACGGTCAGCCATTCCACCTGAGGACTGAGCATTCCGCCCTAACCTGGCTATTGACCTTTAAGAACCTGGAAGGCCAGACAGCACGTTGGGTCCAGAGGCTGCAGGAGTACGACTTCACCTCGGAACATCGCAGAGGGAAGAGCCACGGTAACGCTGACGCCATGTCCCGAAGACCCTGTCCAGAAAAGTGCGGCCAGTGCACAAGAGTGGAAGAGAAGGAGCGTGTCGCAGCAGTCCGAGTAGTCATGGCAGTACCTGCGGATGGCTGGGATAGCGCAGGCCTGAGGAGGGAGCAGCTGGCGGACGCAGACTTGGGGCCACACTTGAGGGAAGTGGAGGCAGGGACAAGAGCAACCTGGGAGGATATCGCACCAAGGAGCGCCACCTACAAGTCGTACTGGGCCCAATGGGACTCGTTGAATATCAGAGAGGGCGTGCTGTTCCGGATATGGGAGTCACCCGATGGGAAGATGCAGAGCGAACAATTGGTACTTCCCCGGAGTAAGGTCCCGGAAGTCCTGAAGGAAGTGCACGCCGGTACTTCAGGAGGACACCTGGAAGCCAACCGAACGATTGACAAACTACGGCAGCGCTACTACTGGCTGAGACTCCGAGCAGATGCTGAGAGATGGCGCCGTCAGTGTCACTTGTGCGCGGCGAGTCGTGGCCCCCAGACTAGGAGCCAGGGTCGCATGCAGCAGTACAACGCCGGAGCGCCATTCGAATGGATCGCCATAGACATTGCTGGACCGTTCCCTGTTTCCGACCGAGGCAACAAGTACCTAATGGTGGTCGTGGACTACTTCACCAAGTGGCCGGAAGAGTATGCCATCCCAAACCAAGAGGCAAAGACAATTACAGACTGCCTCTTGGAGCAAGTGTTCTGTCGATTTGGGGTGCCGTTAGAGCTACACAGTGACCAGGGTACCAACTTTGAGTCCAACCTAATGAAGGAGGCACTACAAAGGCTTGGGGTGAACAAGACCCGCACGACGCCTCTACATCCCCAGTCGGATGGCATGGTCGAAAGATACATCAAGACCTTAGAGGAACACCTGAGGAAGGTCGTGGCCAGCCACCAGCGAGACTGGGACGTCAAGATGCCACTGTTCTTGCTGGCATACCGCTCGTCTACACATGACACAACTGGGATGACGCGAGCCAGCTTAATGTTCGGCCGAGAGTTACGCCTCCCTTGTGACCTGGCTTTTGGAAGCCCTCCGGAAGCGAAACAGCCAGTGACCGAGTATGTGGAGAACTTGGTGGACCATCTCCACGACATGCACGAGATGACTTGCCAGAACATCCAGAAGGCGAGCGACCGCATGAAGACCAGGTATGACAGGCAAGCCAACAGCCAAGGGTTCCAACAAGGTGACCTGGTCTGGTTGTACCGTCCTACCCGGACCAAGGGACGCTGCCCGAAGCTCCAGCAGCCATGGCAAGGACCGTACTGTGTGTGAAGAGGATTAACGACGTGATCTGCCGCATCCAGAAGGTTCCCCGAGGGAAGAAGTTGGTGGTACACCTGGATCGTCTGGTACGCTATGATGGTGCTGTTCGGGATGACCAGCTTTACGGAGGGAGCAGTGTCACCCGAACTTTGGAACACCCTATTGAACCGGCTGGCGGCAGCAGCAGGAGACGGAGGCGTTCGGACACGCCCCCTCATTTGTCTTTTAGTGGTAACGAGGGGTGGCTGGAAAAAAAAAAAAAACATTACCGCACCGTCTCTTTCCGCTGCCCTTGATTTCTCGAATTTACGAGATATTTCATCTAAGCCAGAACCTTATAGATCGGCCAGCTGATCCTATATAAGCAACACTTCGGGCTTGAGGAAAGTCAGTCAGTTCTTGGCGTAAGAGTGTAGTGCTAGTGTACGACTAGAAGACTGTGTGTGTGAGTGCATCGGAAGATTGTACGTAGTTGCGAGAGCAAAGTGGAATTGTGACGGACGAACTGGTGAATCGTAATTGTGTGCATTACGTAATTCTGTGTAATTGGTAAGTGTTTAACTGTAAGTCGGTGGAAATAAAGAACATTTTTGAGTGGTGCAATTGGACTTTTAATTTCACAAACCCACAAAGTCACAATATTGAAGATTACATCGTTGACATTGAAATCGCAAGTCAGGATTTAAAATAAAATGATATAGCATTGGTTAAAATGAAATGTAGCAAAATCTTGCAAAATTTAAATAAAAACCACCCTAAAGAAAATTACAATAAACATATTATTAAATCATTAAAAGAAAAAGATGTTATATTTACTAAAGCTGATAAAGGGAACAAAGTTGTAATATTAGACAAACACGATTACAACAGTAGAGTGGAACTTTTACTGCAAGGAGAAGATTACATAAACATTAAGAATGACCCTTTAAAATTGTGCATTATAAATGTGAATAAAACACCTAATGTGGTTAAAATCATACCTAAAAAAGAACAGCATATGGTTAAAGTCAGTAACCCAATGTTACCGAGGATGTATGCCTTGCCTAAGATTCATAAACCTGGCAATAAAATGAGACCGATTGTAAATTTTATAAATTCACCCACCTATAATTTGGCAAAATGGCTAAACAAAAAGTTGAATACTTTTGATAGATTTAAGAGCTTAAGTATAAAAAACTCATTTGAGTTAGTAAACAAGATCAGCAATGTAGTACTGTCAAAAAATGATAGGCTTGTTTTCTTTGATGTAACTGCCCTATTTCCCAGTATTCCCAAGGAAAAACTTCTAACGTTTTTAAGAAAATGGTTGAGTTCTAATGATTTGGATAAGGAGTCAATAGAGGATTTTATGAAACTTATTAATCTGTGTTTAGATCAAAATTTCTTTACTTTCAATGGAAATGTTTTTCAACAAATTTCAGGAGTAGCTATGGGTAGTCCCCTTTCACCTTTTCTTGCTGATCTATTTATGAGTTTTTTTGAAATAGAAGTCACTAAAGCTTTTCCTTCAATTTTTAAAATATGGTATAGATACGTAGATGACATTTTTGCCATAGTTCCTGAGAGATATATAGATGAGGCTTTAAATATTCTAAATTCACAGGATAAAGCTATCAAGTTCACAATAGAAATTGAAAACAATGGTTACATCCCCTTTCTAGATCTAAAGATAATAAAAAATTACAATAAATTAAGTTTTGGCATCTATAGAAAGTCAACTCACACGGATAATTATATCAAAAATAAAAGTTTTAACCCTGTCACACAAATTTGCTGTTTTTAATAGTTTGATTTACAGATTGATAAACATACCTCTAAATGAAGAAGAATTTAATGCGGAATGTAAACATATTATAAACACTGCTTTAATTAACGGCTTAAATAAAGATTTTATAATCAGAAGAGTAGAAAAATTCAAATATCAAAAAAATGTTAATGTTTCCACTCTCAAAAAGGGTAAAAAAAAAAAAAAAAAGATTATATTTACAAAAAAATTACTTATCATCCATGGGCAAATAAAAAGTTCCAAAAATTTTTTCAAAGAAGTGGGTATAATACTAGCACCTCATAATAATTACAGTATAAAGAATTTGCTACAGTTTTCTAAAAAAGACAAAATTTCAGACAACAAAAAATCTGGTATTTATCAAGTTAACTGTTTAGAATGCGATAAGATCTATATTGGCAGAACCAAGCGTAATTTAGAAACCAGAGCGAAGGAACATTTTAGAAATATTAAATATAGACAGACAGAGAAATCGGAAGTGGCTGATCATTTTTGGTCATATAATCATGAAGTAAATCCAGAAGTTAAATTATTGAAACAATTGAAAGAATCGATAGATTTAATGGTTTGGGAGAAGATATTTATTTTGAAAAATAAGGATCGCCTAATGAATTTTGATATCCCTCCAATAGACATCATAAATAAGTTTGTGTTGTCCCCGGTAGATGGCAGTTAGATAAGGAGCTGTTCTTCAAACTCCGGTAGTGGTCAAGGTCAGTCAGTCAGTGGGTGAGTGTGAAGCTGAGTGGCTGAGGATGAAGCAGATGTTTGCTTTGTAACCGGTCCCAGGAATTAAATAAGATAAGTGAAGTTGTGTTACTAGTGTTTGGTTATTATTGATAATTCATTACTCAGTCTTTATTTTGCCATATGAATATGTTCTCATACGTTGTTACTTTATTTTGGTTTATTACCCCTTTTAGTAATATTAGATTTTGTTCCAAACTTGAAATGCTACTTCTGACTTATCTTCTTGTTTCAAAATTACAAGCAGTAATATTGAAAAGTGTTTTTAAATATTTTTTTTTCTAAACTAAAATCCACAAATTGGATCCTTGTTTCAAATGGTTGCCAGCTGGATGTATCTGGCAAGTACGGTAATGTTTGTTCCTTGTGCAGATAAATGTGGTACACTTCTTTTTTTAGAATTTTCTCTTACTCTCACAATTTAAGATTCTTCTTCTTCTTCCTCCTCCGTAGCGCTACAGCCCAACTTGAGCCTTGGCTTCTCTTAAGCGTTGCCTCCATTCTTCCCTATTTATTGCACCTCTTTCCAGATTCCTGCTATTCAGTAAGTTTCTTGCATCTATTCTCACCCCATCAAACCATCTCTCCCTTGGTCTGCCAACTGCTCTACTCCCAAATATTTTGCCTTTTATCGCTTTTAAGGGTATACTTTGGTCATTCATTTGTAATACCTGACCAGTTCAGTCTTAATTTAACTATTCTGGCTCTTTATATATGTTATATATTTCGCTGTTATATCTATGTCTCTATAATCCATTATCATTCACTGGGCCTAAGATTCTTAAAATCATTCTTTCAAAGGCACATAATATATTCTCCATTTTCTTTGTCATTACCCATACTTCACATCCGTATGTCAATATTGCTCTTATTACTGTTTTATACAATCGTATTTTTAATTCCTTTCTTGGAAGTGTTGAAAACAGTGTTGTTATGATAAATTAACTTTAAAGAGAGTCGATTAATGACACTAAACAACACTTACTTTATATTTTTCCGGTACATGTTTCAGAGCACATTTATTGATGATCCAATTTGTTGTGCCAAACGTCTCACCGATTTTCATAGTGAGATAACAAGTCACTGCTCGATATATGAACAAAATCTTCTTTGATACCTTGGGTCTACCATTTCGTCATCTATCATCCTTGGAGCCTCTATCACGAAATCGGTACACATGGTCGTAAACGGTACTTTTACCTGGTGTCGGATCATTTGGAAACAACCTTCTCCATACAAAGTATAAACTAGGAAGAAGCGTAGGGACAGTGAAGCAAAAATTAGTACAAAAGTGAATCGAGAAGATACTGACACATTGTTTCACTCACACTGTTTATTCACAGGACATGTTTCAAGAGCTCTTGCTTCTATCATCAGCTGATACTCGACTAGTGCAAGTTGTAATGGTTTCCTCTTTCTCTGTTTTGTCAATAGATGGCGTGATGTACTTGTCAAAGATGTCCGGTGGTGGAGTTTCAAAATTCATGACTCTATGACGATTTTTGTTGATGAAGATTTTTTCCCATACGGAAAGGTCTATGGGGTGATTAACATATTTTATAAGAGATGTTTCCAAGTTGATGTCATGTCTAGTATTCAAAAAATGAAAAGCCACTGCTGATTTTTCTGTTTCACCATTTTTAATGTTTCTTAGATGTTCTTTGGTTCTGATGTTAATATTTCTTTTTGTTTTTCCTGTATAAATTTTAGGGCAAGTTTCACATTTGATCTCATTGATCAAAAGAATTTGTTAAATTAGAAAACCATCCATTAAAGAAAGCATGCAAATCTGTGGAATTAGCAATTAAAAACAGTAAAATCATGACTAAAAGAGATAAATTGAACAATAAAATAGACAATCCAAAAACACCATACATATATGGTTTACTCAAAATACATAAACCTGAAATTACCCTCAGACCAATAATTAATAACACTGATGCACCCACTTACCAACTATCAAAATGGCTGGTTCAAATCTTCAGATCCTTCAAAAAATTTGAAAATTTAAGTATCAAAAACTCGTTTGAATTGTTAAATCTCCTGAAGGACACAAAGATCAACTCTACAGATGCTTTAGTTTCCTTTGACGTCATTTCTTTATATCCAAGTATACCTACCAATGAGCTTATTCCACTTCTCAAAAAATGGCTGGAATCAATACAAATAACATCTGAAGAAATAGAAGAACTTTCACAACTTACAGAAATTTGTATCAATAAAAATTTTTTCAGCTTTAATGGACAGATCTATAAACAAAAAACGGGCCTAGCTATGGGCAACCCATTGTCTCCCTTCTTGGCAGATTTATTTATGAGTGCTTTTGAAACACATATCACAAAACTTTTCCAAATTATTTCTAAGTGTGGTATCGCTATGTTGACGACATTTTTGCAATAGTACCTAAAAAACTCATACAAGATGGTCTTAAACTTTTGAATATACAAAATCCAGCTATAAAATTTACATTGGAAACAGAAGAGGATGGTGTGCTCCCCTTTTTGGACATCAAGATCAAAAAATGATCAACAAACTCATCTTTGGTATTTACAGGAAACCGTTACACACAGATAATTACATCAAGAACAACTGTTTCAACCCAAAACAACACCAACATGCCATTTTCAACAGTTTAATCTTTCGGATGATCAACTTTCCACTAAACAGAGAAGATTATCAAGAAGAATACCTACACATTAAAAAAGTAGCTATATCCAACGGTTTCAACCCAAATTTAGTAGACAAAACAATTAACAGACTCAGCGAAGCTAAGAAAATAAAAGAAACCACCACCCTAGAACCTACAAAAGAAAAAGAGAAAAAACTTTTTAAAAAATTCACCTTCCACCCATCAGCCTATAACAAATTCCAAAAAATCTTCTCAAAACACAACATAACTCTTGCACCTCAAAATAGGTTTAATATCAGAAATTTGTTAAAAGACCCTCCCAAAAATTCAATCACTACCAAAGAAAAACCAGGAATCTATGAGATCAAATGTGAAACTTGCCCTAAAATTTATATAGGAAAAACAAAAAGAAATATTAACATCAGAACCAAAGAACATCTAAGAAACATTAAAAATGGTGAAACAGAAAAATCAGCAGTGGCTTTTCATTTTTTGAATACTAGACATGACATCAACTTGGAAACATCTCTAATAAAATACGTTAATCACCCCATAGACCTTTCCGTATGGGAAAAAATCTTCATCAACAAAAATCGTCATAGAGTCATGAATTTTGAAACTCCACCACCGGACATCTTTGACAAGTAAATCACGCCATCTATTGACAAAACGGAGAAAGAGGAAACCACTACAACTTGCACTAGTCGAATAACAGCTGATGATAGGAGCAACAGCTCTTGAAACATGTCCTGTGAATAAACAGTGTGAGTGAAGCAATGTGTCAATATATTCTCGATTCACTTTTGTACTAACCTTCTCCAACTTTCTAAACATCTTTCATAGAACCTGAACTCAAAGTATGCTTCCAGTATAGCACAGGTATGCGCGTAAAAGTCATTGTCCCCAAATGTTATTCATATGTCACTACGAGCAATGTAAAAGTTGCACTGATCTGAAAATAGTGCAGAGCCCTTCTTCAATGTTACAGCTATCCGTCATGCAAAGGTTGTCATCCGATCCAAATTGTCTTAGAGACAATTTTTTAAAGTTTGAGTCCGGTGACTTTTCGAACTCTCTGTATATCAGACTGACTGCAGTTTAAGAACACCTGTGGTCGCTACTCTCAAAGGTATATAAAATTGAAATGTGACCTTTATTTATTCTTTCCATTTTATTCTATTGCTTTCTCTTAGATGTAATTTTGCTATTTCT
This sequence comes from Mantis religiosa, assembly GCA_030765055.1. NCBI lineage: Eukaryota > Metazoa > Arthropoda > Insecta > Mantodea > Mantidae > Mantis > Mantis religiosa. The sequence continues at coordinate 273,512,617 of CM060947.1, forward strand.
ATCTATTCCTGCTGAATAAACTAATGTAATCTTACAGGAAGAAGCAATACCGGTTCCTCCAGCTCCTGTACAAAGGCCAAGGGTTGTCCGAAGAGCCACAGAAAAGGTAGGTAACAACATTCTGTTTTTGGAACATGATTTTGGCAGCAGTAAACTGTGCTGACAACAAATGTTTACTGACTAACTTTGGTCGGTGTCAAAATAAATTTATTGTCGACAGAGGGGATTCTCTTATGTACAACAAAGTGTGGAGAAACAGTGATTGCATTTGGGCATAGTAAATGGTAGCTTATATGATAAATGTTGGAGCATGTAAACTCAAAGATATCTAAGAGTCGCTCAGGTTTTTTAGATCTAATTTTTCCTTTATGTAATAGAGAATTTGAACTAGTATGCTAAACACTGTTAACCATGGAACAAACCATGGAACCTACTAGTTGGCCAAGGTATGAATGCACTTGAAGGAGGGTGCCACAGTTTTGTTTACTACATGAAGGTTAGGGAACTGCGCGGAGCGAGGGGAAGGGTGATACTGGGAATGTACAGTCGCACAATTAAAACAATACTCACCTGCAGATGTCTCGGAAGTAGCACGTCCAGGAATCTTCAATTGCTCCATGAACCCATCTCGGTGCTTAAAATCTTCCTCAATTCTTTTCATGTGTTTGCATGCTTCTATCCAGTCATTTTGTGTAATTTGAGCTATGCAGCTTTTTGTCATAGCTTTCATATTATTCAAAGTAATCAATGATACATTCTTTGCTGCAATCTTTTGTTTAATTAAATTCCAGATAAGCTCTGTAGGGTTAAGGTCACACTGGTACAGAGGAAGGCGTAAGACTGTAAAACCTTTTTGTTCCATTATTCTATCAAGCCAATAAACAGGCTTTTCTTTATCTTTCTTTCACTATCTCTAGAAGTTCACTTTTTGTCAGTTGCGGATCATGTTCAAGTTTCTTTTCTGTTAACCAATGAATAATTAATCTATGCCTTTCGAGATGAAGTGTTAGGGAATTTATTTTCCTGTACGGTATGGTAGGGTGCATTATCGACCACAACAATGCTTTCAGGTTGAATATTTGGTATTAATTTCTCTTCTACCCACTTTTTATAATTTTGACTATTCATTTCATCATGGTAATCTGCTGATTTGGATTTTGAATCATAAATCAATTCAATAAATAAATAAAAATAAATAATAAATATAAATTCCAATAATCTCAATAAATCCCATGGATCCCCCTGCATGTACAACAATTGCTCTTTGACAGCACTAGTATTAGTAAAAATACCTGGTACTTCCTCATATTGCCAGCACTTCTTGATGGTATAGTGAGTATGGACCCAAGTCTCGTCTGTATAAACTACTGGTTTACGTGGTCCTTTTTCATTTACACTAATACCCCTTAAGTACTCTGCACGTTTTGCAACAATTTGTGGTTTTTCCATTAGCACAGATCGTTTGTTTTTGCATTTCTTAAAATGAAATCCCGTTTCTCTTAATATTTTTGTAAATTTTTCTTTGCCACCCTGAAGGTTTATTTCTTCTTTTGCAAAGTTCAGTAGTTTTCTCAAAGTAGGAATTTCCTTTTTCTGTTCATAGTACTCCAAAAATTTTCCACGCACAACGCACTTATCAAAATCATCAAGAGATATGATTTTGCGTGATTTTTTATTTTTTCTCGGAGTTGTAACTTTAACCCCAGTTGCTGAAGCATTTTCGAAATCCTTTATTATGTTCATGATGGTTCTCCTAGACTTTCCCACTCTTTTTGTTGCTCTAAGTGTTGCTTTTTCTAGGGGTACGGGTAACTTTTTTTCCTGTTTGTCATGTCTACACAACTGTATTACCTGAAATATGATATGTTTTTCATCAGAATGGAATACTTTTCTTGTTGTTTGTAACTTTGTAGGTGTCTCCATGACTAAACTCTTCACCAGATACGCCAATTTTATTATGAGCCTTGCAACTGCCACTACACTAAACTGCACAGGAGTAGGTTCGAAGAAGCACTTTGTTGAACTGCACTACATCTGCACGCCACACTGGAGTGTCTTGGTATTGTTGATGTTTGCATTATTGGAACTGTACCTGCGGTACCCCGCCCACATATTTGCACTTCACACTGGAAGTGTCTCGGTAATTGTTGATGTTGCATTATCAGAACTGTACCTGCAGTACTCCACCTACACATTTGCACGTCACACTGGAAGTCTCCCGGTATTGTTGATGTTTGCAGTATCGGAACTGTACCTGCAGTACCCCGCCACACATTTGCACGTCACACTGGAAGCGTCCCGGTTTTGTTGATGTTTGCAGTATCTGAACTGTACCTGCAGTACTCTGCTGCACGTCACACTGGAAGTGTCTCGGTATTGTTGATGTTGCATTATCGGAACTGTACCTGCAGTACTCCACCTACACATTTGCACGTCACACTGGAAGCGTCCCAGTATTATTGATGTTTGCAGTATCGGAACTGTACCTGCAGTACCCCGCCACACATTTGCACGTCACACTGGAAGTCTCCCGGTATTGTTGATGTTTGCAGTATCGGAACTGTACCTGCAGTACCCCGCCACACATTTGCACGTCACACTGGAAGCATCCCGGTTTTGTTGATGTTTGCAGTATCTGAACTGTACCTGCAGTACTCTGCTGCACGTCACACTGGAAGTGTCTCGGTATTGTTGATGTTTGCAGTATCGGAACTGTACCGACAGTACTCCACCTACACATTTGCACGTCACACTGGAAGCGTCCCAGTATTATTGATGTTTGCAGTATCGGAACTGTACCTGCAGTACCCCGCCACACATTTGCACGTCACACTGGAAGCGTCCCAGTATTATTGATGTTTGCAGTATCGGAACTGTACCTGCAGTACTCCGCCACACATTTGCACGTCACACTGGAAGTCTCCCGGTATTGTTGATGTTTGCAGTATCGGAACTGTACCTGCAGTACCCCGCCACACATTTGCACGTCACACTGGAAGTCTCCCGGTATTGTTGATGTTTGCAGTATCTGAACTGTACCTGCAGTACTCTGCTGCACGTCACACTGGAAGTGTCTCGGTATTGTTGATGTTGCATTATCGGAACTGTACCTGCAGTACTCCACCTACACATTTGCACGTCACACTGGAAGCGTCCCGGTATTATTGATGTTTGCAGTATCGGAACTGTACCTGCAGTACCCCGCCACACATTTGCACGTCACACTGGAAGCGTCTCAGTGTTGTTGATGTTTGCATTATCGGAACTGTACCTGCAGTACCCCGCCCACTTGTGACATATCTATTTAGTAACTCTTCTTGCCGAGTGCATTCATATCGGGCCGACTAGTATATTGTTTTTCAAGGCCATCAATCCCTATTATCAACTTATTCCTCACAATTGTGAACATGCATAGGTGCTACAAATATTTTTAATGAAACATGCTCAAGTTTAACAGGAAATGGTCTTGCATTGTGATGTGATATTCTTCAGAAGGCAAGGGAAAAGTATTTTATGAGAGCCTTTTGGAAGATTTGAAAATGCTGCAAATATAAGCAACCAAGTTGTACGTCATCATCCAGTACTAGCACTAGTTGTGGTGTATGCTGTATATTGTAGGTTAGAGCCTTATTTTCACATTTGTTTTTCAAATTGACTGATGAAAGTTTTAGAAATGCTTAATTGGATAATATGCGGTGTAATATTGTTTTTTCAAAAATAATGAGTGTTTTTGATTCCAAAACTTATTAATCAAGCGGCATACCCACTTATTTATAAACAAAGCATGTTGGAGTGATAGACTGTACAATACTGGACTACTGTCCCTGGTATGTCTGCTTGGCTATTGTTTTCTGGGTTTTCTATTTTACATTCTCAAGTGCCTTCAAACAAACTGTGACAGTATTTTCTTGATGTGTGTTTGGAGGAATTTAGTAACAGTGACATCAAAATTAATATAAAATTATTTGTGGTTGGTTTATTGACACTCGTCACTTACTTTTTCATATATTTATGAGAGACTAGTTTCAAAGGCCCTGGCCTCCATTTTCAATCTCTTCCCAAGAAGAGATTGAAAGAGATGGGAAGAGATTGAAAATGGAGGCCAGGGCCTTTGAAACTAGTCTCTCATAAATATATGAAAAAGTAAGTGACGAGTGTCAATAAACCAACCACAAATAATTTTATAGTATTTTCTTCTTTCATTGTCATAATTCTATGTCAATATTACTTCTTTTACTACTAAACCTTTTCTATCACTCTTCTAATTGGCTAGGTTTGCTCTAGGTAATCCAGTACCATGTTGCAGAATATTTTTAGAATCTAATCCATATTATCCCAATCTCTGTATCTTATAATATATTACCACTATTCAACTACAGCTTAATTCTAGGTCACAGAACTTTAATTTTTGGTGTTTTCTTGAAGCATATTTTTACGCTACACGGAACTAGTTTTCCCTTTCTTAGTGAACTCTTCTGTTCTGTCCATCTTCCATTGTTGGTTAGACTTATTCTTAAGGAGTATAAATTTGCTAAATTTGTCAACCCCCCTTTTTTCACGTTAGGATTTTGTTGTTTTTGTAGTTGTGTGATCCAGGAATAATACTCTTATTAATTGCCACAGTTTTATTATTTCTATCTACTTGCATCAACATCATTGAAACTAATCCCCTGGAGTAAATAATTGATTGCTATCATTGTTGTACATAGCTGTTTGAGCTATTTAATTACTCTTCAAATTCATATAGAACTGTCATATTTGCAGAAAATGCTCATGGAGTTCTGAAATTGTGAATCATCGATTTTGTATAACTGCATCTTTCACATTGCAACAAATTTGTTGTTCACAGCTGATGGTTCCCCACTTTGTTCTTCATCATGGAAGTTAGTGGTTCATACACTTAACCTTGGCAGGGCGTGTGTTGGGCTCGTAAACCTTTCTTGGTGAAGGAAACATTTGATTTGATTTGCAATCTCACACTTGCACTGCCTGAAGCATAGTGAACCAAAATACACACTATATGAAGAATACTGCTGTCATTGCCGTTCATAAACTAGAAAGACGAGAAATATACGAGTCAAATGGAGAATTTAATGTCATGAGGGCAAGTTGGCCATGGTAGCTCAATGGGTAAGAGCGACTGGATGGAAACCAGGAGATCCATTGTTCAAATCCTGGTCGTGGCATTGAATTTATCATGTTGACTCTATCTGTCAAAAACATAAGCCTATATATGGCTAGTGTGAAGAAATTCCATCAATTAACTAAAATAATAAGAGTTAAATGATGAAGCCTGGGACTCAAGTACTTATGATAGTAAGTCGCCACAAACGTATCTTGAATACGAGAGCCCCTAGTGGTTTACCGTGGAAATATATGAGTCAAATGGAGAATTTAATGTCAGGATGGCATGTTGGTCATAGTAGCTCAATGAGTAAGAGCGACTGGAAGGAAACCATGAGATCCGTGGTTCAAATCCTGGTCGTGGCATTGAATTTATCATGTTGACTCTATCAAAAACCTTAGCCTGTATACGGCTAGTATAAAGAAATGATTAATTTCCATCAATTAACTGGAACTTATTTTACAAATTGCCTTCATACATTTGCTCTTAATGTTATATATGCCAGATGTGTCATGATTGATGGCACAAAAGTTGAAAGTTCATAAAATAGAAGCAAACTAAGCCTTGGCATTATATTCTTTTTGAACACTATTTGTCTGCAAATGGTTTTAAGTGCTTATTGTAGTAATCATTGCTACATTATGGCACAGTGCTTTCTTTCAATGACCTTGATTTTGATCTGTTCAGTTTAGTCATAAAAAGCAATTTACTAAGCTTTATTGTTTTAAAGGATATTTTAAACAAGTTGGGTGCTTCATAATGTAATTGTTTTTAGGCCCCACATGCTGCTCGAGCTACAGTTGAAAAGAAGCCACAACCAGCACCAGAACTGTTAACCATAAAACCTGAAGAAGCCCCAGCCCAGCCTCCATTTAAACGCATTAGGCCTGAGGTTTCCACAGCTTCCCCAGTAGTAACAGAAGAAAAAGTAACTCCTTCAAGAAGCAGTACAACATTAGATTTTGTAGAAGTACCAAAACCAAAAATGGAACCTGTAGAGTTTGAGACTGAAATAGAAGAAATAGAAAGTGCACCATCTAATAGAGATGACCCCTTGGTACAGTTACTTGGAGGAGAGAGCAGTCAGTCAATGCAGGACAGCTCGCAAGGTGAGTGCATCAACTTCTTATTACTATTCCTTAATCGGTTGGTTTCCTTGTAGTGGACAGCACGGCGCTGGTCTGGTTTCCCCCACCAGCATTCCACCAATTGCTCCATCATCATCTTGCCCTCATACTATCATTCACTTCCTTCACCCTCACACCAGACATCGGGTTGATCCCCCATCCTGGTTCTATATCGGATCCAAAGCTTCGGTTCCTCAGGCCCTACCTTAAGGGATAGAGGAACAATAATCCACTAACAGCACTGTAAGTGGTACTGCTAGGGGTATGGTAAAGAATTGCTTTCTTTCTGTGCTGTAAGAGAAATTTTATTTGAAATAAAATGAAAAATTTGACAAAATAAAACATGTGGTAGAGGATAGCAATTATGTGGCATCCGTGCACCGGTTCACTGGTGGATAGGCCATTTCACAAATTGACCTACTTATAGTGTAGCGCATACTGACTTCATTAATTACTCCCATAGTTGTATGAAGGGCATTTGAGTAGAAGTACAGTAAGCATGGTGTGCAAGACTGTGGAATATATTATTTGCTGACTATGTCCTGCTGTTGCTGTTTCAAATAGATGTAAATCTGGTCTCATTACCAGGTAGTAACATGGGTCTGACTGCTCCAGGTAAAGCCTTATGCGAAGCAAATATTTCAGCAATGCTAGTTTAATGTATTTAAATATTTATCTTTGAAGGATTATCAATTGGGTGAGTGATGGATAATATGAGTCATATAGATAGTCCTGTGAAATAGTTTAACTTTTAACAGAAATTAATTTTAAAATGTCTCAATGTTCGAGTTATTGCCAATTTTGATGTTATTTCAAAGTTACCTTAATAAAAATTTTTGTAAGATATTAAAAACAAATGAATCGTAATCATCATTATCCATCAATTATCATTTTAAATCACTGACATGCATAAAATTAAAAACTTAGCTATTTTCCAAGCAGAAATAAAAACTTTGGGAAGAATTTTAGTTTAATACTGCCATTAGATCAGTTACATAAATAAGAAGTAACAATTTTAGATCAGTAGCATCCATTTTCAACCTATGATTGTCTTTTAGGCAAGTTGCTGCCCTCTTAAGTTGTTTCAGAGAACTTGCTTAGTGAACATTAGAACAAATAATTGCCAGTATTGTTGTTGCACACATGAAAAAGTAGAATTGGGTTGAAAATACAGTGCTTGGAACAGGCAGAAATGCCTTACACCTGAAGTGAAGAAGAAGACAATACTTGGCATTTAAGTTCAGCAACTTATAAAGTTATGAACAAAGATTTTCAAGAAAATCCCTCCACTCCAAACTACATGGAAAAAAATTAGCTATTTGTCCTATTTTCTCAAAAATGGTTGCAACAATATTTATGTGCAAAATATTTGTAGAATAATAAAGTGCTTATTTTAAATTTTCTGTGAATAGCCTCTAAAGTCCTCTTCCTTATGAATATTTTGTAAAATTGATAAACCCTAAGAGATGGACAAAATCTTACTACACACTATGAAGTTTGTTCAGTATATAATGCCCCACACTCTTTTATAAAGCAATTAATATATATAGACAAACATCCTTATAGGTTTTTCATATTTGATGTTTTTTTTTTTTTTTTTTTTTTTTTTTTTTTTTTTGCATTGGTGAAGTTTCGAACCATTCCAGTAGATGGCAGAAATGGCATATACGTACGACTCACGTTACAAGCAGTGTGCTGTTATTGAATTCCTGTGTGCAGAGACAGAAACTGTGGTGAGCATCTATAAACATTTTGTGCAGTGCATGGCTGTGCTGCAGTTGACAGGAGTACAGTTGGGCAATAGGTAAAGAAAGTTAAAGCCTCAGAAAATGCAGAAACAGAGCTCCATGATCAGCCACGCTTGGGACGTCCTGTTACAGCCACTGCTCAAGACATGCTGAAATGCCATTATTCATGCTGATCGCCTCATCAGTACTCGACAATTGGCTCTACAGTAGTTGGTCAGTATTGGAAATGCGTCTACAATGATCTTGCTCCAACATGATAATGCACACCCACACAAGTCTGAGAACCTGGGAACACATTGCCAAATTGGGTTGGACATCACTTCCTCATCCACCCTATAGTCCAGACCTGGCACCCTCGGACTTCCATCTCTTTGGGCCACTTAAAGATTCTCTACAGGGCACACACTTTGAAGATGACGAGAGTGTCATTCATGCAGTGGAAACATGGTTACGCCTACAGGACAAGAGCTTTTACCAGCAGGGAATATATGCTCTCACACAACGTTGGTGTAAGGCCACAGAATGTGATGGAGACTATGTAAAAAAATAGGACATGGACAAGATATATTGATATATATTGTTACCAAATCCTGACTCCGTAACAATAAATATGTTCCGAGGGAAAAAAAAAATGTGGGGCATTATATATGGAATGACCCTTGTATTAATGTTAAGAACAACATTTAAAGCATTAAGCATTTCTGAAATATTTTTTGTTGCTGCTTTAAATTTTCAAATGACTGTGCTTTTTAAAGTAGTAAGTTGCTATTGGTTTGTTATTGTGGTCATGCAAAGAGTGTGCAGTTTCAAAACCCATCACATAGCAGCTATGCTCTTTCACTTGAGCATACCTACTTATGTTATACCTATTACAAATGTATTGAAAGTTTATCTTGATTAACAAGAAGTAATCATCACAATAAGCTACACAAATATAATTATTTGTAGGTTTGGTGAAGAGTGACTGGAGAAAGTCATGTGAATACAATATGACATTTTGTTTCCAGAATGTTAAGGATTAATAGACTGTGATATGCATGTAAATAGCTGCATCTTTTTGAAAAGCGAGTAAAACATGTGCAATTCCTTGGTTAAGAGTGGAACAAATAAATGTATCCTAAAACCCCTGAACATTACACAAAGTAAAATGATAGAATATATTTTATGTTATTAGAGGTATAAATTAAAATGATTTATACTCCATTGCTGATTTAAATGCAATAGAATATAACAAGAATAATGTATCCAATTTATTGTATAAGGGGTGTTCAAGAAGAAACGAGCCAGAGTCTTGTATGCACAAGCCGGTGACAGGATGGTAACATCGTGAAATGTGTAACAAAGTGTTGCTCCAACCAGAGCATGGAAGTTCACAGTCCGTCACTAGAGGGAACACATGCATGTCACGTGACTATACAAAGCTAGCAGCAGCATGCATCAATTGTCCAACACTGCCAGTTGCATAGCAAACAGTGAAATGGAGGCGTCAAAAGAAGAGCAAAGAGGTGTTGTTCGTTTTCTGACAGCGGAAGGCTTAGGCGGGACGGACATTCATCAACGAATGTCACAAGTGTACATATGGCGAACACTGCAAGGATCAAGGTGTGGCACAAGTGCTTCAGGGGAGGACATATCGTCAGCCAATGAGGCACGGTCGTGAGCACCACATGGCATTACCGATGACATCGTCCAGCTGGTTGATGCATTCATTACCCAGGACCGCCGAGTGACAGTGAGAGCCATAACTGCCGAGGTCAGATTTAGCATTGGAAGTCTTCACACTATCATGAAGGAACGACTTCTGTTGTGCAAAGTGTGTACCCAATGGGTGCCCGACAGTCTTCAACCACACCAGGAAGCATGTCGAATGGCCCACTGTCTTGGTCATCTGCAGCCCTATGCTAGGGAAGGGAATGATTCCTGGCAAGAGCATACAGCTACTGGTTTCTGTAATTATGTCTCTGGCTCGTTTCTTTTTTAATGCACCTTATATAAACTGTTACTACTTAGTGATATAATTTCTACTCAACAAACTATAAAGGTGAAGTAGCTCACCTGTAGATGGCAATTTACTATAGCAGATAAGTGCTAACACGGCTGCATAAATCTTAAGAATAAAACAGATGCGATAAGTTAGTCACAGTGATAAATGTAAACAGAAACTAGAGTCAATTTCAAAAGAGTGGAAACAGCTAGGTTAATGGCCTGCAAAGCTGGCAATGCCAAAAGAGGGATTAGATGGCATTCATCCCAGTGAATCTTAGACCATGATCTTGCACTAATTGGCAGTTAGTAAATTGGAAACAGAAAATCTTAAGTGAAATGGTGGAATACAATATGGTATTTGGAGAATCACTTTGATTGGCTAGTTTCTTATGTTTGACATAGACGTAACCTGAAAGCTTGGAGTTTTAGGTGAACAATTATGATTATTAAATTTTAGATGAGTCGCATTTTTTACACATCTGCTTCACTTTCGTACCTATTTTGAGGACATGTTTCGCAAATCTTCGTTTGCATCTACGGCTCTTGTGCGACTGAAGCTAGATCCAGCGGTGTGGGTAATTCTGGGGTTGTTGCTGCCATCTGTTGATTTAGTGATGAACTGAAATGTGGGATTCTCTTCTAGCGGGATTTCAAAGTTCATTAGTTGGTTTTTATGTTTTTCTATGGATATCCTCTCCCATATGACGAGTTCACTATGTTTTTGTACGTATTTTAGTAATTCTGTGCTATCTGTGCTACCTATTCTTTCGTAATAGGTACGAAAGTGAAGCAGATGTGTAAAAAATGCGACTCATCTAAAATTTAATAATTTTTCGCTTCACTGTGGTGTTCCAATACAGTTGAATCTCGATAAATTATGATTATATTCGCATCAGATAATCTGACCATTTCTTAGAGATGACATAAAACAAGTCACTGTGCATATCTTATGTCTGATTGTTCAGTGTGGCCCATAATTTACATTTGTGGAGCTTGTATGGGTATCTTTATGATTATAGGAAGCTATGATGCAGTGTGACATTAAATAGTATAGATGTTTATATATAGATATTTTGGATTTCCCAAAATTTTATGTCTAGCGCAGGGGAAGACAGGTAGTGACGGTTTGACATCAGCTCCTTCAGCTTTAACCGCCAAATATGCTCCCGAACAAAAGGCAGGTTAGTGTGTGACGTCACCACACTGACTTCTGCTGCCCAAGAGGAAAAGGAAATACATGAATAGAGTCTGACTAAAAAATTCATTGCCATAGCTGGGATTTGAACCACGGCTATGGCATTGAATATTTTAGTCTGGCTCTGTTCATGTAAACCTTAGCCTACACAGGGCTAGTGTGGAAAGAAATTATTATTTTCAGGAAGGAAATAGTTTGATGTGTTGGGGTTCCGACAACATAGGAAAGATATGAAATTAATACAATTTTGAGTCGAACTAGTACTCAATGCTCCATTTATTGCTAGTATTTACCTAGAATGCGTTTCGTTAGGATCTTCCTAACATCATCAGCTGTTGTCGACTAATGGATGCCGGTTCAGTGAACTCCTCGGAGGTGATAGGTGCGTCTCTGTCTGTATCTTGATGAACTTGAAATTTGGGTTTTCTTCAAAGGTAGTATTGAAATTAAACAATTTACTTTCATATTTCTTTATAAAGATTTTTTCCCACGTGGTTAATGCAGCTGGACCTTGGACACTTTTTGTAAGTGAATTTCTCGTTCTATGTCATGATTTTCCTTCCAAAAATGGCACGCTACCGCCGATTTATCTATTTCTTTATTCCTGATGTTCCTAAAGTGCTCTTTAAGCCTAATGTTCATGTTCCTTTTTGTTTTTCCAATGTAGACTTTGTCACAGTCCTTGCAATTTATCCGGTACACACCTGATTTTTTGCCTGTGGGTATCTCCTTTGTATAGTACACTAAATTTGTTCTGTGGGGCCAAAGTAATATTGTGTTCTTTGAAGATTTTTTGGGAAAGGTGTGTAGCTCTGGGATGATACGTAAATTTTCTGTATGAGGTTTCATTGCTAGTTGGGGAGAGAGTAGTTACTTGTTTGCATCTTAGTTGTCTTTTGAATTTATCAATTTTCTTGTTGACCAATTCAGCACTGTATCCATTGTATTCTGCAATGTGAATGATATTATTGTACTCTTTGTTATATTCTATCTTGTTTAAAGGTACATTAACCAGCCTGTAAGTTAAACTGTTGATAACAGCATGCTTGTGTTGTCTTGGGTTATATCCATATGATTTTATGAAATTTTCTGTGTGTGTTTCCTTTCTGTGTATGCCAAATTCAAGTTTATTATGTTTTCTGGTAAGTTTCAAATCTAAGAAAGGGATTTCATTGTTTGTCTCTTTTTCTATGGAGAATTTTATTGCAGGATTTTGTAAATTAAGTAGTTTTAGTGCATCATCCACTTGTTTCTCATTTATTATTGCCCAAATGTCATCCACATATCTGTACCAATGCTTAAAAATTAGTGGGAATGCCTTTGTGATGTGCGTTTCTAAAAAGCTCATGAAGAGGTCTGCCAAAAATGGGGACAATGGGTTGCCCATAGATAGTCCTGATTTTTGTTTGAAATTTTTTTTATTGAATGTAAAAAAGGACTGTTCAATGCAAATATTGGTTAATTGAAGGTATTCCTCTATGACGTTTTGGTCTATTTGTAGGGACTGAAGCCATGTTTGCATGTACTCTATGAGTTTGTCTCTCGGAACACTTGGGAACAAGGAGATTACATCAAAGGATACCATTCGGTCGGTGGGAAAAAATTGTAGATTTTTAGTTTTGTTGATGAATTTACGTATCATCCCAGAGCTACACCCCTTTTCCGAAAAGTCTTCAAAGAACACAATATTACTTTGGCCCCACAGAACAAATTTAGTGTACAACATCTTTTGAAATCACATAATACAAAGGAGATACCCACAGGCAAAAAATCAGGTGTGTACCGGATAAATTGCAAGGACTGTGACAAATTCTACATTGGAAAAACAAAAAGGAACGTGAACATTAGGCTTAAAGAGCACTTTAGGAACATCAGGAATAAAGAAATAGATAAATCGGCGGTAGCGTGCCTTTTTTGGAAGGGAAATCATGACATAGAACGAGAAATTCACTTACTTAAAAGTGTCCAAGGTCCAGCTGCATTAACCACGTGGGAAAAAATCTTTATAAATAAATATGAAAGTAAATTGTCTAATTTTGATACAACCTTTGAAGAAAACCCAAATTTCAAGTTCATCAAGATACAGACAGAGACGCACCTATCACCTCCGAGGAGTTCACTGAACCGGCATCCATTAGTCGACAACAGCTGATGATGTTAAGAAGATCCTAACGAAACGCGTTCTAGGTAAATACTAGCAATAAATGGAGCATTGAGTATTAGTTTGACTCAAAATTGTATTAATTTTGTGCTTCATTGTATCATAGTCCTTAAACAACGGAAGATACTAAATGTTGTTGTTGCCTAATGGCACTGGGGATTAGTTGATTTGCATCATTTTCCCCCTAGCTTCCCAATATAAAGCCTGTAGTTCTCACTTTTGAGACCATTACATTTGTCCAAATGGTGTTTGTTCATGATGACATCCTCTTTACAGATAGTACATTTGGGTCTAGGGATGGAGTGTATTTTATAAAGGTGTTCTACAAGACATACATGGCCAGTTTCCATTCTAAATAGGGCCACTGCAGTTTTTCTTGGTAGTTTTTGTATGTCAGTTTTGTCTCCAATGTTCTTATAATCCTTGTCTTTTAGTTTATCTTCTTCATCAAGTCTCTGCTGTCTTTTGAAATGTAGTTTACTGTTGCTTAATTGTTTATTAATTTCAGTTTGTCTTACAGGTTTTATATTTTGAATTGCACCTTGTTTGCTAGTTGGTCAGCATGTTCATTACCTAAAAGTCCAACGTGGGCTGGAATCCATTGCAGGGTGACATGGTTTGTGGATTCGACAGCTTTAATTAAACTTCTTATTTCTTTGATGTTTCTTGTTGTTTTGTTTTTATAATTTACAATCCCATCTATGGCTGATTTTGAATCTGTTAAGATAACTATGTTTTGCTTTATGTGCGGTCTGTACAGAACATTCTGCAGTGCTGCTTTTATGGCTGTTAGTTCTCCATCATAATGGTTTGAAGTTTCGTCTAGTGTTAGATACTGTGCAAAATGTTTGCAGAATACTCCTGCACCAGCATCTTGTTTGTTAACAACATAGTCCGCATCCACGTGATGTTCCCTGGATAACGCTAAATGGACTACAATGCAGGCATGCTTTCCAATACAAAAGAAGAGCACTTTTCAGTGCTGTTTTGGAATGCCGGGGGAATGACCCAAAGATACGAAATGTATCGGATGTTAATAATATGTGCAACTTACATCTTGGATGTTGCAATATTACTGCTGGCTGCTTTAATTACGCAGTTGGTCACAGTTTATAATCAATAACATTTTGGCTCTGTTCTATGAGAAAATATATAAAACTTAACTCGTAGTTTATCTGAAATTCAAGCATGTTATAAAGTAAATAAAATAAAAATAAAACGTAAAGTAATTTTCTCTGCAAATTAGAGACTCACTCAGAACAGAATTACGTGGACATTTTCGAACACTTTCTGTTTCATTTTTCTTTAACTATTTATCATTGTCAGGATGTAATATGTAAGAAATTTGTAATTGAAGGCAGCATGTTAGATTGTGATCCGACAAGGTACTTCGTGGTTTGGACTTAGCTAATTTCATAACAGAAAAAAAAAATTGTTCGCACGCATATATCGAGCTGAGGCAAGTGAATACAACCTCGGAATTCTGGTTTGGGGGATATTCTTGTAATAATCAGGCAACTCTTTCTTGTGTGTATATTTGTCCTCCAGTAATTCGTCACATTGTACATTTAACAGTTTCATTAGGTACCTGGCAGCTACATTGTTGTCATGAAGTGTGCTATACCTTGCCGAATCCTCGGATTCTGTACTCACAGCGACATTTATATATCAGCTTGGTACTACACGGCTCTTGCCTGACATCACGCACTGCAGGCCTCGCTCCCGGCTGAAATACGTCACAACTCTCGAAGCTGTCTTCCTCTGGTTTAGAGAGTACAACACATTTCATAGCACTATGTTTTTGGGACCTATTTTCAAATTTACATCCTCCAACATTAAGTAATATTGGATGATGAGCGAAATGGATGAAATAATGTTTTAATGAGGCCAGGGTCCCTCGATGTTACAGTTAACTGACAATCATTTTTGAGGATAAGGGAAAGCCTGATAAAATCCTTATCTAGATAACTTACCATGACAGAGATTTGAACTTGGGATCGTGAGGCAGACATGCTACGACGTGTGCTACAGATGTGGGCATTGGGACCTCTTCTGCATCATATCCATTTCATTTAGTGTTTTAATTTAGTAGGTACTGAATTTAAGATTATAGACTATATCTGTCTAAATCCAGTAAAGTAATAAGTGACTTCATTATTATGTACAAATATGTCCCTAACAATTTGATTTTCATTTTAGGAATTTCTCACTTCTGTTGTTTAAATGTTATCTAACCTTAATTTTAAGTGAGTTAGATGAACTTAGAGGATGATAAAATATTTATTGTATAGATAGATACTTTATGATAGAAAGAAAATGTCAAAGGATAGTCATTGCCATTGCAAGGCAGAAGAAGGTATAAAATGTAAATTTTGAGAAAGAATAATTCCTTAAATAGAAGTTAAAAGAAATGTGGAATGAAGTGTTTATAAACTTTTCCAGTTTCATTATCATTACGTTAACTCTGCAGCATTAATAAACTGAAGTCTTAAGTTGGTGTAAGTTTGGTGTTATGGAAGATATTTCTGAAAATACAAACTTCTTAGTCTCTGAGTTGAAGATGGCTTTTGTAAGTTAATACTTCCTGATGAAGCCATTTCCTAAAGTTTTATGAAGAAAAGAATTACTATAAAAGAATTTAGCAATCAATTTAAGGTCTTTCGATATCAAGAACAATTACATGAAGAGAAATTCTTATAAAAAGTCCTTAGTTTCTGAGAAGTGAGAGCACAACTACTAAATCTTGCCAATGGTGAGGCAGATAAAAAGTAATGGAACATTTATGAAATTTTACTGAAGTTTCATGACTCAAGCAATTGAGAAAATGGTTGTCAGTGTTTTAAAAGTTGTTTTCTCACTTTTTTGAGATAGAAGAAGACTTACAATGAATTTTATTGTCACCAGAAAAATGAATGAATATGCATTATTAGTAAATGATGTAAAATAAACAGATTGAAAATAGTCTTTATTATAGCTTTTGTGAAAAAGAGGAAACCATTGTTTACCTGGAAGAACATTGAGAACTAAGGGAAATACATTCTATCATAACATTGCCACTGCAAAAGCTGTTTCAGGTACAAATATGTAGACTGTTATACGGAGATGGGTAATTTTGTAATACTCTCCTACTCTGTTGCTTTAGTACGAAAAATATTAATATTTTGGTAATGTTGAATGTGTTAAATGTGTACTGTAGGATCCAAATACAAATACAAAACCTTTCTATTGGTGGCAGCAGGTCATTGGACAGAAAGGAAAGTAGAATACATATAGGGGCTAAAGATGGCGACGTGTAGTTATGGCACGCGAAGTAAGTCATTGAAAATCAGTGAAAAGAGTGGTATTAATGGCAATAAAGCAAAAAGAGATTACAGCAACAACAATTTCAATGACGGAGAAAGCCACAGAAATGAAGACAAGACTGGGGAGGAACCCTTAATAGAATTAAAGAAACAAAATCAACAAGTGGAAGAACCGCCATCTCGGAATGGAGCAACACGTGAAGCGGAGGTCATAGCGTCGCTTCAAATCATCGTGAACTTATTGAACAAAGACTTAAAACAGGCTCATGAAGAAATAAGAACCTTAAAGACTGAAAACAACGAACTCAAAACGGAAAATCATCTCCTGAAGGAAAAAGCTAAACACAGAGATGACTCAAATAAAATTGTGATGAAAATGAAGGAACCTATTCCTACAAGCAACAGGTTTACTTTGCTATCGTCATTCGATAGTGAATCTCAGCTTTCCGTTGATGAAGGACTCACTGCAAATACTGGTCTGCAGAAAAAGAAGAAAGAAACAGCAGTAAGCTCCAAATTCAAGTGGATTAACCCTAACCTCAAAATCAGGAAACGTGAAGGGGAAGGAACGGACAAGCTGGAAACGGAAAAATGCAAAGTGTTAGTGCTTGGGGATTCTATTATTAAACATGTAAATGTGGATGGGGTTAAGTTGAGGTCTCTAAGTGGAATAAATGTGCAGCAAATGTGTGGTAAACTCAATGATCCCAGCATCACTGGAAGACCAGAAGATACCGAAGTGGTTGTGCTACATGTTGGTACAAACAATCTAAAAAACTCGCGGAATGCCGAAGAGATTCTGGGTAACATGTACAATCTTATACGTGCGACCAAGAAGAAGTTTTCAAATGCTAAACTAGTAGTAAACAGTATAGTGAGAAGGCGTGACTTAGGTGATAGGTATGTAAATAGTGTTAATGAAAATATTAGATGGGCATGCCATGCTCTAAGAGCTATTTATGTGGACCTAGACAAGAAGCTGGACTACTCGTGCCTTGGCAAGGATGGTCTACATCTAAACAGAAAAGGGTCGTTTACACTGAGTGAAGCTATAAAAGATGTAATAGGTGTAGTATGTAAAAGTCGGGTAAATTAGAAACATATGAAGAAGGTGAAAAGCATGTAGGCTTTGATAGCAATCCTCCTGAGAAAACAAATACTGGTGTAAATACTAGCTGTAAAATTAGTAACAATAGTAAATTCAACCTATCAATATTCCAGCAAAACATCCAAAGCTTAAGGAACAAAAAGTGTAATATTGAAGTACTATTAACATCTGCTTTAAAAAACTCTACAGCAATTTGTTTAACGGAACATTGGTTGGGAGAAGATGAAACTGGGTATTTTAATATACCTATGTGCTAGCATCGTCCTTCTGTAGGTCAAACAAGAAAAATGGTGGATCATGTATATATGTAAATGAATCAGTTAAATTTAGGGAGATTGTTATGTTTAAATACTTAAACCAGGAGGAACACTTTGAAGCCAGCATGTGTGAACTATTAAACAGCAAACTAATTCTTATTTGTGTGTACCGAAATCCCACAAGCAATACCAAAATTTTCCTTCAAAATTTAGAAATCATTCTAGACTTCTTTAAAAATACAAAAAAATCTGTAATTATAGTAGGGGACGTGAATATAAACTATTTAACAGAAAACGCAAATAAAAAGCAGCTGCAAAATTTCTTTAATATGTATGGAATGGAAAACATAGTTAAATTACCAACCCGTGTCTCAAATTCGTCTTATTCTGCGACTGACCAAGTAGTGCTGAATATAAATAAGTGGAAATATGAAATTCAGATTTTTGACACAGCCCTGTCAGATCATTACGCACAAATGTTAAAATTAGTTGTCCCAGTAGATCAGCATAATCCAAAACAGAATGCAAAAAAAATATTCAAAAAGGTTAGACTTGCTAATGATGACAATCTAAGCTATCTAAATTTTCTATTAAGTAAAGAATCTTGGGAAAGCGTGTACACTGAGCGAAATCTAAACGATGCCATGAATGCATTTTTGGACACATTTGATTTTCACTTTGTAACAGCCATACCAATAGTTAAAGTAGCAATGAACAAGCTAGGTAATAAGTGGATCACAACAGGAATCTGCAAATCTGGTGATAGATTAAAATTCTTGAGCAAATTCATGAAGGAAAACAAGGCTACACCGGATTTTAAGGCCTATTATGTAAAATATCGAAATATATATAATAAAGTTATAAGAGCAGCCAAAAAGTTACATAACGATGAAACAATAAATAAAGCAGTTAATAAAACTAAATCCATATGGCAAATAATTAAGCACGAAATAAAAAATGGACCCAAATTGAAAGAAAATTACCATCTAGAAATTAATGGCCAAAAAGTAAGTGATCCTAAACAAATTTCGGAATTATTCAACCAGTTTTATTCAACTGTTGCGGAGAAACTGTTAAATACTCATTCTCTAGGAAAGAAGGAAAGATTAAGTGTAAAGAAAAATGAACATAGCATGTTTTTAATTCCAGTAACAGTTGAGGAAGTTAAAGAAGTTACAAAAAAATTGAAGAATAAGAAATCAGTAGGAATAGACGGTTACTCTAACTGCGTCATAAAGCGTTGCTCCTTATTCCTAATTGAACCACTGACGTACTTGATAAATCTTTCACTTTCAAGTGGGACGTTCCCCAACAGGTTAAAAGAAGGTAAAGTGAAACCCATCTTTAAAAAAGGTAACAAAGGGGAGGTAGGAAATTACAGGCCAATTTCCATAATTTCAACTTTTGCAAAGATTTTCGAACAAATAATGTATAAAAAAGTAACAAGCTTTTTGGAAAAATTTAAAGTAATTAATGACAATCAAAATGGTTTTCGAAAAAATAAATCAACAAGTTCTGCACTGATGAATTTCATTGAACAAGTGTATGAAACACTAGATAGTAAACAACTAGGGATAGGCATTTTTTTAGATCTTACAAAGGTGTTTGACCTGGTTGATCACAAACTTTTACTAGAAAAATTATCCTCATATGGCATAAGGGGGTTAGCTTTAGATTGGTTCAGATCTTATCTGGAGAATAGAGAGCAATCGGTGGAAATAGAGTATTTTGATAGCGAAACGAGTGAAGTTAAAACTCAGATTTCAAGTAGCGCTATAATGAAATATGGGGTCCCTCAAGGTTCGGTGCTTGGACCTCTTTTATTTATAGTGTACATTAATGATTTGGCAGATAATGTAGAAAACAGAACCAATATAAATGTTACACTTTTTGCAGATGATACAAATATTTTTATCAAAGGGGTGAATAAGGAAGGGGCAGATGTACATATTGAAAATAATCTAAAATATATTCAAAAATGGTTTAGTGCCAATATGTTAATATTGAGTAAGGAGAAAACAGCAGCCCTAAGCTTCTATAATAAAATGAGTGGAAGTCAATTGTATCCAAAATTAATGCTGGGACAAGACCAAATACATTACGTACAAACTATCAAATTTCTGGGACTAATACTAGATGAAAATTTAAATTGGGAAACTCACATAGAGGCATTGACGAAAAAGCTTAGTAAAATGTGTTTCTTAATGAGGGCGATTACAGGCATGTCAAGCTTGAAAGTTCGGAGAATAGTGTACTTTTCATATATACACAGTTTGTTGGCATATGGTATAATTTTTTGGGGAAATTCTAAAGACAGTATAAAAGTATTCAGATACCAAAAGAAAATAATTAGAATCATAGCAGATGTCTCAAGCACAACTAGTTGTAAGCCATACTTCAGTAAATTAGGTATCTTACCACTGCCAAGTATATACATATATGAAACTCTTGTACATATGAAAGCAAGCCTAGGTTTATTCAAAACAAATTCTAAAATTCATATACACAACACTAGAACAAAGAATAATTTATTTGTGAAGTCACACAAGACAAAGATGTATGAAAATAGTTTCACATATGCTGGCTTACATCTTTACAATAAGCTACCTGAATCTATAAAAAAGATTGAATCACAACATCAATTTAAGAAATTGTTATTAAACTTCCTTAGAGCCAATAGCTTCTACAGCGTGGATGAATTTTTAAATTTGTAAATATTTAGTTAGCTACCTTAATTATAAATATTGTACTTAGTTTTTAATTTGACGTGTCCATAACATGTACATGTTTTAATGGATGAATCAATAAATCAAATCAAATCAGCAAGACAGCAGAGAAAACAAGGTTGAACACAAAGTTCCTGAAGCTTCAAGCCTTCCTGCAGCAAGTGGACAGTATGTTTGGGGGTTTTCTGATGATCCGAGGGGCCACAGATTGGAACCAATCTTTCAACAGGAAAAAAGAAGTACCCCCAGAAGGCCTGCAAAGTATGTGCTGCTTCTAAAAGGCACAGAGAGACCAGATATATTTGTTCCCTTTGCAAAGTTCCGTTGCACAGAGGTGAATGCTTCATGAGGTACCATGCTTCCCAAATTTAATTTGCTTGTTTAATGAAAATCTTCAGCATGCAGCCGATATATCTCTGTAATTGCAATATTTTGTATGGATGTATGTGTTGCTTAGAAACATCTTGCATAAAATAAGAAAAGTGATAAAGTGGTATGCAGCATTGGCAAGTACATTATATAAATTATAAAAATGTTTGTAAAAAGTGAAATTGTTAAGATTTCAGGGAGGAAAAAAAATGGCTGTGAAACGATAAGGATTTATTTGTTAATAAAGAATGTTTTATAAACAAATCTCTTTTGGAGATTAAAACATATTATAGATTGTGTGCCATCATTAAGTCGATGGCAGTTAGATTTTCATAATAGTAAAGTCTGTCTAGTGAACGGGAGTGCAGTTTGCTCTCAAAGGAAACTACTTTCCCGCCCACTAATGACCGTCATAAATCTATCTCCACACTTCAGAAATGGAACACTGTCATTGAGGACTAATAGCAACCCTGATTTTCTCGAAGTGACAGTCGCATGTCTACTCCACGTGGAGTCTCAGTTGCCAAAGTTCCAACTTCCAGTTGATCTGTTTTATTACGTGCAGAAATTCGTTGTGTGTCACGAAGTGGAGACCGTGGGAGGGAAATGCTGTGGTAAATGCAAATGAAGTAGTAGATAACTTCCAGTCAAGTGAAAATAATCAAAGTGAAGACAGTGTGAATAACTGGGCCGAGTTATATTACTGGAAAAGCCTCAAAAAACAAAGTTATAATGGGAACTGTTTCTAAGCAAATTCAAGCGTTTGTTTTGAACACATATAAATATTTGCTGACAAATAACCTTGGTAAGGAGTCATTTAATGAACCTGATACATTCTGGGTATTCTCAGAAATACAGTAAGAAATATTGTGACGAAAGGAATACCAAAGACGCTGATCAAGTGTGAAAACAAAAGGAAATGTTTCTCTAAAGTAGATAATTTCACATGCGTTTTAATTTGTCGAGAAATTTATAGAGTCTATGCAAAAGGGAGAGCGCCCACCTTAGACGAATTGGTTGCACATTTGCAAGAAATTTGTGATTTTTCTTATGGGCACTGCACTTTGCGCGGTCTCCTAAAGAAGCTGGGCTTCAAATACCACACTTTGAATAAGATAAGGTTATTATGGAATCCAGTAGCATTGTAACTATATATATCTTTGTCAAAACTAAGGAAGTTTTGCAGTAATGGACATAAGATAATTTATTTAGACGAAACCTCGTACGATACCCATGACGTATCGAGATAGGTGGCAACCTTGCAGAAAGATCTGGGAGAAGGAGGGTCGGGGATTGTAAAACGATTATAAGGGTTCGTCAAAGGCAGCGGCCGACGTGCACACCAGTTAACTAAACAGACTTTACTGAATAGGTACATAATTTCGTTGTGTGGGATAAAATTGATGTACGGAGATAAGCACACTTGGAGTAGAGTGAACAAACTCTTCGTTGTACTATTATCTGTTTCAAATGGGATGATGTTTGTCCTTGAGCACTGCTAGACGAGCAACCAATCAAAGTCCTGCGATGTTGTCATATTGCAGTCCCCCTGTGACAAGCACCAACCTAATCAATCTCTAATAAATACTATTTGCGCTAAGACAAAATCTCAGCTTTTGCAAAAACTGATCCATGAGGAAGGTAGAGAGTAATATTAATATAATTTTGAGTCAAACTAATACTCAATGCTCCACCTATTGCTAGTATTTACCTAGAAAGTGTTTCGTTAGGATCTTCCTAACATCAGCTGTTGTCGACTAATGGACGTTGGTTTGGTGAACTTCTTGGAGATGACAGGTGCGTCTCTGTCGGTATCCTAATGAACTTAAAGAGAGTGATGTAAAAACGGTAAAAACCTTATATTTTTAGCTGAAATAGTTTTCCTAATACAAATAAAGTACTATTATATTATAACAATGCATCACGTTGTAAGCATGTAATGAATAGTATTATTGGTGGGCATGTATGTGTGTACGTATATTTTTAATTACTTAGAACTAAAACGTAAACATTTTACATGATGTGATAAAAGAATTACTTTGAATAAGCCAACATATTTGTTAAATTTGAACGAGAGGAAGCAATACACTTACTACTAGCCTAGCAGAACGTGACTGGTCACATTATATCTTTGTTTAAGAATGGTTTCGTAATCTCTATTTACTCTAGAGAGTTCAGAGCTGCATTATTCAGTTGTTTCTCCATTTAAAAATCAGGGAAAGTGTACCAGCTAGATCAGTTTGTAATTGAAATGAGACACGAGGCATTATAAACCACCTTCCCCCATACCACTGTCAGAACAATTTAATAGAGTTAATGTGGGCTCAGATTATGTTGCAAACAGAAATAATATTTTTAAACTGACAGAAGTTGAATGACTTATTCATAAAGAAATTGTCAAGGAACACAACAAGACTGGGAAAACTTCGTGAGACATCAGATAAACTATAAGACGACGACTTTTGCAATGAAATATCACGTGACGAGATTTTGCAGCCTGTCATCATAAATTTGCAGTACTCAGAAGATGAAGACAATGACAATGACGAATTATCTCTTAGTGTAAGTAACATTCACAGCTATATGGATGCACCGCTGGTATTTTTGTTGGATTAGAAAAATAAGTAATTCATAAAATATAATTATTTTTAAACTATTGTGACTTTGTGGGTTAATAGAATTAAAAGTCCAATTTGTTGAAATTCTAAATGTTCTTTATTTGCGTAGAAATACACTCCGTAGCAGCGGAATTACATCACATATCACAATCTACAGCACTAAGGTCGATGACAATAACAAACAGCTCTCATTGCAACACCAACACAGCTGACTCTTGTTACATAACTCACTGTTTTACAACTTGCAAGTCATCTCTTGGCCAATTGTCGCCTCTTTAAATACTTCACTGATAATTTCTAGATTATTCGAAAATAAACCAGAACCCGAACAGTCTCGTCAAGAAGTAACTAGAAATTTCCATTTATCTCCGTTTGTTTCGGCAGAACTTTATCTGCATGTTACTTTAGTCTGCTGGCTCTTGGTTTTCACACTGCCCGCCTATCAGTTCCTTTTGTGTAAACAAGCCACGCGATCATAGATACGGGTTTGCGACACTATATACTTAAAACATGTGCCTAATATAAGAATATCCATGTTGTAATTGTGATTTCAACTGCCTTATTATAAAACTTTGGAAAATTCAGTTTGCATTCCCTTACGTTTAGTGCCAAGAAGACTCGCAAGTGCGAGAGAGAAAGGGAAATATTAAAAGAGTGGGCGTAACGAGGTGGCAACGCTGAAGGCTTAATGCATCTGATTCGCTACAAGCTAGAACTCTTCCCATTTGAAACATGTAATAGGTTTACATTAGCAGATTGCAGTAAGTCACTTGCTGAAGCAAATGGAGAAGTCACTTCTGCAAGTTTCTAAGTGAAGTTCATGATCTGCTGATGCTTGTCAAGAAGGGTGAATGGAACCTGGGTTAAAGAAAAGTATTGTACAAGGAACATGGATGTAACATGTAGTAATCTTAGATTGGAAGAACTCAAAGAATTAGGAAAGATGTGTTCTGATGTTTTACATTCTCATGACTTTCTCAACCACTGACATTTATTACTTCTGTACCACTTACCTATAAGCAGAGGAAGTATTTCAGCCAAAACATTGGTATCAGGATTTCATAGAAAATAATGTTTTGAGGTCATCCAAATATGCTTTAATAATAGGTCAGTGTGTGGATTTGTGTTTGTGCACCATTGAACAGCATAATTCAAAAACAAAAAGTCTGTTAAATACCTGAATATTAAAGTTCAATATCTTACAAGGATGTGACATGAAGATTTGTAACAAACACTCTTTACACCACACCATGCCATTTGGTATTACTTGGTGCCATTCTTTCTTCTTCTGTCGACTTTGTGTGTTGATGTGGTCAGACTTTACAGTGATACAGTGCTAATAGAATAGAACATAGACAAACTGGAGAACGAATTAAACCTTATGTCTGTCACCTGCAGTGACAACTCTGATTTACATAAAATTCTTCCGCTGTTTATGATTTTCTCAAGAAATTGCTCTTAATGATTTAATAAAAATTGGCATATATTTAAGATATTTGCATGCAAGTATGTACTTCTTGAATGTTCTGGAAGTAGTCTTTGAAGCACTATGATTATGAAGCCAGAATGCTAATTGCTGAAATACAGAGACATTCTGCAGGTTTTTACGTGAGATGAAATCACATCACAAAATATACATTGAAATAATAATTACTCCATTCTCTGTTATATTTCCGTTATATATACTGTGCATATTCATCGTTATTACTTTCATATTTGTTGCTCTCCAAAACAAAATCCATTATTAGGGGCAGTGAGTATTTTCTTTGCTAACTTAAATTTTGATCTGTACGTGGTGAAAATAGCTGGTAAAGCTTTAACCAGGTTTACAGGCCTCTGCAACCATTACACTGAAACAATTGCCTTACAAAAATGTGGCTTACGGTTAAAATTATTGTTGGTGAAACTGCCCATAAGAGATGGACATAATGCTACTACACAGAAATGATGTTAATTTATACAGTTTATGTCAATTAAAAAAATTGCTTTATTACTGTTTTTAAATACTTATCTTTTTCAAGTGGTAAGTTGTACATGTTTTTTGTCAAGACCATGCAGAAAGCAAATCATTTCAAAGTGATCAATAGGGCCTGGAAGTTTATAACCTAAAAAGCTATGAAATATGCATGCAAATATACTATAAAAACTTGAAAATATGCCAATAAATATTTGGAACAAATTATACTGAGCTGATTATGAATAGATGCTGACACAGTCTACACATTAAACTATGCAGCTGCATACTACCTGAAGGGATTTCCCTGATATGTTTAGAAGCGACTTGGTTCAGAGTTGTAACATTTCTAATCTTGCATGGAAAAGACCATAAAAACAATATAAATATTTCGAGATTTAACTGTATTGGAACACCACAGTGAAGCGAAAAATTATTAATTTTTAGATGAGTCGTATTTATTACACCAGAGGAAAAGTCAGGCATTTACAAGATTAAGTGTAAAGACTGTGAAAAAATTTACATAGGGAGGACAAAAAAAAACATAGGCACTAGAAAGAAAGAACACTTCAGGCACTTAAGATACAAAAATATTGATAAGTCCGTAATAGCAGCTCATTTCTGGTCTGAAAATCATGAAATTGAAGATAGCACAGAATTACTAAAATACGTACAAAAACATAGTGAACTCGTCATATGGGAGAGGATATACATAGAAAAACATAAAAACCAACTAATGAACTTTGAAATCCCACCAGAAGAGAATCCCACATTTAAGTTCATCACTAAATCAACAGATGGCAGCAGCAACCCCAGAATTGCCCACACCGCTGGATCAAGCTATAGTCGCATAAGAGCCGTAGATGCAAACGATGATTTGCGAAACATTTCCTCAAAATAGGTACGAAAGTGAAGCAGATGTGTAATAAATACGACTCATCTAAAAATTAATAATATAAATATTGTTATAAGAAAAGCTAAAATATACATTTATATGCATCATTAAACAACGTTATAGCTTATGAACTTATGATTGGTGCACATCACTTACCAGCATTATAGTTATTACAAAAGATATGAAAAAAGGGAAATGCATGAACTTTCAGGCCCTAGTATTCACAAAGCAATTCTCTTTTTAAAATGTGACTAAACGTTTTAGCTAACTGTAGATTACCTACAGTGAAAATTATAGTCAACATTTTTCTTGGTTTTTAAGTAGATTGAAGAACAAGCTTTTGTACAAGTAGCTTGCAGAAGACTGAGTAGAAAGATTCCTGGAATGCAGCTCCTTTTTTTAATCTTCTATTATCTGATTTATGTATGAAAGTTCTTAAATTTGACAAAAATCTAATGTTCCTTAAGACTTGTGAGATAATTGCATTCCAAGAAATTTTTACTTATACCAAGATAAAAATTTTAATTTTGGACATTTTACCCCAAAATTGTTCTGCATGTTACTTTTCTGTGTCCAGTATATGTATCAGGTTTAAGGTAATTTGTTAATCATACTGTAGATTGCATATTTTTAGCCTCTGGGATTTTTGCAACAAGCACCTCTTTGGTGCCAGGCAATGGATTTTCAATTAAAAATAAACAAATAAAGATGGGTAGAGCCAGATTGAAAAATTCAATGCCATAGTCAGGATTTGAACCACAGATCTTCTGATCTCTATCCAGTTGCTCTTAACTATTGAGCTACCATGGCCAACATGCCAGTATGACATCAAATTCTCCAACTGACTTGTATGTTTCCTGGTAAACCATTAGTGGTTCCCATATACAATGAGATATTCGCCATTTGTGGCAAGTTAATATTGTAAATGCTTATGTCTCCAGGACAGGAAGATCCATGGTTCAAATCTCGGCTATGGCATTGAATATTTCACTCCAAATCAAACTATCCAAACTTAAGCCTCCATATGGATAGTCTGGAAGAATGATTCATTTCCATCAAATAGATAAAAGTTTGAGTGACATGGAACTGTACAGGATCCAAGAAGTCTGAACAAATCTATTATATATTTGAGTTAAACTTTGTAATTTTCAATGGATCATATTACTAGTTGTGTAACAAAAATGTTAAGTGATAAAAAATAAACAAATAATTAGATAACAAGTGTAAATCAGATGTAAGGGAGGAGCTGTGTGAAAGTAAACAAATAATTAGATAACAAGTGTAAATCAGATGTAAGGGAGGAGCTGTGTGAATACAACATTAATAAAACTACAGCACAGTTCAATGATTGATGAACAATTATAAACTGTAAAATGACAACAGATTCAGTTATAGTTCCTCTGTGTGAGTATATGTAAGCTTTTATTATATTTTACAGAAAATATTATTTATTTTGATTGTTGTGTGCTAAACACTTCTTTGTTTTAATACAGTTTGAAATAAAATAACAAACAATTAGCGTTTTTGTAACTCATTGCCTTTACAGTTTGGGTTATTCCACATCAATTCAACACAATTGCAGAGGAAATTCTGACTTGACATCTCAGATTCTAAAGATATGTGGTACAGTTGTTAGCCTCATAGACCTGTGAACAAAAATAAAGTTTTAGGTCTCTTACTCCATTGGTTCTCCAGTTATTTAATTTGGAAATTTGAAAATTTTGAGAAAATTAGTGCATTTTGAAATCTTCAATGAAATGCTGAGCAGTAACCAATTAATATAAAGACCTGGGAGTAGTATAATTTAAAAGCTTTATTAATGGGCTTTCATATGAGATGCTTCTTGATAGTTTTTTAAAGGGGGGAATCAAACTTTTTTACATTTTATTTTTTCAAAAAGTGACAATTTGAAAAATTTGAAAAATTGCTCAAAATAAGTTAATAATGTCCTTACATCACTTAAAGTTTTTTCTGGGATATCCAAGTGATCACAAGTTACAGTGCATACATAATACTCACACGTATGCAAGAAAAAATGCAAATTATGTACATATTCATTTCAAAAAATTAAATCATTATAATATTTGCACTTGTATCACTTCTTATCTCTGAGGAAAAGTCTTGAACTGCTGGAATGTCTCGTCAATCTTTTGAATGCTCTAAATTTGGTACCTGTGTTGTCCAAGACAGAACTGCAGTTCCTAATTCCTGGCATCACTCATCTGTCTTTGCACTTTCATAAAATACTTTGACACAGCTAAGTTTCAGTTGGTAGATCTTTTCTGTGTTTCATATCACGGCTTGGAAAGACTCCTTTTTCTTTCAAAAGTGTCTTTGCTTGTCTTATAGCTGGGGGCCTGAAGTTCGTGCATTGTATTTTTTATACTCCAATTATCAGGCACAAGGGTCACCAACATAACCTTCTTTTTTCTGCTGGTACAGCTTGCATACATCTTTTTGAAATGTTTTAGGAAGTCACATTCAGTATCACTGTCCTCATTGGTAGAAGGTGCATTAATCAGTAATTTCCTCTTCACTGCAACACTTGTACCCAAACTTCCTTCTATACACAGGTCGGGGGGGGGGGGGGGAGGGAGAGTTTGAATTGCCAAGTCACCTACTTGTTTTTGAATAACTTACATGGTTATCCAAAGTATAAACTTGAAAGAAGCGTAGGGACAGTGAAGCACAATTAGTACAAAATTGAATCGAGAATATATTGACACATTGCTTCACTCACACTGTTTATTCACAGGACATGTTTCAAGAGCTCTTGCTCCTATCTTCAGCTGATACTCGACTAGTGCAAGTTGTAGTGGTTTCTTCTTTCTCCGTATTGTCAATAGATGGCGTGATGTACACTACCAAAGAAAAACCAGGAATATATGAGATCAAATGTGAAACTTGCCCTAAAATTTATATAGGAAAAACAAAAAGAAATATTAACATCAGAACTAAAGAACATATGAGAAACATTAAAAATGGTGAAACAGAAAAATCAGCAGTGGCTTTTCATTTTTTGAATACTAGACATGACATCAATTTGGAAACATCTCTAATAAAATACGTTAATCACACCATAGACCTTTCCGTATGGGAAAAAATCTTCATTAACAAAAATCGTCATAGAGTCATGAATTTTGAAACTCCACCACCGGACATCTTTGACAAGTACATCACGCCATCTATTGACAATACGGAGAAAGAAGAAACCACTACAACTTGCACTAGTCGAGTATCAGCTGAAGATAGGAGCAAGAGCTCTTGAAACATGTCCTGTGAATAAACAGTGTGAGTGAAACAATGTGTCAATATATTCTCGATTCAATTTTGTACTTACATGGTTATGTTTTCTATTCTGGCATTTAATCTTCCTTTATAAAAGTTCAATTATATTTTGTAATGGAGACGCTCTCTTGGCGCTCGCATGTCGATAATGCACTTAGCTTACTTCCCCACTAGTGATTCGTTATTTAAAGGCTGAGGTGACCGTAACTTGCGGTGAGGAGAGGTTGGTACCATGGCTACGGATTCGATTCATAGAAGCTGTATATTGCGTACCAACTTGTGTTGCCAACACTCTACAGGAGCTTCTTTCTACCTTTTCGTTTATTTGAAAAGAAATTTGTTGGTAGAAGTGGTAACCTGCTTGAAGTGAGCCCTGTGTGTCATGTGCTACTGTTTATCATCAGTTTGTATCCTGTGTAAAAACGTAATTTTTTATGTGATCAGTAATAATTGTCTGATGTGTGAAATGTTTAATTTTTCATATTTAAGGGATTTACAATGAATGCAACACACAATTTGGTGTGTGCAAACACCCTTTTCTTTATGGAACAAATTATGACAAATGCATTGTGGTAAATGTTGGTAGGCCAACACCAGTGCATTGTTTACAAAAACTTTGCAGGGGAGCATCTTCAAAATACACCAGGACATTTAAGACTCGTTGGTATGAGGAACGTAATTGTGTCGGATTGAAGGAGCTGAGAAAAACACTAACAAAATTGCCGACACTCTTCGGGAAAGCTCATGTCTATATATTGTAAAATACAATGAGAACATATACAAATATAATAATTTGTAACTTAAAACTTCACTTATCTTATAAAATCAGAAAGAACATTTTCGTAACATTAAGTATAAACAAACTGATAAATCGGCCATAGCAGATCAGTTTTGGTCATTTAACCATGAAATAAATCCAGAAGTTAAATTATTAAAACAATTAAATGGTCCGATAAATTTAATGGTTTGGGAAAAAATATTTATTTTAAAAGACAAACATTGCGTAATGAATTTTGAAATACCAGCAGTCGATGATTCTGTTTTTAAATTTGTTTTATTTTTAGATTTTGATAATACTAACAAGAACATATCGACTTCAAATGTTTAGTATCTATGGCGACAGCTTTGTTTTTCCAGCTGAAGATATGTATGAATATACAGGAAATCGTAATCCTGGAAAATTTATAAGAATTATCATCAATTCTTATAAGGAAAGTGAAGTTTTAAGTTACAAATTATTATATATATATTTGTTTGCTTCACTGTTAATAGCTTCATATTTTATGTATTTACAATGAGAATGTTAAGCTTAACAGACTTTCCATGCAATATCCCATTAGGGAAGTAGACAAGAAATGACATTTCGTGGACATAATGAAAGCGAGGACTCTTTTAATAAAGATAATTTTAAGGAACTTTTGGATTCATATACAGAGGGAAACTCCATAGAAATTCAAAATCACTATTTCAGTATAAAATCCATTTTTGCGATGCTGTATTTGTGAATTTAGGTTAGCCAGTTTTCCGAGTCACCTAATCAATTCGCCCTGAGCTACACCTGCCACAGGTGACTCCCATGAATTATTTCTGTTGTATTTAAATAAGGTAAATCACTAACTTCTGCATCTTCATGACTGCTGCCTGGTACATGAGAAGCAGTATGTTGATCTGTAAAATTGTAAAGCTCCTTTCTGCAACTGTCACATGCTGTAGAATTTTTACTTGTTCCCAGCATCAAGATACACATCCAGTGGTTCACAGATCTCAATTGTTTCCTAACTTATGGTTAGGTTTTCCAAAAGGGTTAAAATAATTCAAAAGGATCAGTTACATGGATCAACAGCCCTTCCACTGATTGATTACAGCTCACTATTGGGTGTGGAAGAAGCGTTTATGGGCATGTATGGACATGCACAAACTTGTCCAGACTTGCAATGGCAAGACCTACCATTGGAAATTCTCCAAAGAGAAACTTTTATCACACTTCGAGAATAGAATAAATACCTTTCTGGTAACTTGATCAACAGCAGTAACGCATACCAATGTAAATATTATATTTTTTTCTTTAATTTTTTGAAAGGAATATGTACATACTTTGCATTTTCCTGCATATGTAGGAGTGTTATGCATATGTGTAACTGTAACTCCTGATCCCAGAACAAAACATTGAATTAGATTATGTGATGGAGGCAATTTGGCACTGCGACCAGTCTTGATCTATTAGGCCTATGCTCCAAGTGGGACATCCCTGGAAGAAGGATGAAGCGAGAGGAGACAGAGGGCGGCCTATTTAAGGACTCAGGACAGTGCAGAGGGTAGGATAGCTACACTTTAAGTTGGAAACTCCTCAGCAGGCCAGTTCAGCTGACATCGTGCCCACAGTGGTCCTGAAATGTCCCACCAGGTCAGCCAGGAGACCAGAGAATGTCCGTCTGGAGGAGGTGTTCACCAGGAGCATATGATCCTGCCATGTAACGCCGAGACTCTCACCGACACTTGCTACCCTAAAGAGAGTGAGTGAGTGTATGGTGTTTTAGGGCCCGTCGACAACAAGGTCATTTGGGCCCCCTAAAGAGACCACCAGACGAGAATTGATATGAAATGTTAGTGTGGTATAGGAAATTTGGGGGATGTAATTATCCTACTCAGCATTTGCACGGCAATCTAGGAAAACCCCAGAAAAAACCATGGGTCAAATAGGCTGGCCACTGGAATCAAACCTGGGCCTCCTGAATGCGGACCACAGACAAAACCACCTAAGCCACCCCGCTTGGTGAAGAACCAGTGGAGTAAGAGACCTAAAATTTTATATTTTTTCATAGGTCTGTAAGGCCAACAACCATGCCAAAACTCATCGATATCCAGAGGTCATTCTGGATGACTGTGTTGAGTTGACATGAAATAAGCCCATTTACCTTAAGTACCTGAACTATTACTCCTCTGTTTGTTGCTGAAAAGTAATCATTGAAAGTAAGGAGCCAAAATCATGACGTGTTGCTTTCTTGATGGCGATGTGAAAATATCTTCTCATGAGCTAATATCCAGGTGAATTCTGGAAAGATATCCAGGCTTTTGATTACATACCCCTATGTAACCTTAAGAAATCTGTGGCACAAATCAATAAATTCCAGGAACATTTTTACTCATGACACATGTTAATGAAACCTTTCTGCAAAATTTACTATTATGCATAATGTAACAGTTGCTGAAATATGTTCTTTTACATAGAGAAAACCTTCTCTATTGAAATAATTTTGTTTCAAAGTGGAGCATAAAGTACGCACACATTTATCAATATCATGGTGTGACTAATGTTTCTGTCTGAGATACGAGTGTCTAGCCTGAATTTTACAGTTAGCCGTGTAAAAATTATTTCTTAATCTATGGATGCGTGCACAAATTGTAATGCATTCACTTGCATGGTTCACATGTGTCACATATTTTATATCCCTTGTTTAAGCAATGGTTTTAGACATTTTATTAATAAGGATGGACATGCTTTATTATAAAGTGTAATTTAGTGATACATAAGAAAGATGTGTAAAAAATAAGGATGATATTAAAAAATCCTTTCATGGAACTGTTGAAAACACTTGTTGTATAAATTAAATTAATTGGGAGTCGATTAATAACACAAAACAACACTCACTTTTAAATTTTCCCGGCCTCAGAAACCGGTTCCGGGAAAATTTAAAAGTGAGTGTTGTTTTGTGTTATTAATCGACTCCCAATTAATTTAAGGATGATATTGTTTAATAATGAAGGATTGATATAATTTAATAATGCATAGCACAACTAACCATGGAGGGTCAGAGCCTATTGGCCGACTGCTGCTCGCAATAGGCAATTGGGGTGCAGTAGTGAGATAGTGCCGAGTCCCTTCTGGATGGAGAATGTAGTCTTTGTAACCTGGAAGTGGAGTGTTGAGTAAAGAAGGAGAACAACCCAAAGCTTGATATTACATAAAGGTGAAAGTAATAACAGGAAAGGTGGTGATGGAACACTTAGTGAAATGAGTGGCGGGGGAAAACGTTTCAGGCACATCCCATATGCAGTTGCCTGGATTGGAACCTGGGCTATTAACCACTCAGCTACAGCACTGCTTTTACTTTGTGCTAACTTTCGCAGATATTGCTCTTATTAGATTTTCACTCACATACATGTTTGTAGCTTATTATTTTGCATTTGCCCATCATAATTGTTTGTATTTACAAACAATTTACATGTACATCCCTTAAAGTGTAACACAGACTCATTTTGAACATTGTATATGCCATATACATGATATTTTGTCACATAACAATGGCTGTGGGATCCATTCCTTTGTTCACAGAGTGGCACACTGATTCTTTACCTCTAAAAATTGAGTATATCTTCTAATCTTTGTAGGAAGTTTTTCAAAAAGTGTGAAATGAAATCTGTGTTCCTTATCCCCTTGGAATACTTTGACTGCCTTTGCAAGTCTAAGGGTTATTGATTGGTTAGAAATATAGTAAATTTTGGGACACAAGCATTTGTCAGTGACTGGATTTTCTTGAAATATAATTTATCAAACACAATTGGCCCTTTGTCATGTTATCAGATGTTATAATTTCTAGATCTTTTGCCGCCTCACTTGTTTCAGGGTTAGTACTGATATTTTCTTTTTGTTTTTGCATAATATGTACATTCTATCTCAGAGTTTCAGTGAGATAATTGTTGCTAAATCAATAATACATATCTCTGTGTTCGTATTATTTAATCAGACTAGATTAGTCTCATCACATGCTTTTGACGATTTACTAAGCTTATCAAGGTGTTAAATTTA
This sequence comes from Mantis religiosa, assembly GCA_030765055.1. Lineage (NCBI taxonomy): Eukaryota > Metazoa > Arthropoda > Insecta > Mantodea > Mantidae > Mantis > Mantis religiosa. The sequence goes on from CM060947.1 coordinate 273,547,283, forward strand.
AAGGGAGTCGATTAATGACACAAAACAACACTTACTTTTAAATTTTTCCGAAACATGTTCCGGAAAAATTTAAAAGTAAGTGTTGTTTAGTGTCATTAATCGACTCCCTTTAAATTTAATTTATAATAACAACACTGTTTTCAACACTTCCAAGAAAGGAATTATCAAGGTGTGTTTCCAAACCTAATGAGATAAAATTCTTAATTTTTAACACTCATAAAATGTAAGCTTTAATAAAACAGAGTATGCAAGATAAAGCATACATATGAAGCATGTGATCAAGACTTTGCACAAACCCTATGTTAAAATATGACATGGTTGATAGTTCTACAAAAATAACTGCAAAATTGATAGAGGGGAGTGCAAGGCAAGAAGGCTGCATGGTTATAATATGGAGATAAACACAGAAAAACCCAATATCAACTGTTCACAATGCAACACAAAACATAAAATATATGTCTGCAAATCAATAACAAAAATTTACAAGAAGCATCCACAACAACATATCTAGGAATAGAACTAGACCAGAAACTATCAATGAAAGAACATGTAAACAATGTAAAATATAATATCAACGAAAAGAACAACATCTTAAAACGCCTAGCAGGAAAAAAATGGGTTGGAAATATGGACATCCTTAATAACACATATAAAACATACATAAAACCCAACTTACTATTTGGAGGAGAACTGCTGGCAACAGTAAGCAAGAAACTCAAAAGGAAAATAGAAACCTCACAAAACAATTCACTAAGAATAATAACAGGAGCTGTGAAAACAACACCAATTGCCATACTACAGAGCTTCACAAAAAATATGGCCATAGAACTGGAACATGAACTAAAGGCAATTATTCTAGCACAAAAACTGCTAGTTAACAAAAATAGACGCAAGTGGTATCACACAGCAGATAATATAAGCAATCTAAAAACCCAAACAAGCTTCAGAACATACATCAATAACTCAAAACACAAGAACATAACAGCAACAAATATAACAACAATAGAGTAAACAAGCCCAACAGAATATATTGACATACATTATAAGAATGACCTGTTATATACAATACATAAGCAAAACAATTTACCAGATGAAATGAGAGCAATAGCAATAGCCACAGAAAATGAAAGATATCCAGAAAAAGAATGGCTCCGAATATATACAGATGGATCCTTTATAAACAAACAAGTTGCTGGTGCAGGAGTATACCGCAAACATTTTGCACAGTATCTAACACTAGACGAAACTTCAAACCATTATGATGGAGAACTAACAGCCATAAAAGCAGCACTGCAGAATGTCCTGTACAGACCGTACATAAAGCAAAACATAGTTATCTTAACAGATTCAAAATCAGGCATAGATGGGATTGTAAATTATAAAAACAAAACAACAAGAAACATCAAAGAAATAAGAAGTTTAATTAAAGCTGTCGAATCCAGAAACCATGTCACCCTGCAACAGATTCCAGCCCACGTTGGACTTTTAGGTAATGAACATGCTGACCAACTAGCAAAAAAAGGTGCAATTCAAAATATAAAACCCGTAAGACAAATGAAATTAATAAACAATTAAACAACATTAAGCTACATTTTAAAAGACAGCAGAGACTTAATGAAGAAGATAAACTAAAAGACAAGGATTATAAGAACATTGGAGACAAAACTGACATACAAAAACTTCCAAGAAAAACTGCAATAGCCCTATTTAGAATGGAAACTGGCCATGATTGTCTTGCAGAACACCTTTATAAAATACACTGCATACCTACACCCAAATGTACTATCTGTAAAGAGGATGTCATCATGAACAAACACCATTTGTACAAAAGTGAGAACCTACAGGCTTTATATTGGGAAGCTAGGCGGAAAACGATGCAAATCAACTAATCCCCAGTGCCATTAGTCAACAACAACAACAAACTATTGATGTGCTTAAAGAAATCTTCTAAGGTGGGGTCTCCCAAGTCCCACACTACAAAGGTGTCTTCGACATATCGAAACCAACAGATAGGTTTGTGGGGGACCAACCTTAAAGCATTTTGTTCAAATTTTTCCATGTAAAAGTTGACTATTACTGGACTCAATGGACTACCCATGGCCACATCATTGTATTTGATCTTTCTTAGGCATTCTTTCAACATTAAATCAAATCAAATCAAATTTATTCACCATAAGATTTCCAATTACAGAAATATCGGCTTCGTCAATACAATTTTACATTACAGATTAACAGTAAACACATGATCGGATAAACAATACTTAAGTATGTTTCCTTATAGAACATTTTTTACTTTCTATTTTATTTTAGAAACTTAAACTAATTTGTTCAATATTTAAAGAAACAATATCAACATTTTGCAGTTACTAAAAAGATTAAAGATTGCAATATATATAATACATATGTCTAACAAAATTGATTCACTGTTCATCAAGGTATTCATTTACTGAATAAAAACATCTTTGTATTAGATACTTCTTTAATTTCCTTTTAAATATTGTTAAATTTGGTAATTCTTTGAAATATTGAGGAAGTTTGTTGTACAATTTAATACAGTTATAGTGTATACTTTTTTCATATAGGGTTCTCTTATGCCCTGTAACATGAAGATGTGATTTACCTCTAGTGTTGTGACTATGTATTTCAGCGAATTACATTCAAACTTTATTTTTGTGTTCATGTTGTTTGATTTTAGCAGTTTATATATAACACATTCAAATGTTACTGCTTTTGAATTTGCAGAATTAGCTATTACAATAAACTCTCACTAATCCGGCCCTCTGTGGCTCAACCTTTCAGTAATCCGGCCCACATACAGCCTCTTGTAGCTTGTGTAATGTTGAAAGCAGAAATGACGTACAACAATGTGTCTATGATTGTATACTATTTGTATATTGTATTGTTTGTATTGTATTGTTGCTATTGTTGTTTTTGTTATTGAATTTGTGGCTTTCTTTAGAGATCAGTACATACAGTGGTTTCTAAAAGGAAATCAAATGTATAAGTTTTGTATAAAATTAATGTATCTTTGGATTATTAAAATAATAGTATAGACAAACATTATCAAATCCATAATGCAGCATTTCTGCTAATCTGTCACCCATATCTGCAAGAATGGCCAGATTAGCGAGAGTTTAGTGTACTGAAGCCATTATACTCAGCTGTTGACAATAGATGATGATCATGTAGGTAATAAGCTATAAAAGCAAACTCCTGCAGTGATGAATGTTAACTAAAACCTTATGAATGTTTGATCAACTCCATTAACTAAAACCTTATGAATGTTTGATCAACTCCATCTTCATTATTTTATGAGTATGGAAATTATTTTGGATTATCATTTGAATTACTTTATTGGTTCTGAATTGCAGGGGCAGGACTTTTTGCCAGCATCCCTGGTGTATCACAAGACTCGGGCCTCTCTCAAGACAGCGGGCAAGGTAGGAACAATTATTTTTATCATAGCGCACCGGTAACTTTATTGCAATTTTCACATGGAAGTGATGTTAATTGAGAGATGAATCATTACTGAAACCAAATGAGAAACTTGAAAAATTTTCAAAGAAAAATTTCACTTAAATTAAGTTTTTTTTTTTTCTTTTTAAATTTGATTTGTTTATTTCTTCAATATTTTTGGGTTTGCAACAACATTTTCCTCAATAAGCAGTGGGTCTTTTGTGTTGGATTTCTATGATCCAAAGCATATAAATCATGTAAATTTGTGGAGTTAGGTTGTCCCAGGTTTAACAAAGTTATAAACTTGATTCTAAAATAAATATTATGCCGTTTACACATACATACGCAAATTATAATATGCACTAGAAATGTAAGAGGTAAACATACCTGATTGATTTAGAGGAGGGGGGTTGCCAAGATGCTGGGTGCAAAAACATACCAGCCGTATATAGGCTAAGATTTTGGATAGAGTCAAACTGAAAAATTCAGTTTGCTGGGATTTGAACCATGAATCTTCTGGTTTCCATCCAATCGCTCTTACCCATTGAGCTTGTGTTGTCATGACATTAAATTCAACCACTAGAGGCTCTCATATTTGAGATACAGTGTTTGTGGCAACTTACTATTGTAAGTACTTGAGTCCCAGGCTTCATCATTAAACTCTTATTAAGTTAATAATTGATGGAAATTAATCGTTCCTTCACTTCATTATGTATAGACTGACGTTTTGAATAGATAGAGTCAAACTGAAAAATTGAATAGTCTTATGTGCTGAAAGCTATTAATATTGTGACTTTGTGGGTTCGTAGAATTAAAAATCTTGTTTGCAGAAATTTAAAATGCTCTTTATTTCAGCTTTGTACAACCCTATTAGTACCAAAATTATGTATCATATGCAAACGTAATCTTCACAGTCGTCTCTTTATTCCTGCCACATATAAACAAACGAAAGAACTCACTGCAGTACACTTCATATTACTACACAGCTTCACACACACAATTAACAACTTACTAGCAACTGACTGACTAACATTTGCAGGCTTTTATACCTCCAGTCATTGTTCTAGAAAGCTGCCAACGTTTCAAGGTCTTTCACGGCAGCCAGAGAAAGATGGAACTATCTAGGCATCTGTCTCTTTCTCTCTCTCTTGGCAAGTGTTCAGCACTCGCCCACGTGCTGGCTGCAGCTGTGGCTGTGGCACCAACCAACAATGAGATCAGCAGCACTGTATAACATTGGTATTATACAATTAAGTTAATTAGGAATTCTTAGTAAGATAATGTTTGAAACACCTGGATGGAAATTTTCATATCAGAGCAGTTATTGGTAACTATACTGGTTGCCAAACTAGAATGTGATTGACCTTAACCATATGGAATAATGGTCTAACTAAATGGGAGGGGTTGAGTATGTCATAACGGTTGTCATAGTAATGATTAAAATGACCAATTAGAGTCGAGACGTTTCCATGACAACGTTAGACTCTAAACCTTGGTTGCCGATATTCTAACACATGCTTAGCATGACGCGGGCGAGCAAATTACGCAAATGCTGCAGTAAATACAATACCTAGGTTTTTATTTCTCTTCTGATAACGCTGCATAAACAGAATGCTCTCACAGTTAAAGTTCCTGTACTGGCAAGTTATTTTGCATTTTATTTGTGACAATTTGCCTTGGTTTACGTGTGCCTAAGTCCGTGTATCTGAGCGCGTGTTGTGATCGTTTGCAATTATTTTTAATGAATGTTTAATTATGTCGAAGTATAGTGACAAGCGAAAACCTGAACGTGCTCTGGAACCAAATAAAACTATTTGGTAAAGGTATTCCAAATAAAGGACATACACGGGAAATAATATGCTCTGTGATAGAATACTTTGATGAGGAGAAATTGTAAGGAGAGTCTAGTATTCCATTCTCTAAGGTGCTTGATAGGACTTCACGTGCGTAGGTATCAATAAGGGCATTAAGGTTAAGACTGGGAAAGAAAAGTATTTTAAAGAAGAAAGTTAGACATTGGGGTATAAATTAGAAACTCCCGGGAAAATTATTTAAGCGGCATTTTCCCATTTCAATAAGCATCAAAATGTCACAGGTAAGCCTCTTTTGTTACAATTATCTTTACATTTATGTGTTCTTGCATGCTCTAGTGTTTGCATGTAGATCCACGACTGCACTATTGTCTTTGTGCACAACATTATAAATAATTAATAATAATAATAATAATAATAATAATAATAATAAAATACCCATTGCAGTCGCAACTGAATCACCCTCACACGCGTAGTGCTATCGCACTCTCCACGTTGCAGCAATAAACGGCAATGTCGCCTCTCTCTCCGGACAAAATGTCAATCACTTTCTAGATTGGCGATCAGTATAGTAACATTTATTGAATCACTTCAGAACCGTTGTGCCCATTTTACTGCAGAGCTGTATCTATTGCTCTCTCCTCTTTCTTACATTCCATTTATATGCCATCTTTTAACATCTAACGTCATACTGACAACTTTGCTTTTGGGACAATTGCACATTGGTAATGATGTCCACTTGATTTCTGTTCTGTTACCTTTGGGTTTGTTTATGTTAGATTTTTTTTATAAACATTAAAGTGACACACACGTTTACACTTACAATCATACTTTCAGACTTGAGATTCTGGTTAAAGAGAAATTCCCATCCTCCAACCTGGAATCAAACCCAGCATTTGGAAGCTAGCATGTTAACCACTAGGCCACTTCATTGCCTTCTGAAGTTTTGGGCCAAATAGCTCAAAATATAAGGAATTGTTACCAAAGTCACTGAACATAGGCTGTGCTTCCTTTCTTGGAAGTGTTGAAAACAGTGTTGTTATGTTAAATTAACTTTAAAGAGAGTCGATTAAAGACACTAGACAACACTTACTTTTAAATTTTTCCGGAACATGTTTCTGAGGCTTTGCCTCTATCATCGGCCGGAAAAAAAACCATTGGGAAAAAAACCACAACATAAATCCAGAACCAAAACTACTAAAACATACATCAGGAAAACAAGAACTATCCACATGGGAACAAATCTTCATTTCAAAAAATAGGAACAAAGTATTCAATTTCGACATCCCCCAAAAAGATTTGTTCAGCAAGTTCCTTGAACCGCCACCAGAGGAGACCTGTGACAAAATATTGTCAGCTACACCAATGAGAATCAGTCGAGAGCCGGCCGATGATAGAGGCAAAGCCTCAGAAACATGTTCCGGAAAAATTTAAAAGTAAGTGTTGTCTAGTGTCTTTAATCGACTCTCTTTAAAGTTAATAGGCTGTGCTTGTTTCAATCTCATCTTCACATGCAGTACCACAACACACTTGTACAGTGTTGCAAACTTTTGCCTGGAAATCCTTAAAACAGTGTTTTATCATAGTGCACTGGTAACTTCATTGCAATTTTCAAATGGAAGTGATGTTGAGAGAAGAATCCTTACTGAAACCAAATGCGAAGCTTGAAACTTAGTGACCAAAGGAGCATTTATGGCTGAATCTATTTAATACTTCTCACAATCAAGAGTCAGGAGTATGCTGGGATGCCATTTGATAACAGTTAACACTCATTGTTATTATACCTAATTCAAACTGCAAAGGGTTAATGCAAGTTTATAAGAATTCAGTATAATTATTGGAAACATTTAACATCTTCCTTTGTTTAATAAGAATGGACAGTAGGCGAATGTCTGTTGTTTTCTTTTTGTAACTAGATAGATGAGAAGGCAACACATAAGCAAATCATTTGATACTTCTGAAATTAGAGATGGAAATGGATTGATACTGGAATTACTTATGTAATCAGCAGATGTCGGATCCTATACAGCTTAGCAATCAATGTACACAGACGTACGATACAGACGTCCGATGTCAATAAGTATACCGAAGTGCTGTGTGTGTACAGTCCGGTATGGATACTAGGTGTAACCTACGTTACAATATAACATCCTCCTCATTGCTTTCGATTCAGGAATTACAGTGAACAACCATGTACATTTGTAAATTGTGGAATGTGATTGTTCTGTGCATCTCACTGAAACAGTATAAAAATATTGGGAGAAAGTTTGTTCAACGTCACATGATGGTAATGATGCATATGAGTAGTACAAATCATTTTCATATTTTTGTCCAATATATTTCTTATATTACGCAGTACTGAAAATCCAGTATTTTTGTGTTGAATACTGGACAGTTTATTTTTTGTTTGTTTGGTAGATGGTGCAATCTCTATATTGTTAATTTTTGCAGACACCTCCTCGACTGCTTTTAGACAACTCAAAAGTACATTCTTCAATCTGTTTAGTGGTTAAATTTAAAGGGAGTAAATTAATGGCACTAAACAACACTTACTTTTAAATTTTTCCGGAACATATGTTTCAGAGATGTCGCCTCCATCCTCAACCAGCCATCGACTGGTTTCTCATGTGTGTAGTTGACGATATGCTGTGAGAGGGATGTTGACCAGTCTGTGTGCTAAACTATTGAAGATTGCCTGTTTGTGGGATCTTGGGTTGTAGCCTTTAGCTTTTACGTAGTTGTCTGTCTGTGTTGGTTTTCTGTAAATGCCAAAGTTTAGTCTGTTTTTATTTCTGATAAATAAAAACAGACAGAAGAATACAAAACAGAATACAACAAAACTATTGAAATAGCACAAAAAATGACTTTGCCAAATCATTAGTAGACAAAAAAGTGAACTTAGCAAAAAAGAAGAAGCTAATAAAGGAAACCACAACCCTCTCAGCTACAGAAACTAATATGATTTTCAAAAAATTCACTTACCATCCATGAGCCTTTGATAAATTCAAAAAAGTCTTCAAAAAACAAAACATTCAACTAGCACCAGTCAACGATTACTCCTTAAAAAACCTAATTTGCTCAAACATCAAAGATGCCATTCCATCTAACAAAAAATCTGGTATGTACCAAATTGAATGCAGTGACTGTAGTCAAATTTATATTGGAAAAACCAAAAGAAATTTAGAAACAAGAGCAAAGGAACACTTTAGGAACATAAAATATAAACAATTAGAAAAATCAGCAGTTGCCACACATTCTTGGAAAAAAAGCCACAACATAAATCCAGAACCAAAACTACTAAAACATACAACAGGAAAACAAGAACTATCCACATGGGTACAAATCTTCATTTCAAAAAATAGGAACAAAGTATTCAATTTCGACATCCCCCAGAAAGAATTGTACAGCAAGTTCCTTGAACCGCCACCAGGGGAGACCTATGACAACATATCGTCAACTACACCAATGAGAACCAGTCGATGGCTGGTTGAGGATGGAGGCAAAGTCTCTGAAACATGTTCCGGAAAAATTTAAAAGTGCTGTTTAGTGTCATTAATCGACTCCCTTTAAATTTAATTTAGTATAACAGCACTGTTTTCAACACTTTCAAGAAAGGAATTGTTTAATGGTTGTTGATAATTCCCAAAACTTTGGATTTATAAAATGGAGATTGTCCAATAATTGTTGTTAAAGTAATGCTATAAACACAATATGCCAACACCTTTCACTCCCTGGAAGGCAGATCTAACTGGGTGGTGAGCAGTAGTTGTAATGAAACTAACGCTGCACATTGTGAATCGAACTATCCCTGCCTGTTGTCCTCGGGACTGACGTCAGCAGTTATATACTGCCAGATCAGTAAACTTCATATCCCTTTAAAGGTGTATGAAATCCGATGTCTGGTACTCAGTTTCAAATTCATTTTTATATTTTGAATTTCCACCAAGTTTGTTTTAAAATATAGGCATGGGAAGTGAAATTTATGCTACTTAACATTATCACAATAGTAAACAACTGCTTTTTAAATGTATGCTTCCCACAAATTATTACTTCTTCACTCCTCTTTATGTTTTATTTCTAATCTAGTCTTTCAGTTATTTCTGTTGTCCATGGCATACATGGATTTTATTTAATTCTTTGCAGAAGAAAGAGTATTTACTACGTAAGCTATAGAAGCAATACAACATCATTTTTGCGTTAACAGTGACCTTCTAGCAATCCTAAGCTTCTGCACTGTACTGTGTAGTCTCTAATGAGGAATGAGTCAAGATTATTAAAATGTTGACAGATGTATTTAAAAAAAGTCATAGATTACTATTAGTCATTTTAAGTATTTATTTCTTGGTTGAAGAAATATATTGAAATATATTGGTTGAAATATATTCTTCTGCTTCTATTGTTTCCATATCAATTGTAGCTAGTCATTTTTTTAACACAGTCTGCAATTTTTCTGTTGGTATACTTGGAAATAAAGAGGTGACATCAAATGAAACCAGTCTGTCATTTTTGTCCAAATTTATATCTTTGATTTTTTCTACTAAATCTAAAGAGTTTCTTAAATTTGCACTTTCAAATTTTGGAAAACTATTAAATTTACTTAGTAACCATTTGGCCAAATTATATGTGGGGGCATTTATGCTACTAGTAATAGGTCTCATGCCTTTCCCTGCTTTATGAATTTTTGGCAGCCCATATACTCTTGGTAATGTTGGATTATCTACTTTAATTTTGTGCAATTCTTTTTTGTTGATTATTTTGCTCTCTTTTAGCGTTTTATTTGTGGTTTCAATGCAGTACTTTAATGGATTAGTTTCTACTTTTTGGTAATTACTGTCTTCTAACAAATCTTCTATCCTCTTTGCGTATTCTTCTTTTTCCAGAATTACTAGTTTATTTCCCTTGTCTGCTTTAGTATAAATAACCGGTTTCTTTTTAAGAGCTTTTATGATTTGGTTACTAAAATTCTTTTTCTTTTCATTTTTAATCTCTTCTACTATTTTGGAGCATTTGTTTTTTACTGTGTTTTTACTTTCTTCATTAAGTGTTTGTGTAGCAATTTGGATGTCAGCAATGTAATCTTCAATTTGGTTGGAATAATCTACACATGTCTTTAAACCTAGATTCAGCATATTCAGTTCTGTTTTTGTAAAATTTTGGTTTGATAGGTTAACCACATTGTTTAGATGATCTTTTAGGTTATGTTTGTCTTTTTGATTTATCTTTTTAAAAGTGCGTGCTTTCTGGCATAAATTTTTTAATTTATTCTTTAACTTTGTTGCTTTTGTCTTCATTTTTCTATTAAGATATGCGAATAAATTGTTTTCAAAATTTTCCCAAAATATACATCCTAATTGTTTGGTAAGTTTTTGATGCAAATTGTACAATGTTATTTCTAGCGTGTTCCTATTTCTATAGTGTTTATTCTTTTCTACAATTAATACTTTTCTCTCTGCTGCTTTTTGTTGTCTACTATTTTTATCAAATTTTACTACTTTTCTTACGAAATTAGGTACTATTTTTTCTTGATACATAAATTTATGAATCTTATGTCCGCTGCAATTTTTCTCCTTTTTTCCTGTAATTTTCCGAAAAGTTTATTTCCTGTTTGATTTCAAATGATAAATGTCCAAATCCTACCTTGTTGGTGGTATCCATGTTCCCAGTATATGTTCCACACTTTAACTCCATTTTGTTATTCCTCAAGACTTGTTCGCCTATCCTTGATGTGTGTTTGGAGGAATTTAGTAACAGTGACGTCAAAATTAATATAAAAATTATTTGTGGTTGGTTTATTGACACTCGTCACTTACTTTTTCATATATTTATGAGAGACTAGTTTCAAAGGCCCTGGCCTCCATTTTCAATCTCTTTCCAACTGGCATCTGTTGTTGTCTGCTCTCTCTGGTGGTGGAACTATGAACTTTTTTGTCAAATTATCTACTGGCGGGATTTCAAAGTTCATTAAGGGATCCTACTTTTTCCAGATGAATATGTTCTCCCATGTTGTCAATATATTTTGGTTTATCACTCCTTTTAATAATAATTTTGGCGCTTATGACCTAGCAGTTGAGCGCCCATAAATACAAATCATTTTAATAATTTTGGATTTGGATCAATGTCATGGTTTTCATTCCAAAAATGAAATGCTACTGCTGACTTGTCTTCTTGTTTCAATCTGATGTTTCTAAAGTGTTCTTTGACTCTGGTTTTTAAATTTCTTTTTGTTTGACCTATGTAGCGTTTTTCACAATTCTTACAATTTATTTGGTATATTCCAGATTTGTTACCTGAAGGAATTTCATCTTTTGTTTTTGAATTTAGTAATTTTAAAATTGAGTATCTATTAGTAGGTGCCAAGATAATATTTTGTTCCTTGAATATCTTTTTAAATTTATTAAATGTTTTTGGATGATATGTGAATGAACTGAATATGCTGTTGCTTTCTTTTTCTTTAATAAATGTGGTTGCTTCCTTAATGGTTTTCTTTAGTTTAGATTTTCTAATTTTCTTCAACACCAAACTTTTGTTGTATCCGTTTTCTTCTGCTATGTGTATTATTGCTTTTTGTTCCTTGAAATATTCTTCTTTTTCCATGGGTATGTTGACTAGTCTGTGTGTAAGGCTGTTTATTATTGCATGTTTATGTGTAATTGGGTTGTGGCTATTATTTTTTATATAATTTTCTGAATGTGTTGGCTTCCTGTAAATTCCAAATTTTATTTTTGTATCATTCCTGATGATATTTAGATCCAAGAAAGGTAGTTGTCCATTGATTTCCTTTTCTATTGTGAATTTGATAGTCCTTTCTTGAAGATTGAGTAATTTTAATGCATCATCTAAATGTTTACTTGGTACAATTGCAAAGATGTCGTCAACATATCTATACCAAACCTTGAAGATCAATGGGAAGGACTTTTTAATTTGTGTTTCAAATGCACTCATAAATAAGTTAGCCAAAAAAGGTGAAAGTGGATTGCCCATTGATAATCCTGATTTCTGCTTGTAGTGTTTTCCATTAAAGCTGAAGAAGTTTTGTTCAATGCATATTTTTGTTAGAGAAATATATTATTCTGCTTCTATTGTTTCCATATCAATTGTAGCTAGCCATTTTTTTAACACAGTCTGCAGTTTTTCTGTTGGTATGCTTGGAAATAAAGAGGTGACATCAAATGAAACCAGTCTGTCATTTTTGTCCAAATTTATATCTTTGATTTTTTCTACTAAATCTAACGAGTTTCTTAAATTTGCACTTTCAAATTTTGGAAAACTATTAAATTTACTTAGTAACCATTTGGCCAAATTATATGTGGGGGCATTTATGCTACTAGTAATAGGTCTCATGCCTTTCCCTGCTTTATGAATTTTTGGCATCCCATATACTCTTGGTAATGTTGGATTATCTACTTTAATTTTGTGCAATTCTTTTTTGTTGATTATTTTGCTCTCTTTTAGCGTTTTATTTGTGGTTTCAATGCAGTACTTTAATGGATTAGTTTCTACTTTTTGGTAATTACTGTCTTCTAACAAATCTTCCATCCTCTTTGTGTATACTTCTTTTTATTACTTTATTACTTTCTTCTACATAAGTATTAGACATAAAAATGACTGAATTGTTGCATAAATTATAGATCAACAAAGATACAGCACTTCAAATATATGTTAAAACAAAAGACTATTTTTAGTATTAGTTTGTGCATTGATAAATATAGATGTGCAAATGTAATTACAAAACATTTCAGTGTTAATATTGTGAACGTGAGATGAAGGCAGTACGTACTAGTTATTGGTAGAGGTATATGTGTGATACTTCTCCTAATTTACAATTTAGATGAATGATGATTTTCCCCAACACAAACTTAGATAGTTGCTTTCTATGCACTTTTACAAAATGTGAAATTGATGTGCCTTTTTTAAAACTTTTTAATTATTTTGTTTTAAATCTTATTATTAGGGATATTTTGATCAGTTATTTACTGGGATATAGCGCTAAAATTGCATTTGCTAACCTCTGAACTGATGCACAGTTTTGAGGTTGTATCTCAACTTGCAAACTCTCCTTATTTCGTAATTGTCCAGATATTTTTAAAACAAATGAGAACTTCAAGAGAAAATAAGTTAATATACAAAAGTTTGTGCTGTGTTGTGAAGTCTAATTTGAGAATGAAAATAAGCAATTAAATTATCATCTCTGAGCTTGAAATATGCAGTAGTGTTTTAAGTCTTATTTTTAGTTCTTAAGTCCACATTTACATTTTAATGAAGTTTGTACTAACATAGGTTTATCTTAATAGTACCCGTAACTTCTATGAATACGTTTTATTCATTTATAAACAATTGGTTAATTGATTTTGAATATTGGCAGACTTAGTTAATCAGACTAGTGTTCAGGACTGCAACAACGCTGAAAGTTGTAGTCATGAAAATAATATGTGATACAAGAATGTATTATGTGCAATATGAGATCTGTTCAAATATTCCAGAACATACGTAATTACATGCAATGGAGTGTCGAAGTGAAATGTTATAGGCATACCTGCACATGTCTGTGTTGAATGCGTAGCTACCGGAAGTTTGAGTTCAATGCTGTATTGAATAGAACATTGTGTCGTACAGTTGCAAATTTCAAGATGGCAGAATTAAAGGAGCAACATGTCTGCATTAAATGTTGCATAAAACTCAAGAAAACTTACAGAGAAATACCAAATGATTTAGGTGATATGTGCTTAAGCCATACTCGTTAGGTGGTTTAACAATGGCCAGACTTAAGTTAAAATGGCCCTCATTCAGGATGCCCTTCGACATCCACCAACAACATCTCAACCAAGTTGTGCATGCCAGTGGAAGACTGACTGTCCGAGAGATTGCAGAAAATGTAGCATTCCAATTGGATCATGTCATGATATCCTGTCACAGCATCGTGTTGCCGCCAAGTTTATCCCACGCTCATGAATCAAGACCATTGCCTCACTGTGCTGCCTCGTCTTCCATACTCTCCAGACCTGGCCTATGCATACTTTTGTTTTTTATTTCCAAAGTTGAAAATATCGTTAAAAGGATGAAGATTTGCAATGATAAACAAGATAAAAGAAAATTCACAGATGGCGCTTTGCAGGATCCAGAATAAGTTGTGCAGAGACTGCTTCCAGAAGTGGAAACTGCTTTGGGATCGATGTATCCATTGTGGAGGAGACCATACACAATAAGTAAAAGGTAAGAATGGACAAAATTCCGGAATTTTATGGGCAGACCTTGTATCTGATCCATGCAAAATTAATTTTATACCTGCTTCCAGAAGATGGTAAAATTAAACAATTTGTAATTGTTGAATGATTGCTGAAGGTGATTGAAAATTTAGAGCTTAATGTTAAAGTATCATATAGATAAGTAATGACTATATTTTGGGTTCTCTAACATTACTTTGGAAGAAGAAATGCATATCATTTTGGTTAAGAGATAATTTTTTTATTACCTGTGGTAAAATGAACATCGTGTCTCATATATACTTGAAATAAAAAGGGAAATTTGTTAATAATCTAAGAAAGGTAACGGTGAAGGTTAAATTGTTGTATTTATTAATCCATGTTGAGTAGCTTTTAAGTTTTCATTTCTGTTCTTTTATTTGTTTTATATATGTACTGTTCTTAACTGCAGGTAGATAAAGTGAATTGTTTGGTATAAATGAAAGGTAAGAAAGTCAATGAGAATAGGTTCATAGACCAGTTCAGGGAAGAAATACAGTACATTCTGTATTATACTTTAAATACTGAAGACAAAGCTCCAGACATATAAAACACTATTTTATTACTTTTTATAATGAATGCTGCACAGCTATCACAATGAATGATGCATGATTCTATGTTGTTTCATATCTGAGTCTGCAGAAGAGAGTTAATTCATCAGTCTTGTTGGTTAATGTAAACTTGTGAGAAATGTAAGGTTCAAGTGGTTGGTTTTAATAGAATACTAAGGAAGCGTGGTTGATAATAAATCATTAATGTGTAAGAAATTTTAGATGTCTCATACTGATAATTGGAGAATTTATGTAACATAAATGTTGTAGAGAGATTTAATGCATTGTTTTAAGCAATTGAGAATTTATGTTCAAAGTTGGACCGTCGATAGATTTATTGCCAATATTTTGGTATTTATTTTCCACATGTAGTCTCTCCTGTTGTGTTCGGTCTGTACAGTGTAACACATGTTTTGTTATTCATTGTTCACATAATTTTCACAGCGATGATACCTAGCTTTGACATTAGCTGTTTGTACCGCTATATGTATAGCAAGAGCACTTCCTGCTGATAGGTCCAAAGGCAGCTAAGTGTATTGAGAACATACGAATAATATTGTACGCATTCACATCAAGCCAAAGAAATACGTGTTTTAATTTATGGGAGCAGCAACTGTGCAGTGCCACCTTGTTTATTGTAAGCTGAATGTGATTTCCCAATATCAAGTTTCTGATGAAGCTTAAACATGGCATTTATTTTCTGCAAATGCACGTTGGAACAATGTCCAGTAAGCAATAGAGCAAGAATGCTTTTTGATGATTTAAATGTTACAAGTAATACTGCATAGAATGCATATACAGACCAACATATTACTATATAATAGTAAAATTCAAAATTATACTAGTCTACAAAATAAAATACAGAAAAGTGGCATCACATCATATATATTACAAGTATATGATTTTAAGTGTGTTTATAAATACTGCAAAATCTCTGTAATATGTAGTATAAAGTGCAATAAAGAAAATGTTATAATAATTTATCCACTAATCTCAGCTGTGGCATAAGTGAATGCACTAAGTATTCATTGTGCAACAAGTTTCACAAGTGTTATTAGGATTATTGTGTTGAATACAACATTTTACATAATCTTAGCATTATAAATTGTAGCGAACAAACCGTGAAGTAATTTGGCGTGCATAGCTGAAATAAATGAGAGCATCTTCATATTGTCAACCGAGCGTCGGATCACCCTATAGGCTGGGCGAGCAGCAGACGGGTCGGTGTTCGCCCCGCCCCCTCGTTTGTCTTATAGCGTTAAGAAGGGATGGCTGGGACAAAAAACATCACGGCGCCGTCTCTTTCTGTTCCACCTGTGTTCTCGAACTTACAGGATATTTCCTCTAATCTGGAACCTTCCGATCGACCTGCTGGCGCTATATAAGCAGCACGTCGATTTAGGAGTCAGTCAGTTCTTGGTGTAAGAATGCAGTGCTAGTGTACGACGAGAAGACTGCGTAAGAGCATCGGAAGATTGTACGTAATTACGAGTGCAAGTGAAATTGTGACGGACGAACTGGTGAATCGTAATTGTGTGCATTACGTAATTCTGTGTAATTGGCAAGAGTTTAACTGTAAGTCGGTGGAAATAAAGAACATTTTTGAGTGGTGTAATTGGACTTTTCATTTCACGAACCCACAAAGTCACACTGGTGTCAGGAAGCGGGAAAACAACATCACCGAACATTACAACCATGGACGCGGCATTGGAAAAGATTTTGGAGAAGATGATGGAAATGAAGGCCGAACTGACCTCGGAAATGAAGACGGCAAATGAAAACCTCGCTGCAAAAACAGAAGCGGGAAATAACAACATGGCCGCGAAGCTGGAGACTATAAATGACAACCTGGCCGCGGAACTGAAACAAATGAAGACGGCCAACGACAACATCACCGGGAAGATGGAAGAAATGAAGGCCGAATTAACAACGAAAATAGAAGCGGCAAATAACAACCTGGCCGCAAAGCTGGAAGAAATGAAGACGGCTAACGATAACCTCACGGAGAAGACGGAAGAAATGAAGGTTGCGAACGAGGCCCTCGCCGCCAAGTTTGAGGAACGGTTGGCCGGCGTGAGGGATGACGTCACGAATCTGGGCAAGCGGATGGGTCAAGTAGATGACCGCGTTAATGACCTAGAGGAAACGGCCGACAACATCGCCAAACCCCTCACCCGCCTGACAGAGGAACACCGACCTTATGTGTGGACGGAGGACGCCGAAGACGCTTTCCAGCACCTGAAGGAAACCCTGTGCAGTGCTCCAATTTTGGGTTTCCCACAACCGGGTGGCGCCTTCATTGTGGACACCGACGCCAGCGATCATTGCATTGGAATTGTCCTATCGCAGATCCAGGACGGCCATGAGCGGGTGATAGCCTACTACAGCAAGACGCTATCCAAGGCAGAGAAGAACTACTGCGTCACCCGACGAGAATTATTGGCGGTAGTAAAGTCCGTGGAGCACTTCCATAAGCACCTGTACGGTCAGCCATTCCACCTGAGGACTGACCATTCCGCCCTAACCTGACTATTGAGCTTTAAGAACCTGGAAGGCCAGACGGCACGTTGGGTCCAGAGGCTGCAGGAGTACGACTTCACCTCGGAACATCGTAGAGGGAAGAGCCACGGTAACGCAGACGCCATGTCCCGAAGACCCTGTCCAGTAGAGTGCGGCCAGTGCACAAGAGTGGAAGAGAAGGAGCGTGCCGCAGCAGTCCGAGTAGTTGTGGCAGTGCCTGCGGACGGCTGGGATAGCGCAGGCCTGAGGAGGGAGCAGCTGGCGGACGCAGACTTGGGGCCACTCTTGAGGGAAGTGGAGGCAGGGACAAGACCAACCTGGGAGGACATCGCACCAAGGGGCGCCACCTACAAGTCGTACTGGGCCCAATGGGACTCGCTGAAGACCAGAGAGGGCGTGCTGTTCCGGGTATGGGAGTCACCCGATGGGAAGACGCAGAGAGAACAGTTGGTACTTCCCCGGAGTAAGGTCCCGGAAGTCTTGGAGGAAGTGCACGCCGGTACTTCAGGAGGACACCTGGGAGCGAACCGAATGATTCACAAACTACGGCAGCGCTACTTCTGGCTGAGACTCCGAGCAGATGCTGGTGGTACACCTGGACCGCCTGGCACGCTACGATGGTGCTGTTCGGGACGACCAGCTTTGAGGAGGGAGCAGTGTCACCCGAGCGTCGGAACACCCTATAGACTGGGCGAGCAGCAGACGGGTCGGTGTTCGCCCCGCCCCCTCGTTTGTCTTATAGCGTTAAGAAGGGATGGCTGGGACAAAAAACATCACAGCGCCGTCTCTTTCTGTTCCACCTGTGTTCTCGAACTTACAGGATATTTCCTCTAATCTGGAACCTTCCGATCGACCCGCTGGCCCTATATAAGCAGCACGTCGAGTTAGGAGTCAGTCAGTTCTTGGTGTAAGAATGCAGTGCTAGTGTACGACGAGAAGACTGCGTAAGAGCATCGGAAGATTGTACGTAATTACGAGTGCAAGTGAAATTGTGACGGACGAACTGGTGAATCGTAATTGTGTGCATTACGTAATTCTGTGTAATTGGCAAGAGTTTAACTGTAAGTCGGTGGAAATAAAGAACATTTTTGAGTGGTGTAATTGGACTTTACATTTCGCGAACCCACAAAGTCACAAAATGTTTATGCGTCATTAGCCTCTTTCCCAGCATTTCATTTATTAGTTAGTGTGAACCACGGTTTGCGTGCGATTCCTTTCGTGGAAGAGAGGTAAACAAGTGTTAATGCAGTTTAGGACAACATGGTAAGTAATCACAAATTATTCTATTAATTATTCAATGTTTAATAATGCACAAAAGTTTTGGCAATTTCATAGCTCACAGAAAAGATTACAAAATGGTTTCAACTTTCCTGTATAAGCCACAGCGACTTAGAGTAGTGGTATTATATCATTGCGGTCATTGGCACATGGCATGAGATTCATTACAATAATAAATGTATTTAGTTTGGATTGCATAAACTGATTTATTGCATCAGCTAAATATCTACATTTTAGATATTTTAAGTTGTATGCATATATGTGTGTGTATTGAAATGTACAATTGTAGTTTTAAGATTTGCATATTTGTGGTTTTCTTTTGAAAGTTCTACTTCTGACTAAAATACAAGAAGTGTTAATTATAAGTATGCCAAAATGTATCAATGCATGTTGCTATAAGTATGCATTTCATTGTTGATGAAACATATCAAATCAGTTCATCAAATGGAGTTGTAACACACGAAAGCAAGCAATATAATCTCTTATAGAACTCAAAATAAATTGCTCACCATAAACTATTTAGCAGTACAACTGAAGAATAAAAGAAGCCTTATATCTTGCTTTTAGTTTATGCTTTCTTAGGCTCACAAAGACGTTTTAATGCATCTGAGTTGGAATAGAACTCTGGCGTATAGTAGTGTTCAACTTGCAAAAGATTTGCATAAAGAAAATATAACAAATAAGCAAACTGGAAGTGGTATA
Source organism: Mantis religiosa (assembly GCA_030765055.1). Classification (NCBI taxonomy): domain Eukaryota; kingdom Metazoa; phylum Arthropoda; class Insecta; order Mantodea; family Mantidae; genus Mantis; species Mantis religiosa. Next base: position 273,566,840 of record CM060947.1, read on the forward strand.
CAATGAAGCAAAATTATAAAATTGAGTTGAAATTAACTCTTAAGAGTTTCACCGACTTGTACTTTGTAGTACATATGTTTGACAGACATGTGCATCATTACTACCTTCAACAGCCTTCCTGCTGAAGACAACCCACCAGAAGCCTGGTACGAGAGCCTCAAGACTCCAAATAATTCTGGCAGTAGCTGGTGATTCAAACATCATGCTAAACATATAATATATAAGTAAAAGTTAGTGAAGCTCTAAATGTTAATTTTGACTCAGTGTTGCTAAGAAATATAATAGTCTACGGAACATTCCATCAAAATAAACTACTTTTGAAGGAACTTAGGGATTGTAAAAACGCTTTGAAAAAGGGGTGAAATGATGTTAATGCAAGATGAAGTTCTAGTATTTTCATGGGTAGACAAAAAGAATATATTGTGACTTCGTGGGTTCGTAAAATTAAAATTCCAGGATACAAACACCAAAAATTCTTTAAGAAATGATAATTACTGATTTAATAAGTAACCGAATCCTTGCCAGGGGATGTGGATTTCGGCATGAATTTTCTTTAAGTAATTATGGTACAGTAAGGACTAATGTTTTTAGTAACAAAGGCTTATAATTTCTTCTGTAATATCTACTATTAATTCCTTATCGCTTTAAGAAAATAGTGTTACTGTGATTTGTAATGGTGTGTCAAAATAATTATATCTAATGTTTATAAATATTGAATACTTCGTAGCTGCCGTGTTCTCGCGCAAATCACTATGATTAATAATAATAATAATAATAATAATAATAATAATAATAATAATAATAATAATAATAATAATAATAATAATAATAATAATAATAATAATAATAATAATAATAATAAAATAACGTTTGCTAGAATTCTGTTATTTATAGTAATACTCCATTATTTCGCTGCACCCAACAGACAATTTTTGCCGGACCTGGCTCGACTTCTCTGGCAAGTGAAGTCCTGGCGCATGCGCACTCGCTTCACCCAATTACTCGACTTTTCCCAGAGCCCGCTCCACTTCTCGGACAAGAAACTACCAAGTACCAGTGCATGTGCACTCGCGTCACCGGGAACTGCTGGGCCCCTCGTAATAAAATTTATATAAATAATGAGATATTAACAATAATAATAGGAATAGCAACAGGAAGAAATTCATATTGTATTGATCTTCACAGTAATTTCTGATAGTTTAATACTAAAATACTTATTAATGGTAAAGTTCATTGAAGGTGAATATTTCGAGCTACTGTAATTTTGATCTGGTTGATAGGCTTATAGGAATTCTTGGCCGTGACTTTTCTTTTAGAAATCATGGCTTTATGAAAAAAATGGAAGCATTGAGTAAAACAACCCTGTGTTAGAAATGATGATTATGACATCAGGTTTACCTTAATTATTGTGCTTGTATAGTGAACTCAGTAAATATGCAATGAAACTTCCCCGAATATTCTATGTTTGAATATTTTAACTTCCGCTTCTTTAAGTTGCCTAGTTTTCGCACTGTTGTTTTCGCTTAAAATCCGACGGAGAACCGGGATTTTTTTTATGTAACTTACGTCCTCCAACGTTAAGTCATATCGGACAATGAATGGAATGGGTGAAATGATGCTCAAATGAGCCCAGGGTCCATAGAGCTTAGAGTTACCAGACATTCATCTTTCAGAATAAGAGAAAACCTCCAACATTAAGTAATATCAGACGATGAATGAAATGATGTTTAAATAAGTATAGGCTACATAGAGCTTAGGGCTACCAGACATTCATCTTTCAGGATAAGAGAAAACCTGCAATGTTAAGTCATATCGGACGATGAATGAAATGATGTTCAAATGAGTACAGGGCACATAGACCTTAGAGTTACCAGACATTCATCTTTCAGGATAAGAGAAAACCTCCAACATTCATATCTTACGATGAATGAAATGATGTTCCAATGAGTACAGGGTACATAGAGCTTAGGGTTACCAGACATTCATCTTTCAGGATAAGGGGAAACCTCCAACGTTAAGTGATATCTTACGATGAATGAAATTATGTTCCAATGAGTACAGGGTACATAGAGCTTAGGGTTACCAGACATTCATCTTTCAGGATAAGGGAAACCTCCAACGTTAAGTGATATCTTACGATGAATGAAATGATGTTCAAATGAGTACAGGGTACATAGAGCTTAGGGTTACCAGACATTCATCTTTCAGGATAAGAGAAAACCTCCAACGTTAAGTCATAGCGGACGATGAATGAAATGATCTTCAAATAAGTACAGGGTACATAGAGCTTAGAGTTATCAGACATTCATCTCTCAGAATAAGAGAAAGCCTCCAACGTTAAGTCATATCGGACGATGAATGAAATGATGTTCAAATAAGTACAGGGTACATAGAGCTTAGAGTTATTACACGTTCATCTCAGGATAAGAGAAAACCTCCAATGTTAAGTCATATCGGACGATGAATGAAATGATGTTCAAATAAGTACAGGGTACATAGAGCTTAGAGGTACCAGACATTCATCTTTCAGGATAAGAGAAAACCTCCAACATTAAGTCATATCAGACGATGAATGAAATGATGTTCAAATGAGTACAGGGTACATAGAGCTTAGAGTTACCAGACATTCATCTTTCAGGATAAGAGAAAACCTCCAACGTTAAGTCATATCAGACGATGAATGAAATGATGTTCAAATGAGTACAGGGTACATAGAGCTTAGAGTTACCAGACATTCATCTTTCAAGATAAGGGAAAACCTCCAACGTTAAGTCATATCTGACGATGAATGAAATGATGTTCAGATAAGTACAGGATACATAGAGCTTAGAGTTACCAGACATTCATCTTTTAGGATAAGGGAAACCCCAGAAGAAACGTTATCCAGGTAACTCACCCTGACCAAGATTCGAACTCAGGACCTCCTGAACTTGAGGCACACATGCTACCATCTACGCTACTGAGGTGGGTGTCTTCTGATGTTGATGATATTGCTTCATCAGATGGGCGTGATGGTGTGTTGTACTAATTGTCGGAATCTAGGATGTAGGAGACTGGAAGAACAGGTGTTGGTAAGCGTAGATTGATGAGGGGATATTTATATAAGCTAAGGTGTGTTTCTTCATTCCAATAACAGAAGGAACCATGCAGAAGTAGCAATCGTTTATGTGGTTGCTCTACTCCAGATCGTTAGTATGGGAAAGTTATACATACATCGCCCATTTCCGTTTAGCCACTCATGTGGATTTGTGGAACTATTGCAACAACGTATATGGGTGCACTTTGTCCTGACCTTTTTAACCATGAGAGTTAAGTGTACTTTCTGTAATTTGGAAGTAACTTCCTAAAAATATATAGCAGAAGTTACCTAGATTATTAATGCTCTACTAATTTGACACTACTTGGCAGGCATACCTCAACCTTAATACTTCCATTACCAGCTGTTTCATAAATAAGTCCTCGAAATAATTTGTACTACTAAATCAAGCCTAACGCAATTGCCTTATTAATCATTTCTTCACACTAGCCGTATATACGGTTAGAGCGACTGGACGGAAAGCAGGAGATCCATGGTTCAAATCCCGGCCGTGGCTTTGAATTTTTCATGTTGACTCTATCTATCAAAGACCTTAGCCTATATATGGCTAGTATGAAGAAATGATTAATTTCCATCAGTTAGCTAAAATAATAAGAGTTAAAATGATGAAGCCTGGGATTCAAGTACTTAAGATAGTGAGTCGCCACAAACGGTGTATCTCGAATGCGAGAGCCCCTAGTGGTCTACCGGGGAAATATACGAGTCAAATGGAGAATTTAATTTTGTGACGGCAAGTTGGCCATGGTAGCTCAATGGGCTAGAGTGACTGGACAGAAACCAGGAGATCCATGGTTCAAATCCTGGCCATGGCATTGAATTTTTCATGTTGACTCTATCAAAAACTTTGTGAGTTTGTCTAACCATTACTGTAACAATATAAATGGTTTTGTATGTATTTATATATATATATATGTATTTGTCCACATATACACGAAACCCTGACTATCATTTAGAGTAACCCTGTATTTGAATTGGGACTTTTTAGGTATGGTTATTGACTTTAAGTGGGAAGGGATTTTTGAGGTAGCATTTTACTTCTCTGTATCTATATGCAGAATGCAAAATTCAATGCTTCCTAGTGCATGTGATTAAATAAAATGTAAATTTCATTGGTTGGAGATAAAATCTTAAGCTCAGTTTTTGCTGCTGTATGCCGTTGCTCCAGTGCTACCTTGAATGCTTGTAACTTATTCAGGGAATCCAATATTGTCTAAATCGGCGACTTAGGGGTCAAGACCATTATGTCATTTAATCCTGCCATCCTTAGAAAGGAAGCTGATATAAACTAAAGCAAATGACATTATCACATGCATATATTTTTTTTAAATATTATTTATGGATGCTGTTTAACTACTGTGGTTCTCAGCTTGCCATTCTGTATTGGGAGCCCACCTCGAGAGCATAGATAATAAGCATGTCTGCCTGATGTTGAAGAGATCCCAAGTTCGAAACTTGGTCAGGTTGAAATACCTGGATAAGGTCTTTTTCCAGGGTTTTCCCTTATCTGGAAATATGAATGTTGGGTAACTCTAAGCTCAATTATCCTGGGCTCATTTGAGCATCATTTCATTCATCATCTGATATGACTTAATGTTTAAGGATTTTTTTTTTTTTTTTTTTAAGTCTGTATTGGGCATGAAAAACTCCTTAAGGCTTCTTTATCAGACTTGAGGTTATTATACATGCTTGAAATATATGACATAGGACATAGATTAGTACAAGTTTACATGCATATATCATTTTTGCAATGTTATCTAATCAGGAATACTTCATTTACTGATATTATTACATCTTAATACTAAGTAATTCTTGTTAAATATTAAGAGCAACTGTAGAGGTCATATCATTGTTAATGTATCAGAATTTTGTGCTGTGCAGTCCCATATACCCTAATATCGCCAGACATGAATCAAACTACAATACTTTGGGCACAAAATGTCAACATTAAACCACTTATGCCAGTGCAGAGAAACAAACACGAACATTTACATTCATAATTTGAAATTCTAATTGCTCTAGCTTCACTTTTTACACCAGAAATTACAGGAGCTGTTTTGGGAACTAACTCAAAAATTTTTGGCAACCTAGACTCAAAATAATGTTATATTAATGTCAATATCAGAACTGCCAGTGTGCTGGAATTTCAATCCATAGTTGTTGTTTTTTTAATCTACATCCTCCAGTGTTAAGTCATATGAGATGATGAATGAAATGATGCTCAAATGAGCACAGGGTCCATAGAGCTTAGAGTTACCCAACATTCGTCTTTTAGGATAAGGGAAACCCCCGGAAAAATCGTTATCCAGGTAACTCACCCTGACCAAGATTCAAACTTGGGTCCTCTTGATCGTGAGGCAGACATGCTACCACCACGCTACCAAGGCAGGCGTCAATCCATAGTGTTTCTTAGTTTACATGCCAGTGTATTGTGACTTTGTGGGTTCGTGAAATGAAAAGTCCAATTACACAAACTCAACAATGTTCTTTATTTCCACCAACTTACAGTTGAACACTTGCCGATTACACAGAATTACGTAATGCACACAATTACAATTCACCAGTTCGTCCGTTGCACGCACACAGTCGTCTCGTTCACTAACACGGCGCTACTTCACTGCTTGCCAAGCACTCACTCAGTCTTCTCGTCCGTACACTAGCACTGCACTCTTACGCCAAGAACTGACTGACTTTCCTCCAGCCCGACGTGTTGCTTATATAGGGTCAGCTGGCCAATCTAGAATGTTCTGGATTAGATGAAATATCCCGTAAGTTCGAGAATCCAGGTGGAGGGGAAAAAGACGGCACAGTGGCCCGCGATCCCTCTCCTAATCATCCCTTCAGTTAGTGACTTAAATTAATGGGTGGGTTTGTCCGAACGCCTCCGTCTCCTGCTGCCGCTGCCAGCCGGACCTATAGGGAGTTCCAACGTTTGGGTGACACTGCTCCCTCCTCAAAGCTGGTCGTCCCGAACAGCACCATCGTAGCGTGCCAGGCGATCCAGGTGTACCACCAACATCTTCCCTCGGGGAACCTTCTGGATGCGGTACACCACGTCGTTAATCCTCTTCACCACCCGGTACGGCCCTTGCCATGGCTGCTGAAGCTTCGGGCAGCGTCCCTTGGTCCGCGTAGGACGGTACAACCAGACCAGGTCACCTTGCTGGAACCCTTGCTTGTTGGCCTGCCTGTCATATCTGGTCTTCATGCGGTCGCTCGCCTTCTGGATGTTCTGGCGAGCCATCTCGTGCACGTCGTGGAGGTGGTCCACCAGGTTCTCCACATACTCGGTCACCGGCTGCTTCGCCTCCGGAGGGCTTCCGAAAGCCAGGTCGCAAGGGAGGCGTAACTCTCGGCCAAACATTAAGCTGGCTGGCGTTATTCCAGTTGTGTCGTGTGTAGACGAGCGGTAGGCCAGCAAGAACAGTGGCACCTTGACGTCCCAGTCTCGCTGAATGCTGGCCACGACCTTCCTCAGGTGTTCCTCTAAGGTCTTGATGTACCTTTCGTCCATGCCATCCGACTGGGGATGTAGAGGCGTCATGCGGGTCTTGTTTTCCCCAAGCCTTTGTAGCGCCTCCTTCATTAGGTTGGACTCAAAGTTGGTGCCCTGGTCACTGTGTAGCTCCAACGGCACCCCAAATCGACAGAACACTTGCTCCACGAGGCAGTCTGTGATTGTCTTTGCCTCTTGGTTTGGGATGGCATACACCACCTCCGGCCACTTGGTGAAGTAGTCCACGGGTCGGAAACTGCGAACGGTCCAGCAATGTCAACGGCGATCCGTTCGAATGGCGCTCCGACGTTGTACTGCTGCATGCGACCCCGACTCCTAGTCTGGAGGCCACGACTCGCCGCGCACACGTGACACTGACGGCACCATCTCTCAGCATCTGCTCGGAGTCTCAGCCAGTAGTACCGCTGACGTAGTTTGTCAATCGTTTGGTTCGCTCCCAGGTGTCCTCCCGAAGTACCGGCGTGCACTTCCTCCAAGACTTCCGGGACCTTACTCCGGGGAAGTACCAACTGTTCTCTCTGCATCTTCCCATCGGGTGACTCCCATACCCGGAACAGCACGCCCTCTCTGGTCTTCAACGAGTCCCATTGATCCCAGTACGACTTGTAGGTGGCACTCCTTGGTGCGATGTCCTCCCAGGTTGGTCGCGTCCCTGCCTCCACTTCCCTCAAGAGTGGCCCCAAGTCTGCGTCCGCCAGCTGCTCCCTCCTCAGGCCTGCGCTATCCCAGCCATATTTTTATCAAATTTTACTACTTTTCTTACGAAATTAGGCACTACTTTTTTCTTGATACATAAATTTATGAATCTTATGTCCGCTGCAATTTTTCTCCTTTTTTCCTGTAATTTTCCGAAAAGTTTTATTTCCTGTTTGATTTCAAATGATAAATGTCCAAATCCTACCTTATTGGTGGTATCCATGTTCCCAGTATATGTTCCACACTTTAACTCCATTTTGTTATTCCTCAAGACTTGTTCGCCTATATGCATTGAACAAAACTTCTTCAGCTTTAATGGAAAACACTACAAGCAGAAATCAGGATTATCAATGGGCAATCCACTTTCACCGTTTTTGGCTAACTTATTTATGAGTGCATTTGAAACACAAATTAAAAAGTCCTTCCCATTGATCTTCAAGGTTTGGTATAGATATGTTGACATCTTTGCAATTGTACCAAGTAAACATTTAGATGATGCATTAAAATTAATCAATCTGCAAGAAAGGACTATCAAATTCACAATAGAAAAGGAAATCAATGGGCAAGTACCTTTCTTGTATCTAAATATCATCAGGAATGATACAAAAATAAAATTTGGAATTTACAGGAAGCCAACAAATTCAGAAAATTATATAAAAAATAATAGCCACAACCCAATTACACATAAACATGCAATAATAAACAGCCTTACACACAGACTAGTCAACATACCCATGGAAAAAAAAGAATATTTCAAGGAACAAAAAGCAATAATACACATAGCAGAAGAAAACGGATGCAACAAAAGTTTGGTGTTGAAGAAAATTAGAAAATCTAAACTAAAGAAAACCATTAAGGAAGCAACCACATTTATCAAAGAAAAAGAAAGCAACAGCATATTCAGTTCATTCACATATCATCCAAAAACATTTAATAAATTTAAAAAGATATTCAAGGAACAAAATATCATCTTGGCACCTACTAATAGATACTCAATTTTAAAATTACTAAATTCAAAAACAAAAGATGAAATTCCTTCAGGTAACAAATCTGGAATATACCAAATAAATTGTAAGAATTGTGAAAAACGCTACATAGGTCAAACAAAAAGAAATTTAAAAACCAGAGTCAAAGAACACTTTAGAAACATCAGATTGAAACAAGAAGACAAGTCAGCAGTAGCATTTCATTTTTGGAATGAAAACCATGACATTGATCCAAATCCAAAATTATTAAAAGGAGTGATAAACCAAAATAGATTGACAACATGGGAGAACATATTCATCTGGAAAAATAAGGATCGCGTAATGAACTTTGAAATCCCGCCAGTAGATAATTTGACAAAAAAGTTCATAGTTCCACCACCAGAGAGAGCAGATAACAACAGATGCCAGTTGGAAAGAGATTGAAAATGGAGGCCAGGGCCTTTGAAACTAGTCTCTCATAAATATATGAAAAAGTACGTGACGAGTGTCAATAAACCAACCACAAATAATTTTTATAGTTTAAGGTTAGCTAGCAAACTGTAATGGTGAACAGTGTATTTCGAGGAGAATAAAGTGTAGTTTTTGTGTTTTGTAACCTCGTTTTATTATTTCACGAACCCACAAAGTCACAATATAGAAAATAAATACACTTTATTAAATTGTTGTGGACTTTATGATTCCATGGCACAGTCTACTAGCAACAGGAGGAAGCGAGACAGGAGTCTAGACATGTGTCCAAAGCAATTAACTCTAAGGTTTTAGTGTTAAAGTGAAGCTAGAGTAATTAAAATTTTGATTTGTATATATAAATGTCAAAACACCACTGTGTTTTCCCAGAATATAAAAACTCAAACAAAATTGAGCTTCTCATTTTTATTTATTTTTCCTTGTGAATATGTCATATCAGTATGGGACTTTCGGTTTTCAAAATAAAGCAAATTTTGAGATTTATTTCCTAATATAGTGGTTCCAAACCATTGTGTCACACAGCCTTGAGGGGTGTGTTGGAAAATTTCGGAATTGAAAATAAAGTACCATCCAGGAAGTGTTTATGATGCATTTTTTATTTACAAGTATAGTCATTGTACGAGGTGCATTCAAGTTATATCACCTATTTTTATTTCAGGACTGGGACCAGATAGAAACTTCTGATTTTTTTATAAAATACACATGAACTCTTTGTGAATGTGTAACAGAGATGGCAGCACTGTACAGTGCATAGAACTCTAGTGGCAGCAGCAAGAGTTAGGACTGTTTTTGATACTTAAAATGGCGACATTTTCATTGCAAGAACAGCGTGTAATCGATGTTGCATTCATACCGTCATCACGCATCAACATTGCCTGACAATTTGCCACTGCCTTGTGATCATCCCTCAGCACTCGTGGCACCCAGCTGGAGGACACTTTTTGCATTTTCAGACCTTCATGCAGGATTGTGTGCACAGATCCCACAGAAATGCCAATTTTGGAGGTCATGTCTGTTACGCTCAATCAGCAATCTTCCAAAACAGCGTTCTCTATTCGCTGGGTCATGTCAGACTGATTGGTGTGAGGCCGTGACTGTTTTGGTTTGTTATCACACGATGTTCTACCTTCATTGAACTGTCACACCCTGTAACGTGCATTAGACACATCCATGGTACCATTACCACATGCCTCATAAAACTGTCTTGGTTTGTTGTCACACGATGTTCTGTCTTCATTGAACTGTCACACCTAGGAACGTACATTAGACACATCCATGGTACCATTACCACATGCGTCACTCAACTGTCTTGGTTTGTTGTCACACGATGTTTGGTCTTCATTGAACTGTCACACCTAGGAACGTACATTAGACACATCCATGGTACCATTACCACATGCCTCACTCAACTGTCTTGGTTTGTTGTCACACAATGTTCTGTCTTCATTGAACTGTCACACCTAGGAACGTACATTAGACACATCCATGGTACCATTACCACATGCGTCACTCAACTGTCTTGGTTTGTTGTCACACAATGTTTTGTCTTCATTGAACTGTCACACCTAGGAACGTACATTAGACACATCCATGGTACCATTACCACATGCGTCACTCAACTGTCTTGGTTTGTTGTCACACGATGTTTTGTCTTCATACCATTACCACATGCGTCACTCAACTGTCTTGGTTTGTTGTCGCACAATGTTCTGTCTTCATTGAACTGTCACACCTAGGAACGTACATTAGACACATCCATGGTATCATTACCACATGCCTCACTCAACTGTCTTGGTTTGTTGTCACACGATGTTTTGTCTTCATTGAACTGTCACACCCAGGAACGTACATTAGACACATCCATGGTACCATTACCACATGCCTCACTCAACTGTCTTGGTTTGTTGTCACACAATGTTCTGTCTTCATTGAGCTAGCACACCCAGGAACGTACATTAGACACATCCATGGTACCATCACCACATGCCTCACTCAACTGTCTTGGTTTGTTGTCACACGATGTTTTGTCTTCATTGAACTGTCACACCTAGGAACGTACATTAGACACATTCATGGTTCCATCACCACATGTTTCACTCAACTGTCTTGGTTTGTTGTCACATGATGTTTTGTCTTCATTGTACTGTCACACCCAGGAACGTACATTAGACACATTCATGGTTCCATCACCACATGTTTCACTTAACTGTCTTGGTTTGTTGTCACACGATGTTCTGTCTTCATTGAGCTGTCACACCCAGGAACGTACATTAGACACATTCATGGTTCCATCACCACATGCCTCACTCATCTGGCATTGACTTTCAATAGGTGTCACACCATGAAAATGGAGAAAACGAATGATTACACGCTGTTCGTGGAATGAAAACGTCGCAATTTTAAGTATCAAAAATAGTCCTTACTCTCGTCACTGCAAATAGAGTTCTGTGGTGCAGCCATTTCTGTCACACATCATAAAGAATCCATGTTTGTTTATTTAAAAAAAGAGAGCAGAAGTTCCTATGTGGTTTCAGTCCTGGAGAAAAACTAGGAGTTGTTATAACTTGAACACAACTCATATTTCAAGATAGACTTTGCAAATGAAACTTCAACACCTGAAGCATGTTCATTTTAATTTTTTTACCTGGTGATAATTGAAGTGAAAGCAATCACTTGCAACAATGCTAAGTAATTTGTTTACCCTCCTTCTTAGTAATAAATAGTGAACAAAATTTCAGGTGCTTGAAGAATCAATTTTTTTTATTTAATGATTTAAAAATCAATATGTTTATCAAAAGTGTGAAAATTTGTCTAAAACACATGCATATGAAAAGTGGTTTCTGTCATTTTCCAAAAGATAAAAAAATAATTTTAAGAACTCACCAGTAATAAATTAATTGTTCTTTCTCACTAGCCATGTGTAGGACAAGTTTTGGAATTGTGGAGTTAAACAATTTTCATTTCAATTCAAGGAATATGTTCAAATGCTACAAAGAAGTCAACAAAAATTAGAGAATGCTACCAAATGTTAACACAACTTGTCCATTTCCAACGGATTGCTGCAGTGTGTGCAGCACACTGTGCCATCGTTGGGAATGAAACTGCAGATATACTTGCAAAGAAAGGTACAACAATAAAGCAAAAGTCTAAATTTAATTTCTCATATTCCTCAATAAAACGCTTGATCACTACAAAATTTTCTCAATCATACCTACAGGAAATAGAATCAAACGCCAAAGACAAAAAGTGGATCACACTACTTTCCAACACAGATATAAAGCCTTCATACTATTGACAAATCACGACTGTCTGGCAAGTCATCTCTACAGCTTCACCAATATGTGTCCTGTGTAATGATCCAGAAGAAATGAGTGAAGACCACTTGAAGACCTGCGAAGCATTAAGATCAGAAGAAACTACAGTTCAAAAGTATTAGAAAGCACGAATGCTAATGGCTTCATTGCCAGATGCAAGGCACTAGAAAACAACAACAATTTTCATTAATTGGCGTAATGGTAGTTTAAACTATAACCCCGACTCTTAAAGTACTTAAAGTCATTAACCCTTTAATTGGCAAATCATTTTGCTACTTATGCCACTGGTTCTCATAATGCTATCTGCAGTGCCTTAACACAATCAATTCGAATAGCCATGGTCGTTAAAGTGATTTACAGTGGGCTGGCCACCCATTCAAAGCAAATTGTTGTGGGTTCAAATCTCGGCAACTGCAGTCAAATGTGTCTGTGGTAAAGGACGGGGAGGAACCAAGTAAAATAATCGGTGTGCTGGCACACGTGGATGTTGACGAGATATCATTTGACTGCAGTTCCTTTTATACTAAAAGAAAAAAAGAAAGCACTAGAATGTAATCGTAAAGATAATATAATATTTACAATTCAAAGGACTTAAAATTTTGTTAGTATGACCGGCAAAGGCCAATGCAATATTATAATAACAAAAAACTGCACTAAATTATTTTTAGGTTGAATAAAGTGTAATCTTGCCCCAGGGCAACACCACCCATTAAAGGGTTAAGGTAGTTGTGTCTTGTGTATATAAGAACTAGTGGTTTACCGGAGTAAATGCGAGTCATGCTGGCACATTGCCATGGTGGTTAGAGCAATCAGGAGATCCATGGTTCAAATCGCATCTTTGCCATTGAATTTTTCAGTCTGACTCTACGTTTCCAAACAAATTAATTACATGACATTTCATTTTGCTGAAGATCGTTTGGAGCTACAATGCACAACAGATACCTTCTCTAAATTGTCCAATAAAAATCTCTGTTGATTGTCATGGAGCATTGCATGATATTGGGAGAATGATCAGTCTATATCGCAGGAAGACTTTCTTTCTTTAACTACCCTCTTATACCACTACATGCTGTCAGGGTATTGTTCCTCTGAAGTTAATAAACAATTCATTCAATTAAATTAATTGGGAGTCGATTAATAACACAAAACAACACTCACTTTTAAATTTTCCCGGAACCGGTTTCTGAGGCCTTCCCCTCTATCTTCAGCCGGACATCGACTTGTTCTCAATGGTGTTATTAATCGACTCCCAATTAATTTAATTTATACAACAACACTGTTTTCAACACTTCCATGAAAGGATTTATAATTCATTCAATACTTAACACTATTTGGCTCTAATATGAGGTACATCCAGAAAGTAAGTTCTGTTTGGTAATAAAATTAAATTGTGTACAGATAAAGAAAAATTATTTATTGCACAAAATTCTACAACTCTTAAACTACTTTTCCACATAACTGTAATATTTTGCAGGCATTTGTCATAGCGAGGCATAAGTTTGATTTGATTTGATTTGATTTGATTTATTGATTCATCCATTAAAACATGTACATGTTATAGGACACGTCAAATTAAAACCTAAGAACTAAAAACTAAGTACAATATTTATAATTAAGGTAGCTAACTAAATATTTACAAATTTAAAAATTCATCCACGCTGTAGAAGCTATTGGCTCTAAGGAAGTTTAATAACAATTTCTTAAATTGATGTTGTGATTCAATCTTTTTTATAGATTCAGGTAGCTTATTGTAAAGATGTAAGCCAGCATATGTGAAACTATTTTCATACATCTTTGTTTTGTGTGACTTCACAAATAAATTATTCTTTGTTCTAGTGTTGTGTATATGAACTTCAGAATTTGTTTTGAATAAACTTAGGCTTGCTTTCATATGTACAAGAGTTTCATATATGTATATACTTGGCAGTGGTAAGATACCTAATTTACTGAAGTATGGCTTACAACTAGTTGTGCTTGAGACATCTGCTATGATTCTGATTATTTTCTTTTGGTATCTGAATACTTTTATACTGTCTTTAGAATTTCCCCAAAAAATTATACCATATGCCAACAAACTGTGTATATATGAAAAGTACACTATTCTCCGAACTTTCAAGCTTGACATGCCTGTAATCGCCCTCATTAAGAAACACATTTTACTAATTATTAATTATTAAATTTTAGATGAGTCGCATTTTTTACACATCTGCTTCACTTTCGTAAAACCAGAGGAAAACCAGAGGAAAAGTCAGGCATTTACAAAATTAAGTGTAAAGACTGTGAAAAAATTTACATAGGAAGGACAAAAAGGAACATAGGCACTAGAAAGAAAGAACACTTCAGGCACTTAAGATACCAAAATATTGATAAGTCCGCAATAGCAGCTCATTTCTGGTCTGAAAATCATGAAATTGAAGATAGCACAGAATTACTAAAATACGTACAAAAACATAGTGAACTCGTCATATGGGAGAGGATATACATAGAAAAACATAAAAACCAACTAATGAACTTTGAAATCCCGCTAGAAGAGAATCCCATATTTCAGTTCATCACTAAATCAACAGATGGCAGCAACAACCCCAGAATTACCCACACCGCTGGATCTAGCGTCAGTCCCACAAGAGCCGTAGATGCAAACGAAGATTTGCGAAACATGTCTTAAATACGAAAGTGAAGCAGATGTGTAAAAAATGCGACTCATCTAAAATTTAATAATTTTTCGCTTCACTGTGGTGTTCCAATACAGTTGAATCTCGACATTTTACTAAGCTTTTTCGTCAATGCCTCTATGTGAGTTTCCCAATTTAAATTTTCATCTAGTATTAGTCCCAGAAATTTGATAGTTTGTACGTAATGTATTTGGTCTTGTCCCAGCATTAATTTTGGATACAATTGACTTCCACTCATTTTATTATAGAAGCTTAGGGCTGCTGTTTTCTCCTTACTCAATATTAACATATTGGCACATATTGGTTTTTGTATACCTTGTTCATAGAAGTTTGCTGCCTGTGTCTTCAACCAGTTGGAAACATTTTCTTTCAGCTTTTCGTCATTGTTGAAGTGTTGACTGCCAAGGAAAGATTTGAGATGCAAAAACAGATGAAAGTCGCTAGGAGTGTGGTCAGGGGTGTACAGGGGTTGGTCAAACACGTCCCAGCCAAATCCCTGTAGGATGTTTTTCGTTGCATTCGCAGTGTGTGGTCGTGCATTGTCATTAAGAAACACAACACCTTTTGACATCGCGAATTTGCTGATAAATTTCAATTGGTTTCACTTTCCTAGCATTCAGAAAATGAATCACACATCTGATTTCACAAGCAGCGGGGTTTTCAATCAACACCAACATTGTAAACAAGCACAACAAAGTGTACGTGGCTGACAGCGATCTCACAATGGCGCACGTTACTTCTCCTTGATACAGAGCGTCTACCGCGCATGTGGGGAACTGCAATCACAGCGCCGCAGCAGAGATAAATTTAAACAGAACTACTTTCTGGATGTCCCTTGTATATCCAAACTGTCATTGAAGAGCATAGCAACATAAAGGTAATTTGATGCTGATCTTTCATTGCAAGTTAAAAAAAAAGTTTAGAAATTGTCATCTTTTTTTAAGAAAAGCTGAGCACTACATTCCCCATCTTTCTTCCTGTTGAGTCCTGAGTTTCTTCAATACACACCCATAATGTCACATTTTTTATTACAGCCCTTATGTAATACAAGAGTTTAGAATTATCGGAATATATCCGACAGTTTCATTATTTAACTGGGAGTAGGTAATAGTTTGGTTATATATTATATCAGAAGTGCTTTATTTAGATTTTAGCATGTTTACATTTTTTTAATTTGAAAGAGAGAGAGAGAGAGAGAGAGAGAGAAAGAGAGAGAGAGAGAGAGAGAGAGAGAGAGAGAGAGAGAGAGAGAGAGAGAGAGAGAGAGAGAGAGAGAGAGAGGGGGGGGCAATCTGAATCAAGCAGTGACAACAGTATATACAAATATAACAATTTGTAACTTAAAACTTTACTTATCTTATAAGAAATGATGATGATTTTCTTATAAACTGTTATTTCTGTTTATAGCTTTATATTTTACATATTTATTAGTGACAACACTGCTAATTCAAATAGTGCAAGGTAAAATTTCTTCTCAAGACTTCACAGTAAAGTACTGTGTTTTGTAACTGAAGTGACAAGTACTTGTAATGATTTTGCCTGCTGTGAAGTTGGTGGGTGTGGGGGGAGGGGGGGTCCTGAATATGGTTTGTCAAATCAGTAAATAAGCTAAACAGACGTTTTTAAAGTTCTTCTCAAGCAGCTTCAGAACCAAGAGAATATTTTGAGGTCTTTTGAATTCACATGAAAAATCTCCTAGCCACTATTTATTTTTATTATTATTATTATTATTATTATTATTATTATTATTATTATTATTATTATTATTATTATTATTATTATTATTATTATTATTATTATTATTATTATTATTATTATTATTATTATTATTATTATTATTATTATTATTATTATTATTATTATTATTATTATTATTATTATTATTATTATTATTATTATTATTATTATTATTATTATTATTATTATTATTATTATTATTATTATTATTATTATTATTATTATTATTATTATTATTATTATTATTATTATTATTATTATTATTATTATTATTATTATTATTATTATTATTATTATTATTATTATTATTATTATTATTATTATTATTATTATTATTATTATTATTATTATTATTATTATTATTATTATTATTATTATTATTATTATTATTATTATTATTATTATTATTATTATTTTTATTGAAAAAAGTCTGAGCAGCATGCCCCATTACAATGTAATACTACATGCTTTATATTCCGAGACATCGGTTCAGAGCGACTTGCGATACATTGGCCAGAGTACATTGTTCTATTTTTTTAGCCTGCGACTTTTATAATACTGTTGAACCACTTATTTTAGTATAATAATATCTTAGTACTGCGCTTCTGAACTGGCGTGTCGGTCACAATGATTCATTAATTTAATTTAATTAATTTAATTTACATAACATATTTTTTAACAATGTCTTGACAAGATGACTTCCTATACATTGACATTTCGCCAGCGTAAAATCACAGTGTGGTCACAATATCTATCACAATTATTATAACTTTTTAAAGTCTATTGCATTTATGAATCTGCTGAACTGTCTTATGAATCTTCTTGTGAGGTCCTTCTTTGCAGTCGGCCATTTCCCGCCCTGGTGATTTATGGCTGCTGCAAGATCCTTCCTTTGTTTGCCGAGGATAGGACAGTGAAACAAGAGATGATCCACAGTCTGTTCTCCTGTATTACATGGACAAATTGATTCGTCCATAATTTTAAATCTGTGCAGGTAGCTTCGTATATTGCCGTGTCCAGATGTTATGCAAGTGAAATTTGGCGTAATTCTTATATTGCTCTTGATACGATCGATGATGCTTGGGAAGAACTCCTTCGTTGTCGCTCCTTTGGATGTTTTGTCCCATTCTGTTTGCCACCTCCTGATTCCATCTTCATTCACTCTTGTGATAATTACGTCCTTGGATATTTTCTGGTAGACTGCTTCTCCTTCCTCTGCAGCTGCTTCCTTTGCTAATCTATCGGCTAGTTCATTCCCTTCTATCCCAGCGTGTCCTCGGACCCAGCCAAAGTGGATTATCCAGTTTTGTTCTGTCAATTCAATTATTTTACTTCTGATAGATTCTATTAATCTGGGATGTTTCATTTTATTCTTCAATGAATCTAGAGTTATTTGACTGTCAGTGTATATTGCTACTCTTTTCCTGTTTTCTTCAATATCATGTAGTTCTTGGAGTTTTTCTAAGACTTTCAATACAGCGATTTGCTCTGCCTGGTTGTTTGTGCAATTTTCACCCAATTTAAACTTAAATCTGTGGGTCACTTCTCCATTTGTGTATACGATTGCTGCCGCTCCTACCTTTCCTCCGGTTTTACTGCTGTCTGTATATATTTCAGTCTGGTAGAGAGTGTGTTTTTCGACTTGGTGGATGATTGCTGTTTCCGCGGGGTGCCGCCAGTACTTCACTTCTAATGGAGCGTCGTATTCCTGGTTTAGGGATTTCGTTGCTGTATATATTTCAGTTTTTTCTTCTATTGTTATCATTATAGGTTTAACTCCTGCTAACACGCACGAGGCCTCGTATGATACTGTTCTGAACGTTTTGGCTATCTTAATATTCATGAGTCTTTGTACACGCTTGAATTTTGCAATATTTTTCTGCTTCTGCACTGCTTCCTTCCAAACGGGAGCTCCGTAAGTTAAGATTGGTACGAGCGCGCCTTCATAAATTGTCTTGAGCGCTTTATGACCCAAGCTCCATTGAAGTTTCGCTGTTCTTGCCAGCATATTGATTAGTCCCAGAGATTTATCTACTGTGTGGGCTATATGCGCATTGAAGTTAAATTTGCTATCCAAGTGAATTCCTAGATATTTCATTTCCTCTACTTGTACTAGTACCCTATCATTTAGGAGGATACTGACGTTCTTGTCGCCCCTTCTTTTCCTTGATATTAACATCACTTTTGACTTATTAGTGTTGAATACCATTTTGTTGTTAAGAGCCCATCTCTCTATTTTTTTCACATCCTGGTTTGCGTAATTTTCTGCTTCTGCTTTGAAGTCTCCTTTTGTTAAGATGAGCAAGTCATCCGCGAAGGCTATAACTTTAGTTCTCTTGGAGAATGGTAGATTCAGGAGGGAATTCTATAATATGTTCCAGAATCCCGGGCCACAGCATGAGCCTTGTGGACAGCCTTTCTGGATTTCTTTTTCTGCGCTGTAGTTGTTTATTGTTAGAGTTGCTTTTCTTTCACCAAAATAGCTTGCAGCTAAATTGTACAAGTCTCTTGGACACTTCAGTTCTCTGAGGTTCTTCAAAATGCTGGGCCACCAGGCAGCATCAAATGCACCTTGCACGTCCAGACTTATTACAATTGTGCACTGTTTCTGCTTCAGACTGTTTTCTACAAATTCCTTTAATTGCATTGCAGCGTCAACTGTTCCACGTTGTGGGATGAACCCATATTGGTTGTTGTTGAACAGGTTATTAGAATTTATATGGAATAAAATTCTGTCTATCATAAGTCTTTCTAGCAGTTTTCCCCCGATGTTAAGCAGGCTGATAGGTCTAAATTTGGAGACGTCGTTGCAGTTTTCTTTTCCGGGTTTAGTAATTGGAATAATAATGGAGTGTTTCCATTTCTGTGGGAACTTTCCTTTTCTGAGACATATATTGTACAGTGCAGTGAAATACTTTGGGAAGATATTAAATGCTCTGAGAATTATGTCACTAGTTAATCCGTCCATCCCTGGGGTTTTCTTCGAGTTAAATTTTTTCAAACTTGAGATTATCTCTTCACTCGTAAATTCTTTGTCGTCATCTGTTGGCATTGGCTTTTGAATTTCTATCCTTATTCTTCTGTGGATTTCATTGTCGTCCTCCTGATTGTCTTCGGGGGTGAAATGAGCAAGCATGTATTCCAGAGTGCTACAAGTATCTTCTGTGTATGTGTTGTCGTTGCGTTTGAGTGTAGTTAATATTGGAGTGGTTCTAACTTTTCCTGATGCTAGTTTGTATATGATGTCCCAAGGATTCGCCTCATTTTGTGCTGAGCACAAGGTTTTCCATGACTTTATTTTTTCTTGTTGTAATTTATCTTCATATTCTCTTTTCCCTTTTAAATAAGCTGGTTTTCTCTCCCTTCTTAGATGTTCACTATTGGTAGTCCTTTGGTATCTTCTTCGTAAAGCATTTGTTCTTTTCCTTAGTACTGTCAGCTCGTCTGTCCACCAGGGTACCGGTTTCTGGTCTATCTGTCTCCTTGCTTTTGACACCTTGAACACTGAATGAAATGCTGATGTAATTCCTGAAAATTTTTCTTGTTGTAATTTATCTTCATATTCTCTTTTCCCTTTTAAATAAGCTGGTTTTCTCTCCCTTCTTAGATGTTCACTATTGGTAGTCCTTTGGTATCTTCTTCGTAAAGCATTTGTTCTTTTCCTTAGTACTGTCAGCTCGTCTGTCCACCAGGGTACCGGTTTCTGGTCTATCTGTCTCCTTGCTTTTGACACCTTGAACACTGAATGAAATGCTGATGTAATTCCTGAAAAACTAAGGTCCACTACTTCATTTACATTTTCAAAATTTTGCAACTTCTCACACATTTCTTGCTCCAGTTTGTCCAAATTTTTGTTGTTGTTGCTTTCACATTTTAAATTAATGGCCATGTTATTTATCAACTCGTTATCGAATGCCTGAAAATTGTCACTGTTAATTATATACCTCGGTCCCATATAGCCTGTAGTGCTTGAGAACTCTTGTTTACCGGGGTTAATATTAAACATTAAAATTTTGTGATCAGATCAGCTCTCCCGTGTGCCACACTCCCAATCTGTGATGTGCCGTAGCATTAGGGTGTCTGATATGGTTAGGTCAACATGGCTGCTGCCTCTTGTCGATTCAAAAGTAGGTTCTGAAAGCTCATTTATTATATAAAGATCGGATGTGGTAATATATTCTTCTAGAGACAATCCCCGTTTATTGGTTAGGACGTCGTGCCATGTTTTACTTCTAGCGTTGCTGTCAACTGCTAATATTTATCCTGTGCCTTTCGAATGGTTCACAATCTGTTCTATTTCCCTTACTTTACCTTCAATTTCCTGTGTTATGTCAAAGTAAGCACTTATTCCGTAAATTTTGAAATCCCCATAACTTATTTCTACCATGACACAGTCTTCATGTGAAAGTTGTTTAATTAGAAGTACATCAATTTCTTTGTTATTTACAATGATGATTGCTCGTTTCCTCCCCTGTCCACATGCGTAAGTCCTGAAAGATTTAGGTATGCCAGCAAGGTGATTGTGTACAATGTAGGGTTCTTGGACAAAAGCTATATCTATACGTTGTTCACTCAATATGTGAATTAAGTTGTTTGTTGCAGCCCTTTTATGTTGTATATTAACCTGTATACAACGTAATGGTCTTAACTGTCTATTCCTTTGATTTCCCATATTAGTAATCTATTTTTTCTACGTACCTCTTAAGCATAGCATTATAGCAACCACAACTTCTATCGAGTGAGGAATGATTCACATCGACAAGTGCCGCTTTGTTCTACTTATTGTAACTGATACAATTAATACAACGGTACTTTGCCACGGCCGCTTCACATTGTTTCAGCTCATGACTTTGTGCGCAAAGGGGGCACACCACATTTCCAGTACATTCTTTTGCTGTATGGTTATATTTACTGCATTTGTAGCAGCGGGTAACTGACAAATAATCCTCACTCCTGCAAATGCTCCACCCTAATTTGAGTTTTTTTCCTGCTAGGCGTTTCCTTGTTTCTGCATTGACTTCTATGACTAAGTTCTTATACTTCTTCTTATCTAGAAAAGCAAACTTGGCTGTGATGTTGTTCCCATTTAGCGCCAAATCATTGTTCTGCGATATTATGGCTGCTACAGCATTATCAGTATTTATTTCTTTTGGAACATTAAAAATGATCAACTTCGGATTTCTCAATTTGGGTGTATAACTTTCTAATTCCTCCCCACATACCTCTTTTATTTTATTAGAAATGGTATCAATGTCTGCCTTGTTTTCGGATTCCACCAATAGCTGATTATCCCTTTGAGTTTTAAGTGCATTGATTCCTACCCTCAACTCAGTCGGGTTTAATTTTGTCTTTAGTAAGGTCTTTGTATACTCTGCCGATTGATTATTTTTGGATTTAATGAACAGCTTGTATCACTTGTTATGATTAGACGTATCCCTCAGAACATCTGCATAAAGCTTCTTCGGCCCGCCTGCAGAGGGAGGTAACGAGCAAGCGGGGAGGTAGTGCGACGTTGAACCAACAGATGTCGCAACCCCCTGCAACGTAGCAAGCCCCGGTCTGACATGCATCATGGGATTCGTTGCCACAGCCTTACTTTCTAAATCAGTAATCACTTTGTTTTTTTTCATTTATAACAGATCTCAGGTTTGCAGCTTCTACTCTAATGGTACTCACTGCGTCTAGAATCCTCTGCTTCAAGTCACTTCTCATTCTGATGCACTCTTCCTGCACACTAATCAAACTGTTCAGAGCGTTCTCAATCACATTCTCACTGTCTGACGCCATCTTTATTATTATTATTATTATTATTATTATTATTATTATTATTATTATTATTATTATTATTATTATTATTATTATTATTATTATTATTATTATTATTATTATTATTATTATTATTATTATTATTATTATTATTGTTATTGTTATTGTTATTGTTATTGTTATTGTTATTGTTATTGTTATTGTTATTGTTATTGTTATTATTATTATTATTATTATTATTATTATTATTATTATTATTATTATTATTATTATTATTATTATTATTATTATTATTATTATTATTGTTATTGTTATTGTTATTATTATTATTATTATTATTATTATTATTATTATTATTATTATTATTATTATTATTATTATTATTATTATTATTATTATTATTATTATTATTATTATTATTATTATTATTATTATTATTATTATTATTATTATTATTATTATAAAACACAGCATGCTCTACCTCATTGTGAAATACAAATAAACATGTTCTTTATATATATGGTAAAATGTCTAAAATGAAACTTATATTCAGGAAACTGTATGTACATTTTAACAGCAGTCATTCTTTGACATAGTTTTGCACTTTGTGTACATACCACATTGGAATCAAAAGCACTAAACAATCACCCACACATTTAGGAACCTAATAAGCGTTTTCTGTCTTTTCATTGTGTAGTGATGCCAGTAGTTAGATTTTGAAATGGCGCCGTAAGATTTTTTGCCTTAAAGGAAGATGCAGGACTAATGGATTATACTAACAGTTTATATTTGACATTTTCATTGTATATATACTGATGTTACTAGCTGAACCTCGGGCCGAACTGCTTAGCCGCTCCCGTAGGGGAGTTGTAAGGATTGAATTGCCATGGCATTGAATTTTTCATGTTAACTCTGTCTATCAAAGACCTGAGCCTATATACGGCTAGTGTGAAGAAATGATTAATTTCCATCAATTAACTAAAATAATAAGAGTTAAATGATGAAGCCTGGGACTCAAGTACTTACAATAGTAAGTCACCACAAACAGTGTATCTCGGATGCGAGAGCCCCTAGTGGTTTACCGGGGAAGTATACAAGTCAAATGGAGAATTTAATGTCAGGACAGCACGTTGGCCATGGTAGCTCAATGGGTTAGAGCAACTGGACGGAAGCCAGGAGATCCGTGGTTCAAATCCTGGCCATAGCATTGAATTGTTCATGTTGACTCTATCAAAGACTTTAGCCTATATACAGCTAGTGTGAAGAAATGATTAATTTCCATCAATTAACTTAAATAATAAGAGTTAAATGATGAAGCCTGGGACTCAAGTACTTACGATAGTAAGTCACCACAAATCCTGGCCATGGCATTGAATTTTCATGTTGGTTCTATGAAAAACCTTAGCCTATACACGGCTAGTGTGAAGAAATGATTAATTTTCATCAATTAACGATAATTGATAGGTTATTATACAAATATAAATATTTGTTACTAAATCTCCGCTTAAGAAGTTGATGTTAATACTTCTTTCTTCTTTCTAATGAAGATCGATTTCGAAGGCAAATCACACTCGTCCTCAGTTCATCAGAAACAAACTCCGTTGTTTGTTTATAAATATAAATATTTATATCTATAATATTTATATTTATGTAATATTTATTGCTTCACTGTAACTAGCTTCGTTTTCTACGTAATTGATAGGTTATTGTTTTGTAAATTCATTTTAAGAGTTCCAGGTAATGGCTATGCTAGAATTAAGCAAAGTGAATGTACAGTCATCAAGGGTTAATTGTGGAAAGAGTTATAAAATATTGGTTTAGAATTAATCGCTTACCAGGGGCATATTTTGAATAATTGCTTAAATATACAAGAGAAATGCATTGGCTGGGAAAAATAAGGTACCAACTTACAATTAATGGTGTGGGGATATGTGGATAGGAAGAGAGAGTATTAAATTTAAAGGGAGTCGATTAATGAGAGTATGCTGACAGGATTCTGAGAACTAGATCCTGTTTGGAAGATATGGATAGACAGAATTTATGGGCTATGATGGGGTAAAGAATTTCATTAAACTTTTACAAAGAATTTGGAAATAATGATAGGAAACTGATGTACATATATCGAGAAGTGTAATAAAGGTCAAAGAGAAGGTATTTCATGGTATAAACTGGGAGTTCGAAGATTAAGAGATTACTGGGGAGAGACAGAGGAAGAAATTTGCCCTATAAGCAAAGAAAAAGAAAGTGCAATCCATATGATGATAAATACATTAGTTTTAAGTACAAAGGTTGTTGAAAATGATTCATTTACTGTAATACATTCCTGACATCTCCAAGAAAATTGGCATTCACACGTCCGAATTTGTCTACTATAATTCTATAGTTTATGAAAATTGTAAATGTTGTGGTTTTTCAAACACCGACTTCTCATGATAGGCAGCAGAGAGCTTCTTTTAGAAGAATGTTCTAATCTTTCCCTTAACTCATATAGAGTTCAGTATAATTATCTGCATAGAATAGAAGCACCAGGAAATGTTATTGCAAAACGTCATATTTTCCCCATAGTTTATATTTAAGAGGTAACACTCAAAAGGATACATACTGTGACTTTGTGGGTTCGTGAAATGAAAAGTCCAATTTCACCACTCAAAAATGTTCTTTATTTCCACCGACTTACAGTTTAACACTTGCCAATTACACAGAATTACGTGCTGCACACAATTACAATTCACCAGTTCGTCCGTTACAATTTCACTTGTACTTGCGATTACGTCAACTCCGATGCACATACACAGTTACGTAAAGTCTTCCGTTGCACAATCTTCTCGTCGTAAACTGCACTCTTACACTGCTCGCCAAGAACTCTGACTAACTGACTGGCTGCAGCCCTTTTTATAGGCATCTCGCCGTCTTCTCAGCTTTTCTAGTTTTCAGGCGAAGATTCCAGATGATAGGAGAAGGGGAGAGAAACGTCCAGGGACGAGTGACATTCCTTTAATCACCCCTCAGTTAGTGACAGAGACTAATGGGAGGCGTGGCTCGGCCGCTCCCTGGTTTCCTCACAGCTGTGCCGTCATATCTTCCGCTAATTGGGTGACACTGCTCCCTCCACAAAGCTGGCCGTCCCGAACAGCAACATCGTAGCGGGCTAGTCGATCCAGGTGTACCACCATCTTTCCTCGGGGAACCTTCTGGATGCGGTAGACCACGTCGTTAATCCTCTTCACCACCCGGTACGGTCCTTGCCATGGCTGCTGGAGCTTCGGGCAGCGTCCCTTGGTCCGCGTAGGACGGTACAACCAGACCAGGTCACCTTGCTGGAAACCTTGGCTGTTGGCTTGCCTATCATATCTGGTCTTCATGCAGTCGCTCGCCTTCTGGATGTTCTGGCGAGCCATCTCGTGCATGTCGTGGAGGCGGTCCACCAGGTTCTCCACATACTCGGTCACCGGCTGCTTCGCCTCCGGAGGGCTTCCGAAAGCCAGGTCGCAAGGGAGGCGTAACTCTCGACCGAACATTAAGCTGGCTGGCGTCATCCCAGTTGTGTCGTGTGTAGACGAGCGGTAGGCCAGCAAGAACAGTGGCACCTTGACGTCCCAGTCTCGCTGATGGCTGGCCACGACTTTCCTCAGGTGTTCCTCTAAGGTCTTGATGTATCTTTCGACCATGCCATCCGACTGGGGATGTAGAGGCGTCGTGCGGGTCTTGTTCACCCCAAGCCTTTGTAATGCCTCCTTCATTAGGTTGGACTCAAAGTTGGTACCCTGGTCACTGTGTAGCTCTAACGGCACCCCAAATCGACAGAACACTTGCTCCACGAGGCAGTCTGTGATTGTCTTTGCCTCTTGGTTTGGGATGGCATACACCTCCGGCCACTTGGTGAAGTAGTCCACGACCACCATTAGGTACTTGTTGCCTCGGTCGGAAACTGGGAACGGTCCAGCAATGTCAACGGCGATCCGTTCGAAGGGCGCTCCGACGTTGTACTGCTGCATGCGACCCCGGCTCCTCGTCTGGGGGCCACGACTCGCCGCGCACACGTGACACTGACGGCACCATCTCTCAGCATCTGCTCGGAGCCTTAGCCAGTAGTAGCGCTGCCGTAGTTTGTCAATCGTTCGGTTCGCTCCCAGGTGTCCTCCCGAAGTACCGGCGTGCACTTCTTCCAGGACTTCCGGGACCTTAACCCGGGGAAGTACCAACTGCCCTCTCTGCGTCTTCCCATCGGGTGATTCCCATACCCGGAACAGCACGCCCTCTCTGGTCCTCAACGAGTCCCATTGGGCCCAGTACGACTTGTAGGTGGCACTCCTCGGTGCGATGTCCTCCCAGGTTTGTCTCGTCCCTGCCTCCACTTCCCTTAAGAGCGGCGCCAAGTCTGCGTCCGCCAGCTGCTCCCTCCTCAGGCCTGCGCTATCCCAGCCTTCAGCAGGCACTGCCACAACTACTCGGACTGCTGCGGCACGCTCCTTCTCTTTCACTCTTGTGCACTGGCCGCACTCTTCTGGACAGGGTCTTCGGGACATGGCGTCTGCGTTACCGTGGCTCTTCCCTCTACGATGTTCCGAGGTGAAGTCGTACTCCTGCAGCCTCTGGACCCAACGTGCTGTCTGGCCTTCCAGGTTCTTAAAGCTCAATAGCCAGGTTAGGGCGGAATGGTCAGTCCTCAGGTGGAATGGCTGACCGTACAGGTACTTGTGGAAGTGCTCCAATGTCTTTACTACCGCCAGTAACTCCCATCGGGTGACGCAGTAGTTCTACTCTGCCTTGGATAGCGTCTTGCTGTAATAGGTTATCACCCGCTCATGGCCGTCCTGGATCTGCGATAGGACACCTCCAATGCAATGGTCGCTGGCGTCGGTGTCCACAATGAAGGCGCCACCCGGTTGTGGGAAACCCAAAATTGCAGCACTGCACAGGGTCTCCTTTAGGTGCTGGAAAGCGTTTTCGGCGTCCTCTGTCCACACATAAGGCCGGTGTTCCTCCGTCAGGCGGGTGAGGGGTTTTGCGATGTTGGAGAACCCCTTTATGAAGCGGCGGTAATAACTGCACAGCCCCAGGAAACTGCGCAACTCTTTCCTATCCTTTGGGCGAGGCCAATCTCTCACAGCCTGTGTCTTCTCCGGGTCTGTGGCCACTCCGGTTGCTGAGACTATGTGGCCCAAGTAGTTAACTTCCTTGCGGAAGAGCTGGCACTTCTTCGCGTTCAGCTTCAAGTTGGTCGCTTGAAGTCTCTGTAGCACCTTACTCAGATTCTCGAGGTGATCTTCAAAAGTCTTCCCGACGATGATGATGTCCTCCAGGTATAGCAGGCAGGCATCGTAAGTCAGCCCTCTCATCACTGACTCCATAAGGCGCTGGAAGGTAGCTGGTGCGTTGCAGAGGCCAAAGGGCATAACCGTGAACTGCCAGAGCCCTTGGCCCGTCGAGAAAGCAGTCTTCTCCTTGTATCTCGGGTCTAGAGCTACCTGCCAGTAGCCCGACTTCAGGTCCAGGGTCGAGAACTACTGTGCACCCGCTAGCGTGTCCAGGGTGTCGTCAATCCGGGGTAAGGGAAAACAGTCCTTCCGGGTGACGGCGTTCAACTTTCTGTAGTCTACGCAGAAGCGCAGCTCGCCGTTCTTCTTTGTCACCAAGACTACAGGGGAACACCAAGGGCTGTCAGACTCTTCAATCACTCCCCTGGATCTCATGTCCTCCAGCATGTCTCGTACCGCCCCTTGCTTCGCCAGCGGAACGCGTCTATGTGGTTGCCGAATAGGCCGGGCGTCCCCGGTGTCGATGCGGTGAAGCACTTTGTCCGTGCGGCCGTAGTCACTATCACCTTGGCTGAAGACGCGCTGATACCGCCTTAGCAGTTGTCGAACCTTCTCCAGCTGTTCTGTGGTCAGGTGGTCGGCCGCCCTCTCCACCAAGCCTTCTAGCCGGGGCCCCAGGTGTTGCTTCGGCGCCGGCTCCTGTGTCTCGTCGATAGCTGTTACGCTCACCACGGGCTCGCACATTCCCAACTCCGGCCCGGCCTGGACGTCGTGATTGGCGTCCGTAGGATTTAGCAGTCTCACGGGCACCTCCTCTCGGCACGGCAGCAATGCCCTGGCTACACACAGTCCGTTTACAGGCGTCTTCTGGTCCAGCATCATGTTTCTGGTTCTCTGGCCCTCCAGTCGCGCTGTCACCACCACCTCGCTCCTCGCGGGGACAACCACGTCTTCGTCCAAGACGACCCTGCAAATTCCAAGGCGCTCTTCGGGTTGACGGAGTATAACCTCTTCTCCGTTAAGCCGCAGGACCTTCTTGCCGACGTCGACCGTCGCCTCGTGGCTCCTGAGGGCATCCAGTCCCAGAATCACCTCCTCAGCCACCTTCGCGACGAACACCCACAGACGCACGGCCCTCCGTCCCAAGTTCAGCTCCAGAAGGGCCTCCCTCTCCACAGGCAAGGTGTCGCCCGATGCCGTGACAAGCTGGTATGGCCGGCTTGGATTCCTTGTCGGCAAACCCTTCGCCATGTCAGGTCTGATGATGGTCACGGCCGCCCCGGTGTCCACCAGCACGCGGCACGGCTTTCCTCTTATCCAACCGTCTGCGATGAGGCTGTCATCCATACGCCGGCTGACGGCGCGCAGTGTCACTCGAGGGGATGGTGGTGATGGCGCCGACGTGCCCCTCTCCACGACGGCCCTTACTCGTTTTCCGGCTGCTCTTCCTGGTATGGGCAGTCTCTCTGCAGGTGCCCGGGCTGTCCACACCCTCAACACGGGCCACTAGGTGTTCGCCGGCGTCCCTCAGCTGGTCTTCTGTCTCCGGCATAGCGGACGCTCCTCGTTCTCGACGTCGGGAGGGATGTTATTTTGGCCGCCTCCATCCTTAATGCCGCTGTCAGCGCCTCGTGGATGGTTTTATATTCGCCGAGCATTAGGCGCTGACGAATCTCCGTGTCCCTACCCCGTCGACAAAATTGTAGGCGGCTTCCCGGGATACGAACTCCAGTGGCAGGTCAACCAAGGCCTTGCTAGCCAGCTGCTCGATGGCTATGGCGAACTCCTGCAGCGTCTCCCCCGGCTGCTGCGACCTTGCCTTTAGCTGGCTTCGGTATGCTGCGGCTAAGCGGTGGTTCCCGAAGCGATTCTCCAGGGCCTCCCAGATGTCCTTGGGCGCCGCCGTCGTCTGCACCGCGTTTAGGACTTCCGCGGCTCTTCCCTGGAGGCTGGCTATTAACTGTGTGGCCTCCTCCTCCAGTGACCATCCGTTGTGCCTGGCCACTGTGTCGAACTGGCGGCGGAAGACCTCAAACGTTGACGCGCCGTCATACTTGGGAGGTTTGACGCGCGCAGATGTTGTGTCGCGTCCCGGCGCGTCGGCCTTCAAATCCTTCAGCTTCCTGCCGACGACGTCCTCCACCATGGCGTTCAGGGACTTCACGCTGCTGTCGGCTTTCCCTTCCAGGTCGTTAACGCGGCTCGCCAGGTCCTCGACGCGCTCGTCCACTTGGCCCATCCGCTTGCCCAGCTCCGTCACGTCATCCCTCACGCCGGCCAACTGTTCTTCAAATTTGGCGGCGAGAGCCTCGTTCGCCACCTTCATTTCCGTGGTCAGTTCGGCCATCTTTGTGGTCATTGTCGTGGCCAAGTTGTTAGCCGTTTCCGTCTTCGCTGTTAATTCGGCCTTCATTTCTTCCATCTTCCCGGTGATGTCGTTTCCGCTTCTGTTTTTGCAGCGAGGTTTTCATTTGCCGTCTTCATTTCTGTCAGTTCCGCCTTCATTTCCATCATCTTCTCCAAAAAATTTTTCAATGCCGCGTCCATGGTTGTAATGTTCGGTGATGTTATCTTCCCGCTTCCTGACACCAGTGTGACTTTGTGGGTTCGTGAAATGAAAAGTCCAATTTCACCACTCAAAAATGTTCTTTATTTCCACCGACTTACAGTTTAACACTTGCCAATTACACAGAATTACGTGCTGCACACAATTACAATTCACCAGTTCGACCGTTACAATTTCACTTGTACTCGCGATTACGTCAACTCCGATGCACATACACAGTTACGTAAAGTCTTCCGTTGCACAATCTTCTCGTCGCAAACTGCACTCTTACACTGCTCGCCAAGAACTCTGACTAACTGACTGGCTACAGCCCTTTTTATAGGCATCTCGCCGTCTTCTCGGCTTTTCTAGTTTTCAGGCGAAGATTCCAGATGATAGGAGAAGGGGAGAGAAACGTCCAGGGACGAGTGACATTCCTTTAATCACCCCTCAGTTAGTGACAGAGACTAATGGGAGGCGTGGCTCGGCCGCCCCCTGGTTTCCTCACAGCTGTGCCGTCATACCTTCCGCTAATTGGGTGACAATGCTTTGTCATAATGGAAATGTAAATGATGCCATATTAAGTCACAGTTAATGTGTACACCATTAGCAATGTAATGCCAACAAGCTCATAGGCAACTCAGTAGCAGAGAGAAGGTAGAAACAGAGATAAATATTTTCAAGATCTTCTTGGGAAACAAGCCAGGTAATAAGATGATTAGAAATTGACGTTTCAGGAGTGTACATCTCTCCCATCATCAGGATATTTTAAGAAATGTTATAACCCCAAAATGTATAATTGGATATGACACAAATATTGTCACCCATTTATCGGGAAGCACCACAAACAACAGCTGAGAAGGGACCGGAGGCCACGCCACATCACTCATTTGTCTCCTGTCACTAACTGAGGGGTGATTTAGGGAAATGTCACTTGTCCCTCGACGTTTCTCTCCCCTTCTCCTGTCCTCTGGAACGTTCGGGTGATTCGCGGAAAACCTTCTAGAATAACAGGATATTCCTATAAAAGGGCTTCAATTAGGAGTCAGTCAGTCAGAGTTCGTGGCAATCAGCGTAAGAGTGCTAGTGTAAGGACGAGAAGACTGTGTGAGAGCATCGGAAGATTGTACGTAATTACGAGTGCAAGTGAATTGTAATTGTGTACATTACGTAATTCCGTGTAATTGGCAAGTGTTTAACTGTAAGTCGGTGGAAATAAAGAACATTTTTGAGTTTGTGTAATTGGACTTTTCATTTCACGAACCCACAAAATCACAATTGGTGTCAGAAGTGGGATATAACACAATGGAGGCAGCATTAGAAAAGATTTTAGCGGAACTGAAAGAAATGAAGATGGCAAATGAAAACCTCGCTGCATAAACGGAAGCGGCAAATAACAGCCTAGCCGAGAAGCTGGAGACTACAAATAACAACCTGGACGCCGAGTTGAAACAAATGAAGACGGCCAACGACAACATCACCGAGAAGATGGAAGAAATAAAGAGCGAAATGACCACAGAAATTAGGGCAGCGAACGACAGTCTGGCCACGGAAATGAAGGAGGCGAACGAGGTCCTCGCCGCCAAATTTGAGGAACAGTTGGCCGGCATGAGGGATGACGTCACGAACCTGGGCAAGCGGATGGGTCAAGTAGACGACCGCCTTAATGATTTAGAGGAAAAAGCCGACAATAACGCCAAGACCCTGAACGCCGTGGTGGAAGACGTCGAAGACCTTGCTAACCGCGTTAACAACCTGGAGGGAAAGGCCGATAGCAGCGTCAAGTCCCTGAACGCCATGGTGGAGGACGTCATCGGCAGGAAGCTGAAGGGTTTGAAGGCCGACGCACCGGGACGCGACACTACATCTGCGCGCGTCAAACCTCCCAAGTATGACGGCGCGTCAACGTTTGAAGTCTTCCGCCGCCAGTTCGACGCAGTTGTCTGGCACAACGGATGGTCACTGGAGGAGGAGGCCACACAGTTAATAGCCAGCCTCCAGGGAAGAGCCACGGAAGTCCTAAACGCGGTGCAGACGACGGCGGCGCCCAAGGACATCTGGGAGGCCCTGGAGAATCGCTTCGGGAAACACCGCTTCGCCGCAGCATACCTCAGCCAGCTAAAGGCAAGGTCACAGCAGCCGGGGGAGATGCTGCAGGAGTTCGCCATAGCGATCGAGCAGCTGGCTAGCAAGGCCTTGGTTGACCTGCCACTGGAGTTCGTATCCCGGGAAGCCACCTACAATTTTGTCGACGGGGTGCGGGACACGGAGATTCGTCAGCGCCTAATGCTCGGCGAATATAAAACCATCCACGAGGCGCTGACAGCGGCATTAAGGATGGAGGCGGCCAAAATAACATCCATCCCGACGTCGAGAACGAGGAGCGTCCGCTACGCCGGAGACAGAAGACCAGCTGAGGGACGCCGGCGAACACCTAGTGGCCTGTGTTGGGGGTGTGGACAGCCCGGACACCTGCAGAGAGACTGCCCACACCAGGAAGAGCAGGTGGAAGGACGAGTAAGGCCCGGCGTGGAGAGGGGCACGTCGGCGCCATTGCCACCATCCCCTCGAGTGACACTGCGCGCCGTCAGCCGGCGTATGGATGACGGCCTCGTCGCGGACGGTTGGGTGAGAAGGAAGCCGTGCCACGTGCTGGTGGACACTGGGGCAGCCGTGACCATCAAGCCAACTGGATATATGACCTGAAAGGTGCAGGATTAAATATTTTTTATTATTAGTGAGCTCACAGTGACGGAAGGAGAGATTAAGGTGAATGTCATCTCACATCAGTCAAGCATGAATGAGAGTCTAATGCAGCTACGCAAGAGGAAGACATTCCGATCGGAATGGCTGGATCTTCCAGAGTTCAAGGACTGGCTGAGTCCAGATCCTGACAGCCCATACAAGGCGCGCTGTTTAGCTTGCAAAACAAAACTGACTGCTGGAAAGAGTGAGCTGGAGAAACATGGGGCTGGAGCAAAGCATGCCAAGGCTGAGGAAATCTTCAAGATAATGTTGATAGAGCAGCAAGAAAGGGAGGAAGATAGTGAAAGTGATGATGATGATTCGGATGATTATGAACCACTTAAAACAGTTTCGACACAGACTAAAAGCAGTGGAGCAGAAATGTCTGACAGCAGTCACATGCTTCAAGAAAGTGAACAAGTAAAGCTATATCAACGTATTGTAGATTCTATAGATGATTTAACCTCTTCACTACATGAAAATGCAGAACGTTTAACAAAAAATCATGAGGTCCTGATGAGCATCATGGAACACTTGTCGCAACAGAAGTGAAGTCCTTGAAGTAAAACTGGTACAGTGAAAGGAGTTTTTTTTCAAAGAGGTCAGACCTGACGTGTCGAAGGGTTTTCCGACGAGGAAGCCAAGCCGACCGTACGAGCTGGTCACGGCATCTGGCGACACCTTGCCTGTGGAGAAGGAGGCCCTGCTGGAGATGACCTTGGGGCGGAGTGCCGTGCGTCTGTGGGTGTTCGTCGCGAAGGTAGCTGAGGAGGTGATTCTGGGACTGGATGCCCTCAGGAGCCACGATGCGACGGTCGACGTCGGCAGGAAGGTCCTGCGGCTCAACGGAGAAGAGGTTATACTCCGTCAGCCCGAAGAGCGTCTTGGAATCTGCAGGGTCGTCTTGAACGAAGACGTGGTTGTTCCCGCGAGGAGCGAGGTGATGGTGACGGCGCGACCAGAAGGCCAGACAGCAGGTTGGGTCCCGAGGCTGCAGGAGTACGACTTCACCTCGGAACATCGTAGAGGGAAGAGCCACGGTAACGCAGACGCCATGTCCCGAAGACCCTGTCCAGAAGAGTGCGGCCAGTGCACAAGAGTGAAAGAGAAGGAGCGTGCCGCAGCAGTCCGAGTAGTTGTGGCAGTGCCTGCTGAAGGCTGGGATAGCGCAGGCCTGAGGAGTGAGCAGCTGGCGGACGCAGACTTGGCGCCGCTCTTAAGGGAAGTGGAGGCAGGGACGAGACAAACCTGGGAGGGCATCGCACCGAGGAGTGCCACCTACAAGTCGTACTGGGCCCAATGGGACTCGTTGAGGACCAGAGAGGGCGTGCTGTTCCGGGTATGGGAATCACCCGATGGGAAGACGCAGAGAGGGCAGTTGGTACTTCCCCGGGTTAAGGTCCCGGAAGTCCTGGAAGAAGTGCACGCCGGTACTTCGGGAGGACACCTGGGAGCGAACCGAACGATTGACAAACTACGGCAGCGCTACTACTGGCTGAGGCTCCGAGCAGATGCTGAGAGATGGTGCCGTCAGTGTCACGAGTGCGCGGCGAGTCGCGGCCCCCAGACTAGGAGCCGGGGTCGCATGCAGCAGTACAACGTCGGAGCGCCATTCGAACGGATCGCCGTTGACATTGCTCCGGAAGTGAAACAGCCAGCGACCGAGTGTGTGCAGAACTTGGTGGACCATCTCCACGACGTGCACGAGATGGCTCAACAGAGCATCCAGAAGGCGAGCGACCGAATGAAGGCCAGGTATGACAGGCAACCCAACAGTCAAGGATTCCAGCAAGGTGACCTGGTCTGGTTGTACCGTCCTACCCGGACCAAGGGACGCTGCCCAAAGCTCCAGCAGCCATGGCAAGGACCGTACCGGGTGGTGAAAAGGATTAACGACGTGGTCTACCGCATCCAGAAGGTTCCCCAAGGGAAGATGTTGGTGGTACACCTGGATCGTCTAGCCCGCTATGATGGTGCTGTTCGGGACGACCAGCTTTGAGGAGGGAGCAGTGTCACCCAATTATCGGGAAGCACCACAAACAACAGCTGAGAAGGGACCGGAGGCCACGCCACATCACTCATTTGTCTCCTGTCACTAACTGAGGGGTGATTTAGGGAAATGTCACTTGTCCCTCGACGTTTCTCTCCCCTTCTCCTGTCCTCTGGAACGTTCGGGTGATTCGCGGAAAACCAGAGACTTCTAGAATAACAGGATATTCCTATAAAAGGGCTTCAATTAGGAGTCAGTCAGTCAGTCAGAGTTCGTGGTAATCAGCGTAAGAGTGCTAGTGTAAGGACGAGAAGACTGTGTGAGAGCATCGGAAGATTGTACGTAATTACGAGTGCAAGTGAATTGTAATTGTGTACATTACGTAATTCCGTGTAATTGGCAAGTGTTTAACTGTAAGTCGGTGGAAATAAAGAACATTTTTGAGTGGTGTAATTGGACTTTTCATTTCACAAACCCACAAAGTCACAATATCAACAGACAAAAGACTACCAATATTTGCATCACTGAACAAAAGACTGTTTTCAGTAAATTAAATGTCAGGTCAGCAGATAGCGTGAGTATAGAAAATTGTGTCAAAGAAACGTAAGTACTTAACTTGATGATCAAGCTGTATAGATCTCTGCTTCTTAAGTCGACGGATTTCCATTTGTAAGGCCAGTTTCCAAGAGGAGCTGAACTGAAATCCAGCATCAGGATTAAGTGTGCTCCTCTCGGATCAAATTGCCAAAGCCTCCTTAACTCTCTGTTCACAGTAACTGTTGCATCTTGCCAAGATGGTCGTCTTCTGAAAATTGGCTTTATGGTGTTATCAAAACAATGCTCTGCCAGTCCAGACTTCTCTGGTTGCATTAAACGAATGCTCCATTCATGTTCATTAATACTACTGCCACAACAGAGACAACAACATGGGTCAGTCTCACACATGTGAAGAGAGATTATATAAAAGTAGTGTTAGTTTTACTAGTATCGACTCATCTTAAGTACTAGTCGGCCAAGATAGGAATGCACTTGAAGGAGGGCAGCACTGTTTTGTATATTACATGAAGCTTAGGGAACTGCGTGAAGCGAGGGGAAGGCGATACTGGCAATGTACAGTTGCACAATTGAAACAGTACTCACCTGCTGATGTCTTCACGTTAATTCTCGGAAGTAGCACGTCCAGGAATGTTTGTCTCAGGTCCTTTATCTGCTGCATCCATGTGACTATTTCCTTCATCAGCTGTATCACTGTCACTGCATTCTTTCCCTTCAATATCCATATTCCTGAAATAACATTCATCACGACTGCAGTCTTCGTCATCATCATCGCTGCTCTCTAGACCCACGTTTATAATTTATCTTCAATTGCTTCCTCCATTAACCCATCTTGGCGCTTAAAAACTTCCTAAATTTTTTTCAAGTGTTTGCATGCTTCTATCCAATCATTTTGTGTAAATATGAGCTATGCAGATTGTTGTCATAGCTTTCAGATTACTCAAAGTAATCGATGATACGTTCTTTGCTGCAATCTTTTACTCAAAGTAATCGATGATACGTTCTTTGCTGCAATCTTTTGTTTAATTCAGATAATTCCAGATAAGCTCAATAGGGTTAAGGTCACAGTGGTATGGAGGAAGGCGTAAGACTGTAAAACCTCTTTGTTCCATTATTCTATCAAGCCAATAAACGGGGTTTTCTTTATTGATTTTCACTATCTCTAGAAATTCACTTTTTGTCAGTTGCGGATCACGTTCAATTTTCTTTTCTGTTAGCCAATGAATATTCTGTGCCTTTCGAGATGAAGTGTTAGAGGATTTATTATCCTGTACGGTATGTTAGGGTGCATTATTGACCACATCAATGCTTTCAGGTGGAATATTTGGTGTTAATTTCTCTTCTACTCACTTTTTATAATTTTGACTATTCATTTCATCATGGTAATCTGCTGATTTGGATTTTGAATCGTAAATCAATTCAGTTCCCTCAATAAATCCCATTGATCCCCCTGCCTGTACAACAATTGCTCTTTGACTAGCACTAGTATTAGTAAAAATACCTGGTACTTCCTCATGTTGCCAGCACTTCTTGACGGTATAGTGAGTATGAACCCAAGTCTCGTCTGTATAAACTACTGTTTTACGTGGTCCTTTTTTATTTAAACTAATAGCTCTTAAGTACTCTGCACGTTTTGCAACAATTTGTGGTTTCTCCATTAGCACAGATCGTTTGTTTTTGCATTTCTTAAACTGAAATCCCATTTCTCTTAAATTTTCCTAAATGTTTCTTTGCCACCCTGAAAGTTTATTTCTTCTTTAGCAAAGTTTAGTAGTTTTCTCAAAGTAGGAATTTCCTTTTTCTGTTCATAATACTCCAAAAATTTCCTACGCACAAGGCACTTATCAAAATCATCAAGAGATATGATTTTGTGTTATTTTTTATTTTTCCTCGGAGTTGTAACCTTAACCCCAGTCGCTGAAGCATTTTCGAAATCCTTTATTATGTTCATGATGGTTCTCCTAGATTTTAGCACTACTTTTGCTGCCCTAAGTGTTGCTTTTTCAAGGGGCATGAGGAACTTCCTCCTGTTTTTCTTATCTACAGAACTGTATAACTTGATATATATGTTTTTCATCAGAATGGGATAGTTTTACTGTGGTTTTTAACTTTGTTGGTGTCTCCATGATTAAACTCTTTACCAGCAGAAGCCACTTTTATTACGGGCACTGTAACTGCCACTACACTAAACTGCACAGAAGTAGGTTCAACGAAGCACCGTGTTGAACTGCACTACATTTGCACGTCACACTGGAAGTGTCTCAGTATTGTTGATGTCTGCATTATCGGAACTGTGCCTGCGGTACTCCGCCCACTTGTGACATATCTGTTTAGTAACGCTTCTCGCCGAGTGCATTCATATCGTGGCCGACTAATAAACACATCATTTTAGTATGTTTGCTATATAAAATAGTTTATTATATTTGTTGAAAGATACTATTGTTACAATATGTGATATTTCATTATAGGTGACTACTATTTCGTAAAATCTGTGAAAGGTCGACGTCAACTTGTGTACAATGGTTTTGTCT
Source organism: Mantis religiosa (assembly GCA_030765055.1). Classification (NCBI taxonomy): domain Eukaryota; kingdom Metazoa; phylum Arthropoda; class Insecta; order Mantodea; family Mantidae; genus Mantis; species Mantis religiosa. The sequence goes on from CM060947.1 coordinate 273,604,714, forward strand.
ACAACAGCTACAAGTATTATGGAAGAAGGACGTACTGGAGATGCTCACATATATTCCGAAGTGGATGCTGTAGTCGTATAGTTACCTTTGACAACGAATTACATGTAAACCCTGCAATACATAATCATAAATAATACTTTATTTGGATATTTTACAGGTACGATCAGTATTCAGTGTTTTGAACTATTATCATTTACAATGCAATCAAACATCTGTACCAACCATTGTTATCCACAACAATAGAAAATTAGGAGAACCTATTTCCTTGTTTATATATACACATATAATAATTTGTAACATAAAACTTCACTTATCGTATAAGAAATGATTATAATTCTTATAAATTCTCCAGGATCGAGATTTCATGTATATTCATACACATCTTCAGCTGGAAGAACAAAGCTGTCCCATAGTTACTAAACAATAGATGTTGAAATAATAATAATTAATTAATTAATTAAACTTTGTTATTTATAGGAAGTCTACTCATATTGATAATTACATAAAAAATAAAAGTATTAACCCTTTTTCACATAAATTTCCTGTTTTTAATAGTTTGATTAATAGATTAATAAATATACCCCTGAATAAAGAGCAATTTAATAAAGAATATAAGCATATTATTAATACTGCTTTAATTAGTGGTTTTAATAAAGAATTTATAAATAAAAAAATTGAAAAATTTAAATATCAAAATACTGTTAATGATATTTCTACCCTTGTCATTTGTATCCTTTAAATTATTTAGCAATAGATGCAATGTTACATAGAATGTTTTGCTGAAATTTCTTTTGTAATTAATTGAATTAGCTATGATGTATCACTTTTAACTGGTTTGAGTTATACAGTGTGATCCATATAAACCTGAACCATTTCAATAGGCCATAGTTCTCCTTTGAAGGCTCGTAGAATGTTGAAATTTGTTTTAATGATCTCAGTGACTCTGAGAGAATTGACAACACTGACAATTGTTGGCAGTTGAGAGTCATAACAGCAACATGCAGTACTCACTACGAGAGCGTGTTTACATTTTGAAAACATATTGGAAGACAAATTCCTTGGTAACAACACAACGGGAATTTCGAACATGATGTTCCGACAAAGACAACAATTTTATCGCTCGTAACAAAGCTGGAGACAACTGAGAGTGGAAAACATAGACTGTCATCTGTTACAGATGTTCGCAGAAGTCCATTGAATTCTCCAAACAAATTGTTGTGTCGATTGAGCTAGGAATATGGAACATGTCAAAGAGCTGCGACCTTATAGAGTTCATATGGTACAACTGAAAGAAGCACATTATGATAAACGAATCAGTTAGTGATTATATAGAAAACATGCATAATGAAATTTGACATACCGGCAATTTATTCTGTTTTTAGGTTTGTTTCGTCTTCAGATTTTGGTAATACAAAAAAAAAAAAAAAAAAACATAGTATCCTTGACGATGAAGTGTGTTGACTGACGATGCGAGCAAATGTTCGTTAAATTGATCTTAAAAAGAAGAAAGGAGTATTAACATCAACTTCTTAAGATAAGTCGAGATTCATTAACAAATATTTTTATTTGTATAAGAATCAGTTACTGTCGATGGTTTCAGGGTACTCTTATTCCACGTCCATAACGTGGTTTACAGATGAGGCATGGCTACATAAACACACAAAACACCAGATATTGTGCTGCTGTGATCCACGAAACTCCACTGCATGATGAAAATGTTGAAGTATAGTGCGCAGTATCAGTTTCCAGGACCATTGGTCCCATTTTCTTTGATACGACTGTAGACACTGAAGTTTATATGGGTATCTTCAAGACATTTGTTGAGCAGCTGGATGATATTGAATTCAGAGAAGGTTATTTCCAGCAAGATGGAGCAACATGCCTTACATCTACTGACATCATGGAACTTGTAAACAGTTTCTTTGATAATCGAATAAAATCTCAAAAGGGCTGTGGCTCTCCAGATCCCCTGACCTAACCTCACCGGGTTTTTTCTTGTGGGGATATCTAAAAAATAGAGTGTACAAGAATAGGCCACGGACAATTGATGTTTTCAAGGAATCCATTCAAACCGAAATAAGTAACATTGGCAAGGATACTCTCTGTAAAACTTGAGAGAATATGGTGAGACGAGTACAAACATGTATAGATGCTGGTGGAGGACACTTCCAACATTTTCTCTGAGATGTAAATAGTGTAGTGTTATCTACCAATTGTGTATTATATTCTCCCAAAGTTGTACGTGTGTCCTATTATTGTTTCAAAGGTTATGACCTATTGAAATGGTTCAGGTTTATATGGATCACACTGTAGGTACAATGTTGTAAGTAGTGTTATACTAAAGATTCTTTGTAATTGATTCACTTTAATTACTCATGCTATTTAAGTAAATGTTAAATTTCCTATGTTTTCTAATAAGAGGGAATAATAAAAGAAAGTATTAACAGTGAAATTTTCCTGTCAAATGCCACATCCTATTGTTAATTCCTTGAAAGTTCATACAAAATCTTTGAGGTAATTTATTGAAGTAGAAAATCATGAATAAATGTTATGCAGAAAATTCATTGCAAGTCTCAGAATTGGAGAATGAATAATGTAATTGGATTATGTATTACGACAGAGAAATTTTTGTTGTTACTGTTAAGGTAATTTGTTTCTTGAACCTGCAAGCATTACAGAGACCATTAATATTACATAAAAATTAATAAACAAAATAAAATGCTGTATATTTCCTACTGGTTTAGCTGTTTGGTGTTCAGCTGATTGTACGTTCTTATACTGAATTGCTACAGATGATAGAAGATTATAAAATGCAACAACTTTAAAACTGCAGTTCCAACTCTCAACACTTGTGTAATTATCTTTGTGCATTATTTGTAACAATCAAATGTATCCTAGTATTTACTTATTAAGAATTAAAACTGTGTTTGTTCTTTGTAATGGTTCCAAAATAAATTAAAATTGAATATTGTGGATAGTGGAACTATCCACATGAGAACAAATCAAATTTCAAAAAATAGGAACAAAGTATTCAATTTCGACATCCCCCAGAAAGATTTGTTCAGCAAGTTCCTTGAACCACCACCAGAGGAGACCTATGACAAAATATCATCAGATACACCAATGAGAACCAGTCAATGGCCAGTTGAGGATAGAGGCAAAGTCTCTGAAACATGTTCCGAAAAAATTTAAAAGTAAATGTTGTTTAGTGCCATTAATCGACTCCCTTTAAATTTAATAGTTTTAGTATTTTTATTTCTTGCACTTTGGTTATTTTGATGAAGTAAATAACACTCACCCAGGCACACATACACATATCCATTTTTCTTGATATATATAGTTTAGTTTATTACTGCAGAATTGATTATTTTAGATGTGAATATTTTTGTACATCTTTTTTACATATTACAACATATTGTGACTTTGTGGGTTGGTAGAATCAAAAGTTTTGTTTGCAGAAATTTAAAACATTCTTTATTGTAGTACACAGAAACTTTGTACAACCCTTGCAGCAGCAAAACGACATGACATTGACAAACAGCAGTCTTCAAGGTCGACTCAATGCTCTGCTGCATGTAAACAAACAAAAGAATTACTGTGGTACAGTTCAAATGTCCACTGTTGCAATAACAATCACACACCTCAATTCCACTGCACAACAAATGCCGCTCTAACACCTTGTGGGGCTTTTTATACCCAAGGCAGTGAGGTTCTTGCCTTTATTGCATATTTATTGTGGTACTCAGTATGTGTGACCAAAAGAAATAGTGTTGTCAGATGTTCAAGAATTCTTATAAACCAGAATTTCCATTTATTTTACATTTTACATTTGTACATTTATTGCACTGAACATGTAATTTATTCTAAATTTAATGTCATGGCAAAATTAGTACACTTTGTAGAATAGGTAAAGTTTTACAGGTTTCATTTTCAGGAAGTTGGGAAGTATGTTGAAGTTGTTTGAATACACATTTTAAATTAGACGTTTGAAACTGCCTGCATTACAGTATGAGGAGATGCTAACTCTGTCCAGCAACTCTAAATTATCAAACATTACCAGCACATGGCCACAAAGATGGCGGCGAGTGGAGTTTTAACAAGGCGTATGCACCAGAAAATAAGCGATAATAGTGGAAATAATTATGGCAATTCCGGTATAGAATGCAACATTTTAACTACAAACAACAGTGTAAGTGGTAAGAGTAAAGGTAAAGTGATGGATGGCAATGAAGTAAAAAAAAAGCAGAAAATCTCGCCCACGCTTGTAAACGACAGGCGGGAAACCGGCGATCGCGAAATTATAGCGTCACTCCACACAATAGTGGACATTCAAAATAAAGACTTGAAACGCGCTCAAGAGGAAATAAGAGCAATGAAGAAAGAAAACGATACTCTAAAGATACAGATGGCTCAACTCAGCGTAGAACTAGATCAAGCAATAACTCAGCTTAAGAAAAAAACGGAGTTATCCAACATTCAAACGTTGCGTGGACTCAAGTCTGTGCAAACGGCAGACATGTGCGAAGACATTCTGAACCAAATAAGAATAAGTTTCAGGAAACACAGTGCGGGGTACAGATATCAAATAGATTTGAAGCCCTTCATAATTGTAATGAGAGGAATATTGAATTAACAGGATTGCAAGACGGGAAGTGCGATGCGGACCGTGGTTGGCAGCAACCTAAACGATATGCAAAAGGCCACATAAACCCTTGGAAAAGGAATGAAATTGAAATTAGAAACAAATTTGCAAATCTATCTCCAATCAATCCGGAAAGATCAGTGACAGAGAACGGGAAGAAAGTGATAAGTGAAAGCTCGAATTTTAAAGCCAAATTAAACAAACACAAGGTGTTAATCCTTGCTGATAGTCACAGGAAACAAATCAGCAGTACTCAAACAGCAACTCACCCAGAGTTCTTGGTTGAGGTTTTTGTGAGATCTGGTGCTCCAATAAAGGAAGTAATGAAAAACTATGATACAATGTGTGAAAACCTAACCTCAAAGGACCACGTAATCATTATAGGAGGAGCTAACAATATTGCTTGTAATAATGTAGTGAAGGTGAAGAAAACCTTATTAAAGTGTGTACAGAATCTCAACCATACCAATGTTATAGTGGTAAATATTCCAAAGAGATTTGACTTAGAGGAAAATTCGTGTGTAAACAAAGCAGTGAACCAGTGTAATGAATCCATTAGGAAGATTGTGGGTACTTTCAAACATGTGAATCTAGTGGATATCAGTGACTTTGACCGTGATTTACATACACGCCATGGCTTGCATTTGAACTGGAAAGGAAAGGAGGAACTAGTCAACAGAATAGTGAACGCTATGAATGGGAAAGCCAGAACTTTTAGAAGATCTCTAATGGATGTAAGAAACAAAAGAGGAGCAGATGCAGCAAGAGATCACCGTTTATTGATGGCAAAATTCAAACTTAAAATTATAGCAGCAACAAACAAAATCCAGACAAGAAAAAGAAAGTTTAATATATAAAAATTGACACAAGAGGAGACAAGGAAAAATTTTAGTATTGAATAAATCGTTTTGATCTATTTACAAATGTTGAAGACATGGATATAGAACAGAATTGGAGAATATAAAGAATATATATATATATATATATATATATATATATATATATACAACAAGTGAAAATATAATTGGATTTCGAGAACAACAACAAAGGGAATGGATGTCAAAAGAAACATGGGAAGAAATAAAGAAAATAAAAGCTGCTAAAGCTCAAATAAATAGAAGCAAAACAAGACAAAAAAAGAAAGAAAGTTGTGATAAATATTTTGAGCTAGACAAAATTGTTAAAAAGAAAGTTAAGAGGGACAAAAGAAAGTGGATTGATGACCTTATTAGCCCAGAAGGCAGAAGAGGCCGAAAGAAAGGGGGACACAAAACAGGTTTACAATATTACAAGAAAATTATCAAAAAAAGGATTTAGAAAAAGTAAACCAATGAAAGATAGAACAGGAAATGTTATTTCATCAATGGAAGAATAACTAAAACATATAAACCCAGAAATACTTAAAGTAGATACGGAAACTACTATTAAATTACTATTACCACTAATGAAAAAAATATGGATAGAAGAAAAAATTCCAAAAGATTGGAAAGAAGGTCTGATTGTAAAGCTACCTAAGAAAGCTGACCCTACAGTGTGCAAAAGTTGGAGGGGTATTACTCTATTGAGTATACCGAGTAAAGTCCTATCCAGAATAATTTTAAATAGACTACAACTGAAAAAAACTAAAGAAAAATAGAATAAATGCAAAAATAAAAGAAGAACTTACTATAGTAACTGGGAAAATTGAGCAAGTGAAATCTTTTACATACTTGGGAAGTCAAGTTACTAAGGATGGAGGAGCAGATCAGGATGTCAAACAAAGAATAAAGAAAGCCAATGGAGCCTTTATACAACTATACCCAGTACTCAATACAAATGTTAAGTCAGTGCTATTATATGCATGTGAAACATGGAGAGTCACTTACAGTATCTCAAACTCACTACAAACTTTTATTAATAGATGTTTGAGAAGAATATGCAACATTAAGTGGCCAAATGAAGAGCTATGGAAAATCACTACACAATCTTCAGTTGAGAAGGAAATTAAAAGGAGGAGGTGGAACTGGATAGGACACAGCATCAGAAAAAAAAAAATGGGTCAATAGAGAAGGAAGTACTTGACTGGAATCCGCAAGGAGCACGAAAAATAGGTCGCCCAAGGATAACATGGAAAAGAACAGTTGTAGAAGTGACAGAAAAAGGGAAAACTTGGGCAGAAGTCAAGGCCATTGCAAGGAGTAGAGAAGAATGGAAATGTTTCATGGATGCCCTATGCCCCAAAAGGGACAAGAGGAATTAAGTCAAGTAAGTCAAGTGATACATAGATGGTGGAGACTGGTGATATTGGAAAGAAACGCTTCAGATGTACAAACTCCGCTTATGTGGTGACCAGTTTAGTTTTACTAGGCAACCCTTTGTGCAACCTTTAACAGTTTATATTGTTTCCTTTTCATCTTCTCTTCAGTATTCTTTTCTTACACCCTTCACTTTTCTGGGCCATTTTAATATTATTGCTTCCCTTAAACACTCCCCTATATTTGTACTCTCTCTTTCTTTTGTTCTGACCAACATTTTTATGACTACAAATTTATGATCCATTTTGTCCCACTTTTTCTCCTACAGTTTTTGCCTCTTTTAATTTTATAAATTAATGTACAATGTTTTCTCTTCCACCACACAAATTGCAAATTATTTTTTCAACTATCTCTTTTGCCTCTTAAATTATTGAACCCATTCTCATCCAAACAAATAATTTTCTTGATGTGTGTTTGGAGGAATTTAGTAACAGTGACGTCAAAATTAATATAAAAATTATTTGTGGTTGGTTTATTGACACTCGTCACTTACTTTTTCATATATTTATGAGAGACTAGTTTCAAAGGCCCTGGCCTCCATTTTCAATCTCTTCCCAACTGGCAACTGTTGTTATCTGCTCTCTCTGGTGGTGGAACTATGAACTTTTTTGTCAAATTATCTGCTGGCGGGATTTCAAAGTTCATTACGCGATCCTTATTTTTCCAGATGAATATGTTCTCCCATGTTGTCAATCTATTTTGGTTTATCACTCCTTTTAATAATTTTGGATTTGGATCAATGTCATGGTTTTCATTCCAAAAATGAAATGCTACTGCTGACTTATCTTCTTGTTTCAATCTGATATTTCTAAAGTGTTCTTTGACTTGGTTTTTAAATTTCTTTTTGTTTGACCTATGTAGCATTTTTCACAATTCTTGCAATTTATTTGGTATATTCCAGATTTGTTACCTGAAGGAATTTCATCTTTTGTTTTTGAATTTAGTAATTTTAAAATTGAGTATCTATTAGTAGGTGCCAAGATGATATTTTGTTCCTTGAATATCTTTTTAAATTTATTAAATGTTTTTGGATGATATGTGAATGAACTGAATATGCTGTTGCTTTCTTTTTCTTTAATAAATGTGGTTGTTTCCTTAATGGTTTTCTTTAGTTTAGATTTTCTAATTTTCTTCAACACCAAACTTTTGTTGTATCCGTTTTCTTCTGCTATGTGTATTATTGCTTTTTGTTCCTTGAAATATTCTTCTTTTTCCATGGGTATGTTGACTAGTCTGTGTGTAAGGCTGTTTATTATTGCATGTTTATGCGTAATTGGGTTGTGGCTATTATTTTTTATATAATTTTCTGAATGTGTTGGCTTCCTGTAAATTCCAAATTTTATTTTTGTATCATTCCTGATGATATTTAGATCCAAGAAAGGTAGTTGTCCATTGATTTCCTTTTCTATTGTGAATTTGATAGTCCTTTCTTGCAGATTGAGTAATTTTAATGCATCATCTAAATGTTTACTTGGTACAATTGCAAAGATGTCGTCAACATATCTATACCAAACCTTGAAGATCAATGGGAAGGACTTTTTAATTTGTGTTTCAAATGCACTCATAAATAAGTTAGCCAAAAAAGGTGAAAGTGGATTGCCCATTGATAGTCCTGATTTCTGCTTGTAGTGTTTTCCATTAAAGCTAAAGAAGTTTTGTTCAATGCATATTTTTGTTAGAGAAATATATTCTTCTGCTTCTATTGCTTCCATATCAATTGTAGCTAGCCATTTTTTTAACACAGTCTGCAATTTTTCTGTTGGTATGCTTGGAAATAAAGATGTGACATCAAATGAAACCAGTCTGTCATTTTTGTCCAAATTTATATCTTTGATTTTTTCTACTAAATCTAAAGAGTTTCTTAAATTTGCACTTTCAAATTTTGGAAAACTATTAAATTTACTTAGTAACCATTTGGCCAAATTATATGTGGGGGCATTTATGCTACTAGTAATAGGTCTCATGCCTTTCCCTGTTTTATGAATTTTTGGCAGCCCATATACTCTTGGTAATGTTGGATTATCTACTTTAATTTTGTGCAATTCTTTTTTGTTGATTATTTTGCTCTCTTTTAGCGTTTTATTTGTGGTTTCAATGCAGTACTTTAATGGATTAGTTTCTACTTTTTGGTAATTACTGTCTTCTAACAAATCTTCCATCCTCTTTGTGTATTCTTCTTTTTCCAGAATTACTAGTTTATTTCCCTTGTCTGCTTTAGTATAAATAACCGGTTTCTTTTTAAGAGCTTTTATGATTTGGTTACTAAAATTCTTTTTCTTTTCATTTTTAATCTCTTCTACTATTTTGGAGCATTTGTTTTTTACTGTGTTTTTACTTTCTTCATTAAGTGTTTGTGTAGCAATTTGGATGTCAGCAATGTAATCTTCAATTTGGTTGGAATAATCTACACATGTCTTTAAACCTAGATTCAGCATATTCAGTTCTGTTTTTGTAAAATTTTGGTTTGATAGGTTTACCACATTGTTTAGATGATCTTTTAGGTTATGTTTGTCTTTTTGATTTATCTTTTTAAAAGTGCCTGCTTTCTGGCATAAATTTTTTAATTTATTCTTTAACTTTGCTGTTTTTGTCTTCATTTTTCTATTAAGATATGCTAATAAATTGTTTTCAAAATTTTCCCAAAATATACTTCCTAATTGTTTGGTAAGTTTTTGATGCAAATTGTACAATTTTATTTCTAGCGTGTTTTTATTGCTATAGTGTTTATTCTTTTCTACAATTAATACTTTTCTCTCTGCTGCTTTTTGTTGTCTACTATTTTTATCAAATTTTACTACTTTTCTTACGAAATTCGGTACTACTTTTTTCTTGATACATAAATTTATAAATCTTATGTCCGCTGCAATTTTTCTTCTTTTTTCCTGTAATTTTTCGAAAAGTTTTATATCCTGTTTGATTTCAATTGATAAACGTCCAAATCCTACCTTGTTGATGGTATCCATGTTCCTTGTTCCACACTTTAACTCCATTTGGTTATTCCTCAAGACTTATTTGCCTATACTTGATGTGTGTTTGGAGGAATTTAGTAACAGTGACGTCAAAATTAATATAAAAATTATTTGTGGTTGTTTTATTGACACTCGTCACTTACTTTTTCATATATTTATGAGAGACTAGTTTCAAAGGCCCTGGCCTCCATTTTCAATCTCTTCCCAACTGGCAACTGTTGTTATCTGCTCTCTCTGGTGGTGGAACTATGAACTTTTTTGTCAAATTATCTGCTGGCGGGATTTCAAAGTTCATTACGCGATCCTTATTTTTCCAGATGAATATGTTCTCCCATGTTGTCAATCTATTTTGGTTTATCACTCCTTTTAATAATTTTGGATTTGGATCAATGTCATGGTTTTCATTCCAAAAATGAAATGCTACTGCTGACTAATATGCTGAATCTAGGTTTAAAGACATGTGTAGATTATTCCAACCAAATTGAAGATTAAATTGCTGACATCCAAATTGCTACACAAACACTTAATGAAGAAAGTAAAAACACAGTAAAAAACAAATGCTCCAAAATAGTAGAAGAGATTAAAAATGAAAAGAAAAAGAATTTTAGTAACCAAATCATAAAAGCTCTTAAAAAGAAACCGGTTATTTATACTAAAGCAGACAAGGGAAATAAACTAGTAATTCTGGAAAAAGAAGAATACACAAAGAGGATGGAAGATTTGTTAGAAGACAGTAATTACCAAAAAGTAGAAACTAATCCATTAAAGTACTGCATTGAAACCACAAATAAAACGCTAAAAGAGAGCAAAATAATCAACAAAAAAGAATTGCACAAAATTAAAGTAGATAATCCAACATTACCAAGAGTATATGGGCTGCCAAAAATTCATAAAACAGGGAAAGGCATGAGACCTATTACTAGTAGCATAAATGCCCCCACATATAATTTGGCCAAATGGTTACTAAGTAAATTTAATAGTTTTCCAAAATTTGAAAGTGCAAATTTAAGAAACTCTTTAGATTTAGTAGAAAAAATCAAAGATATAAATTTGGACAAAAATGACAGACTGGTTTCATTTGATGTCACATCTTTATTTCCAAGCATACCAACAGAAAAATTGCAGACTGTGTTAAAAAAATGGCTAGCTACAATTGATATGGAAGCAATAGAAGCAGAAGAATATATTTCTCTAACAAAAATATGCATTGAACAAAACTTCTTTAGCTTTAATGGAAAACACTACAAGCAGAAATCAGGACTATCAATGGGCAATCCACTTTCACCTTTTTTGGCTAACTTATTTATGAGTGCATTTGAAACACAAATTAAAAAGTCCTTCCCATTGATCTTCAAGGTTTGGTATAGATATGTTGACGACATCTTTGCAATTGTACCAAGTAAACATTTAGATGATGCATTAAAATTACTCAATCTGCAAGAAAGGACTATCAAATTCACAATAGAAAAGGAAATCAATGGACAACTACCTTTCTTGGATCTAAATATCATCAGGAATGATACAAAAATAAAATTTGGAATTTACAGGAAGCCAACACATTCAGAAAATTATATAAAAAATAATAGCCACAACCCAATTACACATAAACATGCAATAATAAACAGCCTTACACACAGACTAGTCAACATACCCATGGAAAAAGAAGAATATTTCAAGGAACAAAAAGCAATAATACACATAGCAGAAGAAAACGGATACAACAAAAGTTTGGTGTTGAAGAAAATTAGAAAATCTAAACTAAAGAAAACCATTAAGGAAACAACCACATTTATTAAAGAAAAAGAAAGCAACAGCATATTCAGTTCATTCACATATCATCCAAAAACATTTAATAAATTTAAAAAGATATTCAAGGAACAAAATATCATCTTGGCACCTACTAATAGATACTCAATTTTAAAATTACTAAATTCAAAAACAAAAGATGAAATTCCTTCACGTAACAAATCTGGAATATACCAAATAAATTGCAAGAATTGTGAAAAATGCTACATAGGTCAAACAAAAAGAAATTTAAAAACCAGAGTCAAAGAACACTTTAGAAACATCAGATTGAAACAAGAAGACAAGTCAGCAGTAGCATTTCATTTTTGGAATGAAAACCATGACATTGATCCAAATCCAAAATTATTAAAAGGAGTGATAAACCAAAATAGATTGACAACATGGGAGAACATATTCATCTGGAAAAATAAGGATCGCGTAATGAACTTTGAAATCCCGCCAGCAGATAATTTGACAAAAAAGTTCATAGTTCCACCACCAGAGAGAGCAGATAACAACAGTTGCCAGTTGGGAAGAGATTGAAAATGGAGGCCAGGGCCTTTGAAACTAGTCTCTCATAAATATATGAAAAAGTAAGTGACGAGTGTCAATAAACCAACCACAAATAATTTTTATATTAAAATAATTTTCTTTTTCCAGCCTGTTTAAATGGTCTATCTGACCTTCTCTTCTCCAGTTTCTTTTTATTATTTCAGGTCCTATTTTACCAGTTACCAATTATCTAACGTTAACATTGTTCTTCTTTTTAAGTCTCCATATGTTTCCCGTTCCTATTTTCTTTGTAGTTTTCTCTGTCCCTGCCCAATAGCTATTTGTGCTCACCAAACTCTTTTCCTACTTCACGCATATCTTTAAAATTTCTCAATTTTCATTCATCTAACATCTGAACAAAACTATTATGATTTTCTATAATCATTTGTTTATTTTCTTCCAAGCTCTATGAAAGCTACCTCTGTTGGTGCTATATTTCATAAATCTTTAGAAAACATTCTGTATATATATATACATAATCATTACAAAGCACAGTAAGAAAGTTAATTCTGTAGATAATTGTGCTACTACAAAAATTAATATACATATTTAGATGTGGTCATTCCAAAATTTCAAAAATGTTAATTTTCTTGATCTTTTTTTGTAAATTTGTTCACTTCTGCTTTATGTGAACTATTTAATGGTTCTTTGAATGTTTAGATTTGTGTTAAATATGAAATTGTATTTACTGTTTTCAGTGATATATAATTACGAGCGTCTTCTTCTTATTCTTTTTTTTTTTTTTTTTCAACCTCCGAGACTATAAATAAAAGTCAAGTTCATAGAAAACAATTATTTTATCACCAAAAGTTTTGTACGCTTATGGTTACATAATCACCAAAAAGATTGGGACAAGCTTTGCGATATTCTCTGCAGGAAACGTTGCTGTCAATGATTTCAAATGAGTATTTAAGTTCTTTTGAAAATGCATCCATTGTTGATTGTTGCTTTGTTTCCGGAGTGTCCGGTGTCGTATTGGATCCAAGTTTTATCTCCAGTAACAATTGATTTCAAAAAGTTCTTTCCTTCATCGTGAAAATGATGAAGGAAATTAAAAGCTGATTGATTTGATTTGATTTGATTTATTGATTCATCCATTAAAACATGTACATGTTATAGGACACGTCAAATTAAAAACTAAGTACAATATTTATAATTAAGGTAGCTAACTAAATATTTACAAATTTAAAAATTCATCCACGCTGTAGAAGCTATTGGCTCTAAGGAAGTTTAATAACAATTTCTTAAATTGATGTTGTGATTCAATCTTTTTTATAGATTCAGGTAGCTTATTGTAAAGACGTAAGCCAGCATATGTGAAACTATTTTCATACATCTTTGTTTTGTGTGACTTCACAAATAAATTATTCTTTGTTCTAGTGTTGTGTATATGAATTTCAGAATTTGTTTTGAATAAACTTAGGCTTGCCTTCATATGTACAAGAGTTTCATATATGTATATACCTGGCAGAGGTAAGATACCTAATTTACTGAAGTATGGCTTACAACTAGTTGTGCTTGAGACATATGCTATGATTCTAATTATTTTCTTTTGGTATCTGAATGCTTTTATACTGTCTTTAGAATTTGCCCAAAAAATTATACCATACGCCAACAAACTGTGAATATATGAAAAGTACACTATTCTCCGAACTTTCAAGCTTGACATGCCTGTAATCGCCCTCATTAAGAAACACATTTTACTAAGCTTTTTCGTCAATGCCTCTATGTGAGTTTCCCAATTTAAATTTTCATCTAGTATTAGTCCCAGAAATTTGATAGTTTGTACGTAATTTTGGATACAATTGACTTCCACTCATTTTATTATAGAAGCTTAGGGCTGCTGTTTTCTCCTTACTCAATATTAACATATTGGCACTAAACCATTTTTTAATATATTTTAGATTATTTTCAATATGTACATCTGCCCCTTCCTTATTCACCCCTTTGATAAAAATATTTGTATCATCTGCAAAAAAGTGTAACATTTATATTGGTTCTGTTTTCTACAATCTGATATCACAATCTTGTCCCAATCTTTTCGGTGATTATGTTGAAAAGTAACCATATGTGTACAAAATTTTGGTAATAAAATAATTGTTTTCTATGAACTTGTTTTTTATTTATAGCCTGTCGGAGGTTGAAAAAAGACCCTTGTAGTTGGTTCAAAACTTTCTATGGCTACGGAAATAATTTCTGTTGCTATAAAATGTAATCAGAGTGTTAAATGAAGGTTAAGGTTTGCTATGGAACATTTTCCATACCATCTCAAGCAATTAATGAGAAAATATGTAATCCTTCAGTGTTATAATTATTAAAGACTTGTATGATATATAGGTTATGTTTGTATAATATTAACATTTTTTCATGCCTTCTTGTTTTTTACTGTATAATGTGTAATGTTTTATTAGCCATCCTGCATTATGTAACCCTTAAAAATAGCAAATCATTTTGTAAAAAAAATAAAATGTTTATTTGAATTTGGTGACTCCAAAATTGTTGAAATGTTGAACTTTGATATCTTGTACACTTGTAAAAGTTAAAAATAATTTAAATCTGTAGATTTGTAATGAATGTAAACCTGTATTTACTGTCCTCACAGGCCCATCATTCATTTTGTTCTTAAATTCTGGTGCAGCAGTGCTAAACTATTATTTTTATTGCTGAAAGTTTCATCAGAGAAAATAATGTTTAAAGCTTTGGCTCTTCTTAATAATAAATGAGTGTGGTTTTGTACAGCCTTAGTAGTTCTTGGTCACCAAGTTACAAAATCCTCAAGTTTTCATCTGTTTTTGCTACATAGATTGTTATTAGAGCTATGTATTTTTATATGATTCATGGAAACAACAAATAAAGTTGATTGAATATTATTACCTCTTTGTACATTGCTTACCCTTTGATTGTGAAGAAAATAATTTTATTTCAATGGATATAACTAGTGAACTGTTTACTACCAACAAAACAACTGTCAAAAGTCCTGATACCAGTTGTTGAGACTTATACATTGATTAATTTGTTGCCTTTTATTGCACAGACCAAACAATTTATTATTATTGATTGTAAGTAAAACTTAAAATTATTATTTTTCTGGTTCAAATCCCGGCTATGGCATTGAATTTTTCACGTTGACTCTATCTATCAAAAACCTTAGCTTATATATGGCTATTGTGAAGAAATTATTAATTAACTAAAATAATAAGAGTTAAAATGATGAAGACTCAAGTACTTACTATAGTAAGTTGCCACAAACGGTGTACCTTGGATGCAAGAGACTCTAGTGGTTTACCGGGGAAATATACGAGCCAAATGGAGAATTTAATGTCATGATGGCAAGTTGGCCATGGTAGCTCAATGGTTTAGAGCAACTGGACGGAAACCAGGAGATCCAGGGTTCAAATCCCGGCCATGGCATTGAATTTTTCATGTTGACTGTATCAAAAACCTTAGCTTATATACGGCTAGTGTGAAGAAATGATTAATTTCCATCAATTAACTAAAATAACAACACAAGTTGTACTGAACTCACAATGCTTACTTACCTACACTTTCATTTTTTATAAAAATATGAACTTGTCTCTTTCTGTGGCACCGTCTTTTTTATGCCTCTGTTGCAACTTGCACTGCTCATAGCTTCTTGACGCTCACTAAACCTATTGCTTGGAGTCTGACACTAATACTCACTGCTTCCCAATTCTCAGACAACTAACACTGCTCTGGCTGACCAACTCAGTACGCAACTGAACTGTGAGGCTGCCTTGTTGGTGAGTCGTGGAAGAAATGTTCTGGGAACCAAAGTTTCTCAAAAGCATAGATAGAACATTCTGGAAGTTGATTTTTCTAGATTTTCCAAAATCAAAAGGTCTGAAACACCAATGCAGCACAGCAAAGACATGTACTTCTGGCTTGTGATGTCAACCAATGGCTATCTTCGAATGTTCCATTTTTCTACTCTCAGTGGCAAATAACAAAGGTGGGGGGATGGGGTGACTGACACTTAATTCCCTTTATAGTAGGCATCCGCAGTTTCTGTAACCTGCTTATATAGAAATAAGATTAGCCATTGCCCTTCATTCTTATAATTACTGCACACCTGGAAAATAATAATAATAATAATGATAAACATGGTGCTGGGGCGGGTTTTCTCTGGGATCTCCGGTTTCCCCCGCCATCTCATTCCACTGGTGCTCCATCTTCATCTCATGTATCATCAGTGTCATCGCCTGTGGTGCCGTATGTAGTAAAAGCGAGTGTTAAACACTACACATTTAATAATAATAATAATAATAATAATAATAATAATAATAATAATAATAATAATAATAATAATAATAATAATAATAATAATAATAATAATAATAATAATATTATTATTATTATTATTATTATTATTATTATTATTATTATTATTATTATTATTATTATTATTATTATTATTATTATTATTATTATTATTATTATTATTATTATTATTATTATTATTATAATTATAATTATTGCTACTATTACAAAAATACGGCTTGCATATTTGTATATATTTAATTAAAATATAACAACAACCTTTAAAGGGAACCACTCTCCTTAGTCGCTGGGTTGTAACCATTAGCCAACAAAAGGCGACCCACATAAACAGGGCGAAAGACATTGTAGCCAGTCTTCTGGTTCGTTTAATTCCTGCAGATACATACCTTTATAAACTCAAACCTCAGAGTAATGCTGCCTTTGACAGAGGACTTAGCAGAGGTGAAAAAAACAAGTGCTTTCCTTTATCTGCTAATACGGTTACTTGAAAGAGTCAGTTAAAAATAGTGACCTTTGCTCCTGAGTGTTTCCCAACGGTTTCAAGTAACTTAACAGTTGTAATTTTCGAAATAATATCTCTATTTAAATTGTAAAATTAAGTAATTCAGTTAAAGTTCAGAGTTTCCAGACAAAGAAGTTATAAATCTGTATTCCAGTAAGCCTATGTTTTACTGTTACCACGCTTGCATATATGAAATGTCTTAGTTTACACTTATCAAAAACTAAATTGCCTTAAAATAAATTCTAAATGCACTTTTAAGTTTAATAACACAGAATACAACATTATATACAGAATATGTTAATATAACAGGCTTAAAAATATATCATTTTACAAAGAGCACTTAAATTTATTTTTAAATGTAAGTTGATGAGCCTTTTGAATAAATTTCTTTTTCTATAGGGACCAGCTTTTTCAAACAGATGTAATAAATAATATGACTTCGTGGGTTTGTAGAATTAAAAGTCCAATTTGCAGAAATTCAAATTGTTCTTTATATGCGTAGAAATACACTCACAGTAGCAGTATTACATCACATACACAATCACATTCTACCAAGGTCGATGACCTCAACAACACCTGTTTACAACATCAGCTCTCGTTACAACATCTGTTCACAACTGTTTACTCTCCTGTTTACGACTGACTCATCACTAGCCACTTCTTCTTTTTGTACACCCATTCATGAATTCCAGACTGTTCTGTAACAATCATGAAATGAACACTCTCCATCAATCTAGATGTTACTAGAATGTTCCAATTACCTCACTTATCTGTGTCGGTAAGTCTTTTATCTCACGCTATCTTTATCTGTTTTTGCCAGCTCTTTATTTCCTCACTGTCTACCGATCAGCTCCTTTGTGTAAACAGGCCGCGCAAATTCTTTTTGCACGTACGCTGCCAGTCATAAAAAAGGGATTCGAGACAATAATGACTACAACTGCTATTATTTTGTAAATTGTATGTTGTAAAATATTGTAAGTAGAATGTTGGCAATTCTAACAATGTTCATTTTTATGTGTAATTTTACTGCGCAAAATTTGAAGTCATTAATAGCATCGCTGATGGAGCGAGTTTATATACGATTCCCCTAGCGAATGGCGATCGTATTTGATGTGCTGACAGCAGCTTTGAAGTCTCTCTCTACCGGCAGGTAAATATACTATTTGAGAGGTGGGTCTACCCGCGTAATATAAAGGTGCATAATATCGCCTGGTGCGTAGATACGATAACTGTTTATAAAAAACTATATATTGCAATGCAATGCACTGTAACGCTAATTATGCAGCCATAAAGTATACCATGAAGAATATACGAAATGATAAGTAAGTGAACACTTATTTCACAATGAACATCTGTTTTTATATAAAAATTATTTGTGGTTGGTTTATTGACAAAATAAAAACATGTACATACATACACATAACACAAGAACAAAACAAAATTATTTCTTAAACAGATTAAGAGGAACATTAAGTAACAAAAATATAGAAAATAAATCTAAAGAATTGTACAATCATTTACCGAATCAAATAAAACAGATAACAGAAGAAAAATATAAACTTAAAGCAATTAAAAAGTACCTCGTAGAAAACTCATTCTACTCTATAGATGAGTATAAAAGATTAAATAAAGCTTAAATAGTAAAGGTACCCCCTGCTTATTTTATTATATTTTATTATTTTAATATTGTTATGTACAGATTGTATTTATTAAACCTGTTGACGTATCCTATGTAATTGGATCATATGGATGAAAAATGAAATGAAATGTTATAGTAGACATATATGCATATTGTAACCTGTCACATAAAATAGAAATATTTCAATTTGATCTCAATTCTTTTCTATCACCCACAGTTTTCTCACAATGTAACTTCATTACAAATCAGAAAATTAGTAAAACATGTTTTAGGAATGAAAAAGAAATTAGTGTTACAATATGTACAAAGCCATTATCCAAGTCTAAACAAGAAAATATCTCTAGTACATAGTCTTATGTGTCAAAGTTCTTATATTTCCTTTCTCTCTTCCCCTTAAACACTGTCTGTATTACGAGAAGGTATGCTTGAGACCTCTCTGTCATAACATTATTTATTGCTTCTAGATTCCGACCAGTCACTTTATAGCGTCTAGTGTCTCTCTTGTTGCGAGTAACTGATCCTGAATCTTGGAAATGTTTGGTGCACCTATTGGTTTTTAAAGACATAAGGATACCAACATTAATAGACATTTTAATTAAGCGTGAGAATGACAAAAAATTTATATCACATATTGATAAAACGTAAGACGTTTATGTGACAAACAAAAGTACGTCAATTTGACGGTACCTGGACACTTTTGACAACATTCTGCTCCGAGGGACTTGTCTGAATGCTGGATAGCGTTGTATAAACTCCTCTATGCAGCAGTTTAAATTATATTTGTATGTCACTGGTACAAAAGTAGCATTTAACCATAGAGATGCAGTAGTCTGTTCATATCCAAGGGAAGCTGGTTGTATTAGTTGCCAGCACAACCACACTCAGAGCGCTGTAATTTGCTTACTGTTCCACAAAAATTATCACTTCTCCATAGAGGGCACCATAACTTCAAGATGTCTTGACCAGTCAACTATAATGTCATTCTTGCTCAATCGGATGGCAGGAAATAACAAATAAAAATGAACACCGTGTATATCATGTACTGATGATGTACAAATGACATGAAATTTGAATTTGAAGAAAACTGGCTTAATACTAACAGAGGCAAGTTGCAGCTAATGAGGCCATTGATTTCACACAAGGAGTTCAGGAAGCTAATCTGGAGCAAAATATGTATTCAAATTCAAATTCTATTGCATCTATGGATCATGTATACATAATATAGAATTAATAGGATATGATTTACATTATTGTGTTAAATGGTGCTGAGCATCTACAATGCTATCATTAACTCTCTTTCTCTCCAATATTTTCCAGATATTACAATTGAATTTGGATGAAAGAGCTGGACATTTGTTGAAGGTGATTTGATTTATATCTTGACTTACAATATTGTGGTGTGTAGCAATATTTACATGTTTGAAGATATTTGTCATTGGAGTACTCACAAGGGAATTATCACTATACTCACACCTGTACGTACTTGATTGTTTGATGGTATTATCTCTGCTCTGTGTGCGACCTGTGTGTGGAGTATAGCTGGAAGTAGCCGATGAGTCCAGAATAGTAGGAACAAGAGAGATTGTAAAAATTAATTATTAACTCAATTAATTATTAAGTTTATTAAACTCTATAGGGTCTTCTCGTCCCTTAATAATATTTAAGTATTTTTACTTAAATTCTAAATTCAATTTCAATTAACATAAAACAGTATTTACCTGTCTACCCGTGATGGGTAGCAGCGCTGTCATCAAGTTTCAGTGCTTAGGGGTATGTATATGTATATATTTTATTGACTGCAATTGGGTACTACCCGGTGGCAGAGTTAAGAATACAGATCAAATTACAAATACTAGATTTACAACAATAACACAGTAAACAATACAAACATGATATTATTTTACTTTAGTCACTTAAAACATATCTAATTACTTCTCTATTTACATATTATATACCATTATAATTCAAAAGATAAACTATAAACCATCTAGATTTTTTCTAAATTTCTTCAGCGACAGGGGACAGCCCTGAAAGACTGCTACAGGCAATTCATTCCATTCTTCAATGGTTCTATTAACAAAAGAAAATTTTCCTACGTCGGTTCTGTATCTTCTACCCTTAATTTTATACCTATGATCGTTTCGTCCATAATAATCCGGATTATCTAACCTTACACTAACGTCCACCCATGCCTTTACACCAGCATTAGCTTTGAATAACGCTACCAACCTATGTTTTTTACGCCTAATTCTTAATTCCTCCCATTTAGTCTCATCTCCTTTTATAGGCCCAAAATACTTGCCTCTTTTTATGAATTTTATTGCCCTCTTCTGTATTTTTTCAAATGGATCGATTTGGTTAGCTCTATACGGGTCCCAGCATGCTACTCCATATTCCATAACCGGCCGCACTGAGGCCTTGTAGGCAATTTCCCTGGACCTAGCGCTCCCCTTTTTCAATATTCTCATTACGAAATGTAATGCCTTCCACGCATTCCTAGATGTGGAATTTACTTGTTCGTCCCATCCAGCATTACTTGCCAGGTACACTCCCAAGTATTTGCAGCTGTCCACCTGTGGAATTAGCACCCCTCCCATGTGATAGTTAACAATAATTTTGCCCTTAGTTCTACTAAAAACAATGGACTTACTTTTCTTGGCATTAATTGTCATTAATTGACATTTTGTTAGCCGCAGCCCAATTACAGATTTCATTTAAATCATCCTGAAGAGCTGTTTCATGCACTGTATTCTGAATTTTATTATAAATGATACAATCGTCTGCAAACAACCTTATCTGGCAGTTAATATTAACAGCAATGTCATTAACAAAAATGAGAAACAGTAAAGGTCCTAGTACTGAGCCTTGTGGCACACCCGAACTTACAGTTCCACTATCGGACAGCTCTTTACCTACTTTAACTTTTTGCGTTCTCCCTTTCAAAAAATGTTTAACCCATAATACTACGCGTTTGTCAATTCCTGTATTAGCTAGCTTACAAATAAGTAAACTATGTGGTACTACATCAAAAGCTTTAGAAAAGTCAATTACCACTGCATCAGTTCTTCCCCCTGCATCTACCTCATCTGCTAAATCTTGAAATAATGAAGTAATTTGACTTTCACACGAATACCCAGGTCTAAATCCATGTTGCGCTTCATTAAACCACTTTTTATTTTCTAACTCCTCTCGTATATATTCTGCAATTAAATGCTCCGTTAATTTACATACTACTGAAGTTAGACTAACTGGCCGATAATTATTTATTTCTGTTTTATTACCCCCTTTATAAATCGGAACTATAATAGCTGTTTTCCAGTCTTCCAGTAAGGCACAGTTGTTAATTGACATGTTGAACAAGAGCATTAGATAGGGAATCATGGCTTCACCCCCAAGCTTTAATATTTCAGTAGGTATATTATCTGGTCCCCTTGATTTTCGGTTTTGCAGCATCTTAATCCTTTTGCGTAATTTGGGCGCCATTATTTGAAAAATCGTTTCTCCACTCTCCCCAATTTCCTGTTCAGAACTATCGTTGGATTTAAGAAAAACCGATACAAAATGCGAATTTAATATATTAGCTTTGTCCCTATCACTTAATACATCTATCCCATTAACGTTAAAATCTGGTATGTTCTCGTTATTTCCCCTGCGTCTTTTTACATAATTGTAAAATGATCTCCAACAATTATTTGTCCCGTTAAAAACGTTATCTAAGAATCGTTCCTGTGCTTGCAACTTTTCGTCTTGTAATTGTTTAGCTAATTCTTTAAATTTGTTAAGATGCCATTCTGATATCTTCCTTTTATTATAAGCGTGCCTTGTCTTTCTTTTAAGCTTCCTAATACATTTTGTATAAAATTCTGGATCCGCTTTATGTTTAATAACTTTAAAAGGTACGTGTTCTCTAATTGTTTCCAGGATAAGTGTTTTGAAATTAACCCATGCTTCATTTACACTAGTGGCAGATTTTACAAATATCCCATATTTTTCCCGGAGAAATGTTTGGATAGACTCCCCGTTCGCCCTATGGAAATCCCAACTAATTACTTGTTCCGTTTCAAACCGGTTTGTCTGCCATTTCCAGTTTAGGTCTAATTGCACACACTGATGGTCACTTATACCTGGCAGGACATCGCATGCAGAGAACAATGACTCAGGTTTGCATAAAAATACGTCCAGTAATGCTGATTGTCGAGTAACAGTTTTCACTACTTGAAATAACCCCTGCTCCCAAACCAGAAAGTTAACGAGCTTTTGAGCTTCACCTCCTATTAACTGTCCGTCCCAGTTTACATTTGGCAGATTTAGATCCCCTGCTAATATAACATTTTTTTCCCCTTCGGAAGAGATTTTCTCCACTAGTTTATGAAGTGTAGCATAATCAGTTTCTCCAGGTGGTCTATAGCAAGCTATTATTGTTAAATTATTCCCTTTGTTTGCTTGATCAATAATTTCGATTGCCATAATCTCAACCTCTTCTTCTACCCATAATGCTTTGCTGTTTAGCTCTGATTTAGCGCAAATAAAGATTCCCCCTCCCCTTCCATCCCTGTCCCTCCTAAACACCCTGTAATCTGTTCTGAATACTTCTGAATCATTAATGTCAATATTCAGCCATGATTCGGTACCTATAATAACACTTGGATTGCATATTTCTACTAAATTCCAAAATTCAACAATTTTATTCATAATACTACGGCAATTTACCTGTAGCAGCCTTAAGGAATCAGCCCCTACCTGAAAGTCTACGTTTTCCTGAAGTTGGTGTCATTGCTGCCCTTGCTGCTCGTTGCTGTCAGCCCACTTCGTCACCCTGGCAAACAAAGCTGCCAGCTTTGACGATCCTCTTCGGTTCAAGTGTACTCCATCCCGTCCATAGTCCCAGTCTTCAATCCACGAATTCGGGTCTAGAAACTGAGCACCCAGTCGCTCTGCTACCCATGAAAAGGCTTCATTTACCTGCATCACCTTTCTCCAGCTGGAGTCGCGTCGTCTTAGTACTCCACTGACGACTATTTTTGCTGAAGGAAACAGCATGTATGAGGACAGTGATAGTTCTTTTGTCAAAAGATTAACACTAGATTGGTTAGCGCACCCTAACTGCATTCATATACCAAACTGCATAGTTAACGCTTATGGACAGAAACATCAAAAGATTCAGGGATACATGTTTTGTATTCATCAGACAGTATTTTTACAAATACATTATCATAATACAGCAGTCTCAGTTATCCGACCTTCAGTAAACCAACATTCCATATTATCCAACATACTCTCACCAGTATGTGTGTCCTTGAACCTTCAGTGAGTGTGCAGGTACAGCTTCAGTATGGATGATATTGTTTTCATTTCCTGTGAGTACAATATGGCAAGTAAAAGAAGAAAATGGTTGTTTCTTTGGAGAAAACATTGAAAAGAAAATATTAGCAACAACTCCTTTTGTCCCTGTCAAGGACATGATGGAAAGGTTAAGATCCATCAATATGAAAGACATTGCATAATGGTGGCTCAGGCTTGGGAAGAAATCGAAACAATGACATTAGCAAAGTTTTGGAACATACTGTTAGGTGATGATGAAAATGTAGAAGAGATAGTACAAGAAGACATGGGTGACATTGTTGCCTTACTGAACCGTATTCCTGGCTGTGAGGACGGTACTACTCAAGATGTGAGTAGCTTGTGTGCAGAAGATCAACAGTTTGAACTCAGACTCTGATATTGTTGATTTCATGAATGGTAATGACAATGAGGATGAAGCAGAACAGGTAATTGAAGAAAAAAACGAGATGAGTCACACTGAAGGTTTAAGTGCTTTAGAGATGACATTAAGTTACTGGAGCTGGAGGCAAGTGCAACTGAGGTATTGATGTTTCGTCAATAGCAAAATTTTACAGCAACAAAATGTCATTCAGCACGCAGACTTCATTTGTATTTATTTATATTTATTTCATCCTTTGGGACATAATACATATGTAATAGGACACGTCAGTTCAAGATACAAAGATAAATATAAAAAGTTACATAGGACTAAAAACTGTAACAGATACAGGATCCAACAAAAGTCTAATATAGAAAAGCAAATAAATATAAACTATATAAAGACCATAGAGAAATGCAATATAAAAGTAATTGTTCATAAATGTGTGGTTTACTCTACTTCATGATTTAATTCAATTCAATTTATTTTGTCCTTTTGATTGATATCAGACACGTCATAGTATAAAAATTACATTAATGGCCACTGTCATTATTTACAATCACTTAAAACTAATTAACATTTAAAAACTCTTTTACAGAATAAAATGAATGTTGCAGTAAAAAGAGTTTTACTCCCTTTCTAAAATGTATAAGGCTCTTCATTTGTTTAATATTTTCTGGTTGTGTGTTGTATAATCTTATACCTTTATTGATAGCACTAGACCTGAAGATTTCCGTTCTACAACTTTGAATGTGAAACTCATCTTTCTGACGTGTATTGTATTTGTGAATATCGGCTTTTTGTAATTTTGTATTTGTAGTTTATTTTGTTTTACATGGATCACTAATTCCAAAATATACATACATGCTAGAGGTAATATTTGATGGTTTTTTAATAATGGCCTGCAAGATGTTCTGTTATCCACCCCACTTAGTATCCTTATCGCTCTTTTTTGAAGTTTAAAGACTCTATCTGCCTTTTCCCCCCAGAACACTATCCAATATTGTAACTGACTGTGAAAGTAACCATAATATATATTTCTCAATGCTGCTAAATTAAGCTTTTCAAATGTTTAAGCAAATTGATAAGCTTCTTTTTCCAAGACATTTGGAGCTTACTTTTGTTCAATATTGCATGTAGAATTGGTTTGATTATTCAGTAAATAGAGCAAAACCAACAATAGTTTTAGTAATACAGTATACCTACCATGTTTTACTACATTTTCCAATTTATTTTGTATTATTCAACATTTTTGGTTATCCAACCTTGTCCAGAGCCAGTTTAGGTAGGATAATCGAGACTCTACTGTATATATATGCAAATTTTGTAAGTGACTTTAGTGATTTAAGCCCGTATCCTATACAAAGATACCTCTGTGGGTTCCAATTCATATTGGGTTTCACCAAAATAATCATCACTTAAACAATTCTCATCTGGACAAGAGCTGCTGAAAAAGTGAGAGGCTGTGACCAACTTGGGCATAGCTTGTATTGCTTCTCAATGCTGACTGAAAACACTTCATAATTCTACTATAACACATTCCTACCCTGCATTGTTTTCAGCACCTCTTGAAATATTACCCACTTTGTAGTAGCTGGATCACGTCTCTCAACTAGCTGACCGGCGAACTTCATACTGTCAACAAAAATCGTCTCGACTTATCTATATAAATAAAACATTCGGATTAGTTAGTTATTTACTCTGCATTGGGGGTGAAATTTAAATAAAACACAGTTACAATTAAGTTAATCGATTTAAAGTTTTCTTGTAAACAATATTTTTTGTATCGAGATTTAACTGCATTGGAACACCACAGTGAAGCGAAAAATTATTAAATTTTAGATGAGTCGTATTTTTTACACATCTGCTTCACTTTCGTACCTATTTTGAGGACATGTTTCGCAAATCATCGTTTGCATCTACGGCTCTTGTGCGACTGAAGCTTGATCCAGCGGTGTGGGTAATTCTGGGGTTGTTGCTGCCATCTGTTGATTTAGTGATGAACTTAAATGTGGGATTCTCTTCTGGCGGGATTTCAAAGTTCATTAGTTGGTTTTTATGTTTTTCTATGTATATCCTCTCCCATATGACGAGTTCACTATGTTTTTGTACGTATTGTAGTAATTCTGTGCCATCTTCAATTTCATGATTTTCAGACCAGAAATGAGCTGCTATTGCGGACTTATCAATATTTTTGAATCTTAAGTGCCTGAAGTGTTCTTTCTTTCTAGTGCCTATGTTTCTTTTTGTCCTCCCTATGTAAATTGTTTCACAGTCTTTACACTTAATCTTGTAAATGCCTGACTTTTCCTCTGGTTTTATCTTATCAGTATTATTACTGTGAAGTAGGTTTTTAATGTTGTAATTGTTTTTTGGTGCCAATGTTATATTGTATTTCTTGAATATTTTTTGGAACTTTTTTGTGGCCCAGGGGTGGTAAGTAAATTTAGCAAATCTAATTTCTTGTTTTATTGGTGTGAGAGTTGTGATCTGTTTTAATCTCTTTTGAAGTTTGAATAATTTTAGTTTTTTATCTACAAGGTTTTTTCCATATCCATTTTTAATTGCAGTTTTTAAGATTTGATGGTATTCGTTTTGATATTCTTGCTGGCTGAGAGGTAGATTTACTAATCTGTGTGTAAGACTGTTGATGGTGGCATGTTTGTGTGGAATTGGGTTGAAACTATTTGCTTTGATGTAATTATCTGTGTGTGTTGCTTTTCTATGGATGCCAAATCTAGTTTTTCATTGCTTTTTTTGATTTTAAGGTCTAAAAAAGGTAGAGTACCGTCCTCTTCAGTTTCCACTGTGAATTGTATGCTGGGTTGTTGCAGGTTGAGTAGTTTCAAAGCATCATCTATTAGTTTTTAGGGCACTACTGCAAAGATGTCATCTACGTATCTGTACCATGTTTTAAAAATATAAGGGAAGGCTTTAGTTATATGTGTTTCGAAGAAGCTCATGTATAGATTGGCCAAAAATGGTGATAGCGGGCTTCCCATAGCTAGTCCTGAAATTTGTTTATAATATTTTCCATCGAAGACAAAATAATTTTGATGTATACATAATTCAGTCATTGCCAAATATTCTTCTATTGCATTGGCATCTAGGTTTATAGAATTTAGCCATTTTTTCAGTTGAATCAAAAGTTTGTCTAATGGAATGCTAGGGAAGAGGGAGCGGACATCAAAGGAAACTAAAGTGTCATGAGGTTTTAGTTTAAGATTTTGAATTGTTTCTACCAAGTCTAAAGAGTTTTTTATACTCAGAGTATGGAATTGTGGAAAGGACTGAAATTTTTTGGATAGCCATTTTGCCAGAAGGTAAGTAGGAGTGTTTATATTATTTACAATGGGTCTCATGGGTATGTTGGGTTTGTGTATTTTAGGCAAACCATATAGTCTTGCAAGGGTAGGGTTGTCCGGTTTGATAGTTTTTTGTTCTGTAGTTGTTAAAATTTTACTATTAATGATGGTTTTTTGTACATCTTTTATGCATCGGTTGAGTGGATTAGAATCTATTTCCTGGAATTCTTTTAGTTGTAGTAACTCTAACATTTTTTCTTTGTATGTAGCTGTATCTAAGATTACTATTTTGTTCCCTTTATCAGCCCTTGAGAAGATTACATCCTATTTAAGTTTGAATTTATGAGTCACTATGTTTACACTTAGTCTTCACTTACTTGTTGTTGTATAATTGAAACGTTTTCAAGATCATTCGATCTCATCCTCAGCTGTTTGGTGACTAGATGAACCTTCCTCTTCTTCCACTACTACGGAGCTCCGATCGCTCTGCCATCTGGTGTTAGGGGCACTAAGTTTTAATACTTCATTTAATGCCGGGATTTCAAAATTTATAACTTTATCACGGTTTTTGTTTATGAATATTTTTTCCCAAATATCCAATTCTATGGGTGTACTTAAAGATTTTAACAGTTCAATGTTGTGGCCAATGTTGTGGTTTTCTGTCCAAAAATGGTGTGAAACTGCAGATTTTTCTGTTTGTTTCAACTTAATGTTCCTCTGGCGTTCTTTTTGCCTGGTTAACAAGTTTCTCTTATTAATTATTAAATTTTAGATGAGTCGTATTTCTTACACATCTGCTTCACTTTCGTGTGATGTGTAAGAAATACGACTCATCTAAAATTTAATAATTTTTCGCTTCACTGTGGTGTTCCAATACAGTTAAATCTCGATAAGTTTCTCTTATGTTGGGGATTGTATTTTTCAGTGGTTTATTTAGCAGGTTCCTCAGACTGAATTTGTTTTGGGGTGCTAGTTTTAAGTTTAGTCTTTCGAAAATTCGTTCAAATTTTCTAAAAGCCCATGGATGGTAGGTGAATTTTCTATATTGCCAATTTGTGTTTTTAAGTGGTGTGAGAGTGGTATTTTTTTATATTATCTTCAGTTTTTCTTTTCTCTTCACCATGTTCCTTATGATGGCTGGTTTGAATCCATTTAATACCGCTATGTCTTTTATGTGTTGCTGTTCTTTCAAAAATTCCTCCTTACTCAGTGGGATGTTGTATAGCCGATGAATTAGACTTCTAAAGGCAGCTAGTTGATGTGAAACTGGGTTGTATTCATTTTTCTTTATGTAATTGTCTATGTGTGTGGGCTTCCTGTATATTCCAAAATCTACACCATGACGATTTCTAGTTGCCTTGAGGTCCAAAAAGGGTAGGGTGTTGTCTCTTTCTACTTCCATAGTAAATTGGATGTGATTATCTTGCAGGTTTAGTAACTTTAGAGAATCTTCTCTAAGTATTTCCGGAATGATAGCAAAAACATCATCAACATATCTCTGCCAAAATTTATAAATCTGTGGGAAGTCCTTTACTATGTGTGCTTCAAAATAGCTCATGTATAGGTCTGCTAAAATAGGCGAAAGTGGGCTCCCCATAGCTAATCCTTTTGATTGTCTGTAGAGTTTTTGGTTAAACATGAAGTAATTATTCCTTATGCATAAATCTGTAAGATTGATAATGTCATCTATTTCTCTGGGGACCGTTGTAGTCTGGGTTAGCCATTTTTTGAGGAATGTAGGTATTTATTCTACTGGAATGCTTGTAAAAAGTGCCTTAACGTCAAAAGAAACTAGTATGTGATTTCCCGGGATGTTGTACTTCTGTAGGTGATTTATCAATTCTAAGGAGTTTTTTATTCCCAAACTTTGAAATTTGTCATATGATTTTAATTTTCTTACTAACCATTTTGCTATGTGGTATGTAGGTGAATTGATGCCATTGATGATGGGTCTCATGCTGTTGTCTTGTTTGTGGATTTTTGGCTGACAGGACAGCCTCGGTAGTGTGGGGTTGGAAGATTTTAAGTTGTATTTTTCAGATGTACTTAATGTTTTTGTAATTGATAAAGCTTTATTAACAAAAGTGATAGTTTTGGATAATGAATTTTTTGGAATTTTTTCATATTCTGGACTGTCTAACATAAGGTTTACTCTCTGAATATAGTCTTCTGTCTCCATAATTAATAGAGAATTACCTTTGTCGGCTTTTATGTATACCACAGGCTTCTTATTTAAATTTCTTATTGTTTTGTTGTAAGTTTTATTGTATATTGGGGAATACTGCATTATTATATCCAGACATTCAATTTTGGAACAGGAACCAAATTTTTTTGGAGAAGTCATCACATGTGACGAATCCTGGCTTCATCATTTTGACCCAGAGACAAAGCAGGAAGGTGCTGAATGGAAACATCCTTCAAGTGTAAGACCCAAAAAGGAGAAAGTTCAACCAAATGAAGGAGAAGCGATGTATCTTGTCTTTTTTAATAAGTAAGGCATTGTTTACAATCATGTGGTGGATAAGCAACATACTGTTACTGCAAATTACTGTTCTCAGGTACTGAAGGGGTCATTCAACAGGAAAATTGCAACAAAACAAATGAGGTGATGGACATCTACCTTATTCATCAGACCTAGCTGCATGTAACTTTCACCTATTTTTATTATTTAAAGCATGACTAACAATGGATATTAGCACTGATAACAGCCTTGAGCAAGTCATTCACTGCTAGTGAGATAGCAGAGCATACTGGGTTACTGCAGCACAAGTGACACACAATTGTGGCTCGACCAGAAAACAGCTGCTTGGTAAAGGGCGACAAAAGTTAGTAAAGGAAAAATATGTAGCTCATTGATATATAATGCATATGACTGCACATACGATGCTGAAGTCTGTTTAGTTAACGCATGTGCACGTCGGCCCATTCCTTTGACAAACACTTTAATCTTTTTACAACCCCGGCTCTCCTCCCAGTTCTTTCTTTCTACAGTCTTTTGTTTAGTGATGCGAATATTGATAGTGTTTTGTCTTTGTTTATATTTGTGTTATATCCAGTGATACATTTGTAGTTATAACATTTATTAAAATATCCTGATGCATTTTAGTTAATTGATGGAAATTAATCATTTCTCCACACTAGCCATATATAGGCTAAGGTTTTTAATAGATAGAGTTAACATGAAAAATTCAATGCCATGGCCGGGATTTGAACCACGGATCTAGCTATATATGGCTAGTATGAAGAAATGAATGATTTCCATCAATTAACTAAAATAATAAGAGTTAAATGATGAAGCCTGGTACACAAGTACTTACGATAGTAAGTCACCACAAACGGTGTATCTCCGATGCGAGAGCCCCTAGTGGTTTACTGGGGAAATATACGGGTCAAATGGAGAATTTAATGTCAAGACGGCACGTTGGCCATGGTAGCTCAATGGGTTAGAGTGACTGGACGGAAACCAGGAGATCCGTGGTTCAAATCCCAGCCATGGCTTTGAATTTTTCATGTTGACTCTATCTATCCTGATGTATGCTCTAATCGTCTTTTCACCTGACTTGTTTCCCTAGAAGAACTTGAACATCCTTATATTCAATTTGTCATACAGTAAAGTTCAGTTTAATCAAAATTATTAGAATGATTTTTGAGAAAAATAAAAAATAAGAACAATTATTTTGTAAAGGTTGGAGAATTTCTTCAAAATGTTCATGTTCCATCTTTGAAACATTCACTTTCACGCACACACTACATATGTACCTTTTGCTAAATATGCTTTTTTTGGAGGGGATCCGAAGAAGTTTATTTCTGTGGTTGGAGAGCAATATTTGCTCTACATACAACAGATAAGCAGTAGAGATAGTAAAAATGCCCTGGTTTTATGTTTTATTGAGAAACATTGTACATAACTTGCAGTATGTTCTTTACTTATACTAAATCTTTGTATTTAAATACATAAGTAAATTGAATTATTAGTAGTAAGCAGAATTGATTAATTTTTCTTATAGAAATGTTGCCTTTTGTTTTTCTCCCCAGGAACGTCTCCACAAGATAATAAAAGGAAATTTGCATGCTCAATTTGCAAGAGGCTATTTGCAAATAATAAGAACCTCAAGATACACGTCAGGAATGTACATGCCACCATAGAAGCGCCAGTCTACTGCCTGTATTGCAACAAACCATTTAAAAACCAAAATAGTTTACGTTGTCATATGTATAGATTCCATTCTACTTTAAAACAATGAAATTTGTTATTTTATTATGTTTTTAAAATATTGTAATGCCTAAAATATGTTTACTTGTACAAGACATATTAGTTTATTTTAGAGTTATTAAATTCTCCAGGGAAGGATGCTGTAATTCAGTTAGGCCCTTGAACAACATAATTAAGAGATGAAAACTCTTCTGAATTACAAAAAGCAGCTACAAAAAATATGAGACAACATATTGTTACCCAAGCAGCTAGCCCTACGATGCCGATCAATAAATGAAGGCCGGTGGAGGGAGGGGAGACCGCAGGGGTAGCTGAGTCTTCGTTTCCCCCTCCTCCTGCCGCCCGAAGGAGGGCGAAGCATCGAGAATGTTTTCCCCCTACATAAAAGGAATTCTCGAGAAACTTCGGGCCGCCGATCAATACCGGAGGCGACAGTCAGTTGAGTTGAGTGAGTCGTGGCGGGCGGTGTGTAAGGAGCGCCGAGTGTGCGTGGACGGACGAACTGGCGAGGTTGTAGTTGTGTGCATTACGAAATTTTATGTAATTGTGACATTGGAATAAGGTGGAAATAAAGAACATTTTTGAGTGGCGTAATTGGACTTTTTTATTTCATGAACCCACAAAGTCACAACTGGCGTCAGGAGTGGGATAACGGCCATGGAATCGGCACTGGAAAAGATTTTACACAAAATGGAAGAAATGAAGACGGCCAACGACAACATATCCGAGAAGATGGAAGAAGTGACAGCTCTTCCGCAAGGAAGTGAACTACTTGGGCCACATAGTCTCAGCAACCGGAGTTGCCACAGACCCGGAGAGGACACACCCTGTGAAAGGTTGGCCTCGCCCAAAGGATAAGAAAGAGTTGCGCAGTTTCCTGGGGCTGTGCAGTTATTACCGATGCTTCATAAAGGGGTTCTCTAACATCGACAAACCCCTCACCCGCCTGACAGAGGAACACTGGCCTTATGTGTGGATGGAGGACGCCGAAGATGCTTTCCAGCACCTGAAGAAGACCCTGTGCAGTGCTCCAATTTTGGGTTTCCCACAACCAGGTGGCGCCTTCATTGTGGACACCGACGCCAGCGACCATTGCATTGGAGGTGTCCTATCGCAGATCCAGGACGACCATGAGCAGGTGATAGCCTACTACAGCAAGACGCTATCCAAGGCAGATAAGAACTACTGCGTCACCCGACGAGAGTTACTGACGGTAGTAATGACCTTGGAGTACTTCCACAAGTACCTGTACGGTCAGCCATACCACCTGAGGACTGACCATTCCGCCCTAACCTGAATATTGAGCTTTAGGAACCTGGAAGGCCAGACAGCACGTTGGTTCCAGAGGCTGCAGGAGTACGACTTCACCTCGGAACATCGTAGAGGGAAGAGCCACGGTAACGCTGACGCCATGTCTCGAAGACCCTGTCCAGAAGAGTGCGGCCAGTGCACCAGAGTGGAAGAGAAGGAGCGTGCCGCAGCAGTCCGAGTAGTCACGGGAGTGCCTGCGGATGGCTGGGATAGCGCAGGCCTGAGGAGGGAGCAGCTGGCGGACGAAGACTTGGGGCCACTCTTGAGGGAAGTGGAAGCAGGGACGAGACCAACCTGGGCAGACATCGCACCGAGGAGCGCCACCTACAAGTCTTACTGGGCCCAATGGGACTCGTTGAAGACCAGAGATGGCGTGCTGTGCCGGGTATGGGAATCACACAATGAGAAGATGCAGAGAGAACAGTTGGTACTTCCCCGGTGTAAGGTCCCGGAAGTCTTGGAGGAAGTGCATGCCAGTACTTCAGGAGGACACCTGGGAGCGAACCAGACGATTTACAAACTATGGCAGCGCTACTACTGGCTGAGGCTCCGAGCAGACGCTGAGAGATGGTGCCATCAGTGTCACGTGTGCGCGGCGAGTCGCATCCCCCAGACTAGGAGCTGGGGTCGCATGCAACAGTCCAACGTCGGAGCACCATTCGAATGGATCGCCGTTGACATTGCTGGACCGTTCCGAATATCCAACCGAGGCAACAAGTACCTGATGGTGGTCGTGGACTACTTCACTAAGTGTCCGGAGGTGTATTCCATCCCGAACCAAGAGGCAAGGACAATCACAGACTGCCTCGTGGAGCAAGTGTTCTGCCGATATGGGGTACCGTTAGAGCTGCACAGTGACCATGGCACCAATTTTGAGTCCAACCTGATGAAGGAGGCGCTAGAGAGACTTGGGGTTAACACCTTATTCCAATGTTACAATATTAAAGGAAATTTTTACAAACTTATAAGGGGATGGCAGAAGATTTATTCTCCTCCTCCCTCAAGAATAACCCTTAAACTGTTTTTATCAAAGTCCATTCATTTACACTACCTGCATGGCAAATAAAATATGGTTCTTGAATGTTTTGCAAAATACCTTTTAACACTCAAAAGTTGTATTTAAATCTTAAAGATAGAATTAACATTTACTGCACGAAATATATAAATTAATCTAAAACATATTACCTCAGTTGAGAATTATAAGCTGAAGTAATTGAGATTATACAATCTGGTGGTATATGTGAAGAGTCTGTCAGAGCAGTAAGGTGTAGTAGGCTGCGGTTCTTAAGCCTCAGATATTTTTATTGTTTTCTTACATTAGCATATTTTTCACAAGTCACATTTATGAGGCAGTTGCTTAATGAGAAGATGAAAGTGGATTTATTTTATATGTTCTATTCTCAATTTTGTTATTAAAATAATAAATAAAATTGCACTAAAAAAAGCATTGAAGTTCCACACTATACTTTATATTTTATCAAATCGTTTAACGATCCTGTCCATTTACTACACTGTTTGAAATATTGTTCACACTGTTGCTCACATATCTTGCATTCACGCAAGTCACTTTGTTCCTTGTTTTGCACATTTTGTGATGAAATCTCTCTTTTGCCAAACTTATAATTACCTTCCTTTGTGATTGGTCCACTGCTTGTTCACCATGGTGTCTGTTGTAAAACATTCTTTGTCTATTTCCTTTTCCATCTATTTCCTTCTCTTTGTGTCATCCTTATATGTTTCCATTGCTGGCAGCTCCAGAAATGACGTTTCTCTGTCTGACATTTAGACCATCTACTCGGTGTATATTTGTTTGCACCTGGTGCCCTATCTCATTTTTACTTTTTCTAACCTCTCCAAATTGCTAGCCATAAGCTTCTTCCATACCAGTTCTAGCCCATAGCTGATTTTTTGTTTTTGTGATGGTAAGCGTAACAAAAAGGACATAAATGGAACCTTCAATGAGGAGCTTTTCTGGTATTCTCATGGTATGATGCTCATATACTGCAAAACTATATGACCTTCACTTTCAAATGCTTTGACATCCACAGTATTTGATAAATTTGTCTCACAGCATTTTTTTCCAAACTGAAGAAATGACTAAAGAGATGAAAATTCACAGGATAGAGTTATCATTCAAAGAAGGGAGAAGAGAGAATGCCTTGAAACTCTTAGAGATGATCGTAAAAAGAGCAGGAGGTAAAATGGAGATGAAACAAAAGACCAACCTAAATATTAATTAGCTGGTATGACGACAAATGTAGGAATGCAAAAAGAGAAGTAGGGAAGTTAATCGAAAAGTGGCGAATTACAGAAAAAGATGAAGATAAACAACATTTAATATTATGTAGATGGGGGTATAAAAAACTAATAGAGAGTAAAAGAAAAGAGTGGTTGGAAGCTAAGAATAAGAAAGTGAAAGAGGCAGTGTTAGAAAAAAATTCAAAGAGAGTATGGGAAACAATTAAGGAGATCAATAGAAAACAAATATCGATGGAAAGATAGCACACGCAGAGTGGGTTGAATACTTTTCAAAGTTGATTGGCGAGCAACCTAAAGTTAGCTTTAAACAATGGATTTGGGATGGAGAGGTGGTACAAGATAATAGATTAGGTGGGGAAATCACAGTAGACGAAGTGAATTTACAAGTAAAAAGGTTAAAAAACAACAAGGCTGGGGGCTTTGATGGACTACCAGGAGAGTTCTGGAACGGATATGGTAAGACAATTGAAGGTTTAAGCGTCATGACAAAATGTTTTAGAAAAAATAAGGCAAGTGAATAGATTTCCAGAAAATTGGAAAGTTGAGTATTATTGCACCAATTTACAAAGGCAAAGGAGAAGTTAGTAAACCACAAAATTATAGGGGGGTCAGTTTACTAGCAATATTAGGGAAAATTTACACAGGAATAATGTCTGAAAGATTGCAAAGATGTGTGGAGACAGAAAAGAAGCTATCAAAATTTCAATCAGGATTCAGGAAAGGGAGAAGGACAATAGATAATGTACATCAAATAATGAGATTGTTGCTGAGACAGGCATTGGGCAAGTCATTCTTAGTGTCATTTTTGCTCTAATCAAATTGCACTGCTTAAAATCACACAAGAAGAAAACAGAAAATGTTTTTAAATCAAAATGTTAGAGTATTGATGTAACGGCACTTATTTTAAATCATATTTATATTTATATCACAAAACACTTTAAACTTGAAGGCATTCAACCTTATCATCAGCTACTGGGTTACCTGAAGTTGTTTCTCCTTCCGCTTTGACTGATCGTACTGCCATCTAGTGTTAAGGTACTTTGTTTAATGGTGGGTTTTTAAAATGTATTACATTGTTAATTATTTTAAGATGTGTGTTTTTTCCCAATAACATTGGTGAGGTAAGTTGTTTTAGCAGTTTTGTATTTTGACCAATGTTATGAACAGTCACCCAGCAGCTGATGATCTGGACGAATGCCTTTGGAAATGTTTCAGTTGTTTTCTAACATTTAAAAGTGAAAGTGACTATTTCAATACTCCCAACTTGAAGATTACTCCACTATTAACAGTGATGTGTTTTTAATCTTTAACAAAGTGAAATGATATCTCTTTTGTTATATTTTACATTGGACTTTAATTTTAAAACAACTACAAGTTTATTTTGAAAGTCATGTTTTCTTACATTATGAATATCCTATATCTACTTTAATGAGCTCTCCATTGTATTTTTTTTCAATTCCTATTCTTGTTTCAAATATTAGAAGCTTTAGATGCTCACTTCTGTATGCTGAACAAACCTACCTATTTTGTACATGTATTTGTTATTTTCATTTCCCTTTTTTATTTCTTTTTTTTCAACTTAATGATTGCAGAAAACATCTATCAGAGCTGTTACCAATTTCTATTTGTAAAAGATCGAGTTTAGTTTTGACTAAGTTGTCTGTACCTCTACTGTAAATTAGTTAACTCCCTTCTTTTGATTTTGGGAACCAGTATTAGAATATTAATACGAGGTGTGTTCAAGTTATAACACCTCTTTTTTCTTTTTTCAAGACTGGGACCACATAGAAACTTCTGCTTTTTTTTTTTTTTTTGTTTTTTAATACACATGGACTTTTTGTGAAAGCTTGACAGAGATGGCAGCACTGTTCAGTGCATAGAACTCTAGTGGCAGTGACAAGAGTTAGGAGTGTTTTGATACTTAAAATTACGATGTTTTCATTGCAAGAACAGCTTGTAATCAATGTTCCATTCATGCCGTCATCACAGGTCAACATTGCCTGACAATTTGTCGTGCACGCAGCTTTGTGATCATCCATCAGCATTTGTGGCACTCACCTAGAAGACACTTTTTGCATTTTTAAAACTTCATGCAGGATTGTGTGCACATATCCGACGTAAATGCCAATTTTGGAGGCGATGTCTGCAACTGTCTTGGTTTGTTGTCACACGATGTTTTGTCTTCATT
Source organism: Mantis religiosa (assembly GCA_030765055.1). Taxonomy (NCBI): domain Eukaryota; kingdom Metazoa; phylum Arthropoda; class Insecta; order Mantodea; family Mantidae; genus Mantis; species Mantis religiosa. Next base: position 273,642,373 of record CM060947.1, read on the forward strand.
GAACTGTCACACTCAGGAACACACATTAGACACATCCATGGTACCATCACCACATGCCTGACTCAACTGTCTTGGTTTGTTGTCACACGATGTTCTCTCTTCATTGAACTGTCGTACCAAGGAACATAATTAGACACATCCATGGTACCATCACCACATGCCTCACTCAACTGTCTTGGTTTGTTGTCACACGATGTTCTGTCTTCATTGAACTGTCACACCCAGGAACATACATTAGACACATCCATGGTACCATCACCACATGCCTCACTCAACTGTCTTGGTTTGTTGTCACACAATGTTCTGTCTTCATTGAACTGTCGCACCCAGGAACGTACATTAGACACATCCATGGTAACATCACCACATGCCTCACTCAACTGTCTTGGTTTGTTGTCACACGATGTTCTGTCTTCATTGAACTGTCACACCCAGGAACATACATTAGACACATCCATGGTAACATCACCTCATGCCTCACTCAACTGTCTTGGTTTGTTGTCACACAATGTTCTGTCTTCATTGAACTGTCGCACCCAGGAACGTACATTAGACACATCCATGGTAACATCACCACATGCCTCACTCAACTGTCTTGGTTTGTTGTCACACGATGTTCTGTCTTCATTGAACTGTCACACCCAGGAACATACATTAGACACATCCATGTTAGCATCACCACATGCCTCACTCAACTGTCTTGGTTTGTTGTCACACGAGGTTCTGTCTTCATTGATCTGTCACACCCAGGAACGTACATTAGACACATCCATGGTACCATCACCACATGCCTCACTCAACTGTCTTGGTTTGTTGTCACATAAGGTTTTGTCTTCATTGAACTGTCACACCCAGGAACATACATTAGACACACCCATGGTACCATCACCACATGCCTCACTCAACTGTCTTGGTTTGTTGTCACACGATGTTCTGTCTTCATTGAACTGTCACACCCAGGAACATACATTAGACACATCCATGTTAGCATCACCACATGCCTCACTCAACTGTCTTGGTGTGTTGTCACACGAGGTTCTGTCTTCATTGATCTGTCACACCCAGGAACGTACCTTAGACACATCCATGGTACCATCACCACATGCCTCACTCAACTGTCTTGGTTTGTTGTCACATAAGGTTTTGTCTTCATTGAACTGTCACACCCAGGAACATACATTAGACACATCCATGGTACCATCACCACATGCCTCACTCAACTGTCTTGGTTTGTTGTCACACGAGGTTCTGTCTTCATTGATCTGTCACACCCAGGAACATACATTAGACACATCCATGGTACCATCACCATATGCCTCACTCAACTGTCTTGGTTTGTTGTCACACGAGGTTCTGTCTTCATTGATCTGTCACACCCAGGAACGTATATTAGACACATCCATGGTACCATCACCACATGCCTCACTCAACTGTCTTGGTTTGTTGTCACACGAGGTTTTGTCTTCATTGAACTGTCACACCCAGGAACATACATTAGACACATCCATGGTACCATCACCACATGCCTCACTCAACTGTCTTGGTTTGTTGTCACATGATGTTCTGTCTTCATTGAACTGTCATACCCAGGAACATAATTAGACACATCCATGGTACCATCACCACATGCCTCACTCAACTGTCTTGGTTTGTTGTCACATGAGGTTCTGTCTTCATTGAACTGTCATACCCAGGAACATAATTAGACACATCCATGGTACCATCACCACATATCTCACTCAACTGTCTTGGTTTGTTGTCACACGAGGTTCTGTCTTCATTGAACTGTCACACCCAGGAACGTACATTAGACACATCCATGGTGCCATCACCACATGCCTCACTCAACTGTCTTGGTTTGTTGTCACACGAGGTTCTGTCTTCATTGAACTGTCACACCCAGGAACGTACATTAGACACATCCATTGTACCATCACCACATGCCTCACTCAACTGTCTTGGTTTGTTGTCACACGAGGTTCTGTCTTCATTGAACTGTCACACCCAGGAACATACATTAGACACATCCATGGTACCGTCACCACATGCCTCACTTAACTATCTTGGTTTGTTGTCACACGAGGTTCTGTCTTCATTGAACTGTCACACCCAGGAACGTACATTAGACACATCCATTGTACCATCACCACATGCCTCACTCAACTGTCTTGGTTTGTTGTCACACGAGGTTCTGTCTTCATTGAACTGTCACACCCAGGAACATACATTAGACACATCCATGGTACCGTCACCACATGCCTCACTTAACTGTCTTGGTTTGTTGTCACACGAGGTTCTGTCTTCATTGAACTGTCACACCCAGGAACATACATTAGACACATCCATGGTACCATATCCACATGCCTCACTCAACTGGCGATGAATTTCAATAGGTGTCACACCACGAAAGTGGAGAAAACGAATGATTACATGCTGTTCTTGCAATGAAAATGTCGTCATTTTAAGTATAAAAAACAGTCCTAACTCTCGTCGCGGCACTAGAGTTCTCTGCACTGTACAGTGCTGCCATCTGCATTATGCATTCAGAAAGAGTCCAAGTGTATTTAAAAAAACAGAAGTTCCTATCTGGTCCCAGTCCTGATAAAAGAGTATAAACTTGAACACACCTTGTAAATCATTTATCTATTTTTATCTAAAGATTTCAATTCTGGATGTCACTGTTTTGTCAGTTTTATCAAAATCTGAAAACTAACTAAACTTAAAAACAGAATCGACCGCCAGTATTTCAAAATTCATTACACAATCTATCGAGATTTAACTGTATTGGAACACCACAGTGAAGCGAAACAATTATTAATTTTTAGATGAGTCGTATTTATTACACATCTGCTTCAGTTTCGTACCTATTTTGAGGACATGTTTCGCAAATCATTGTTTGCATCTTCGGCTCTTATGCAACTAAAGCTTGATCCAGTGGTGTCGGTAATTCTGGGGTTGCTGCTGCCATCTGTTGATTTAGTGATGAACTTAAATGTGGGATTCTCTTCTAGCGGGATTTCAAAGTTCATTAGTTGGTTTTTATGTTTTTCTATGTATATTCTCTCCCATATGACGAGTTCACTATGTTTTTGTACATATTTTAGTAATTCTGTGCTATCTTCAATTTCATGATTTTCAGACCAGAAATGAGCTGCTATTGCGGACTTATCAATATTTTTGTATTTTAAGTGCCTGAAGTGTTCTTTCTTTCTAGTGCCTATGTTTCTTTTTGTCCTCCCTATGTAAATTTTTTCACAGTCTTTACACTTAATCTTGTAAATGCCTGACTTTTCCTCTGGTTTTATCTTATCAGTATTATTACTGTGAAGTAGGTTTTTAATGTTGTAATTGTACAATATAACATTGGCACCAAAAAACAGTTCTTTTGAAAATGTTTATTAACCCAAGGTGGTAGTAAATATTTAAAAATTATAATTATCTTTTATTTTTTAAGGGTAGAAATATCATTAACAGTTTTATTTTATATTTAAATTTTTCAACTTTTTTATGTGTAAAGTCTTTTTAAAACCAGTAATTAAAGCAGTATTAATAATATGTTTATATTCTTTATTATTTTATATTTAAATTTTTCAACTTTTTTATGTGTAAAGTCTTTATTAAAACCAGTAATTAAAGCAGTATTAATAATATGTTTATATTCTTTATTAAATTCTTCTTTACTCATCGGTATATTTATTAATCTATAAAGCAAACTATTAAAAACAGCAAATTTATGTGGAAAAGGGTTAAAACTTTTATTTTTTATGTAATTATCAATATAATTTCTATAAATACCAAAGTTTAATTTATTATTATTGTGACTTTGTGGGTTTGTAGAATTAAAAGTCCAATTTGTCAAAATTCTAAATGTTCTTTATTTGTGTAGAAATACATTTCGTAGCAGCAGAATTACATAACAATCTACAACAGCGTTCTGATTACACCTGTTTACATCAGCTCTCATTACAACACTTCACAGCTGTTTACTACTACTACTACTACTACTACTACTACTACTACTACTACTACTACTACTACTACTACTACTACTACTACTACTACTACTACTACTACTACTACTACTACTACTACTACTACTACTACTACTACTACTACTACTACTACTACTACTACTACTACTACTACTACTACTACTACTACTACTACTACTACCACTACTACTACTACTACTACCACTACTACTACCACTACTACTACTACCACCACTACCACTACCACCACTACTACCACTACCACCACTACCACCACTACCACCACCACCGCCACCGCCACCGCCGCCGCCGCCGCCACTGCCACCGCCGCTGCCGCCGCCACTGCCGCCGCCGCTACCGCCGCCGCTACCGCTGCCGCAACCGCTACCGCAACCGCTGCCGCTGCCGCAACCGCTACCGCTACCGCTACCGCTACCACCACCGCCACCACCACCACCACCGCCACCACCACTACCACTACCACTACCACTACCACTACCGCTACCGCTACCACTACGACGACTACGACGACTACTACTACGACTACTACTACGACTACTACTACGACTACTACTACGACTACTACGACTACTACTACGACTACGACTACTACGACTACTACGACTACTACGACTACTACGACTACGACGACTACGACGACTACGACGACTACTACGACTACTACGACTACTACTACTACTACTACTACTACTACTACTGCCGCTGCTGCTGCCGCTGCTCCTGCCGCTACTACTGCCGCTACTACCACCCCTACTACCACCACCGCCACCGCCACCGCCACCGCCGCCGCCGCCACTGCTGCCGCCGCTGCCGCCGCCACTGCCGCCGCCGCTACCGCCGCCGCTACCGCTGCCGCTACCGCTGCCGCAACCGCTACCGCTACCGCTGCCGCTGCCGCAACCGCTGCCGCTGCCGCAACCGCTACCGCTACCGCTGCCGCTACCGCTACCACCACCGCTACCGCTTCCACCACCACCACCGCCACCACCACCACCACCACCACTACCACTACCCCTACCACTACCACTACCGCTACCACTACGACGACTACGACGACTACGACGACTACTACGACTACTACTACGACTACTACTACGACTACGTCTACTACGACTACTACGACTACTACGACTACTACGACTACTACGACTACTACGACTACGACGACTACGACGACTACGACGACTACGACGACTACGACGACTACGACGTCTACGACGACTACGACGACTACTACGACTACTACGACGACTACGACTACTACGACTACTACGACTACTACTACTACTACTACTGCCGCTGCTGCTGCCGCTGCTGCTGCCGCTGCTCCTGCCGCTACTACTGCCGCTACTACTGCCGCTACTACCACCCCTACTACCACCACCATCACCACCACCACTACCACTGCCACTACCACTACCACTACCACTACTACCACTACTACCACTCCCACTACTACCACTACTACCACTACTACCACTACTACTCCCTCAACAGGGCCTTGTTTCTGCTAATGCTCCGGATGTATTGATGGAGCCTTGCGTTCCTGCGTCACTCCGGGCTGCTGGAGCAGGTGCTGAGGATATCAGTAGGGACCACAAAAGGAAATGTGAAGATCCCCCTGAGAAGGCTAAGAAAAGCAAAGATGCTCTGGATTTTGTTGAGCAGGTGGACCACGCCTCTTCAGTTGGTGAATCTCAATGTGGAACAGATGACCCACTTTTTGGAGAGAACGCGGATCTCCGTACCATCCGTCGGTTGCTCGAAGAAATGAGCAAGTGTAGCAGGGAGCTTATGTCAATGATAAAAACTACCCCTAATACGAAGGCGGACATCAAACGAGGGGTCAGAGACATGGAGAAATTAACCGAAACCATGTTGAGCCGCCTGAACGAACGCGTTCTCTACACCCAAAAGATTGCGACGCAGAATATTGCTGTACAGGTCCGCGAGGCAGATCTCTCCTGCGTTGGATCTCGGAAGGATATAGGGTTACAGGTCGATCTGAAGGGAGAAATGGAGCTGAAAGAGGCCCTTTCGACTTCTAGCAGCTTTGAGGTGTTTGCACCTTTGCTGGACATGGCATGGCCAGAAAGCGTTTATGAAGCTACTAACATCCTCTATGGTAACCCCAGTACTTTACATGAAGGCGACGTAGCCATTGTGGTGAATGCTGATGATAGTGGGCAACAAGGGCTGCTGAAGCAGTTGGGTGATGTTCAGCCCGAGATAGCAGACTTCTTAACGGGCAAGCTGGAAACGGGTAAGGTGGAGTATATTAGGACCAGTACCAATATATCTACCTGCAGAGGCGGACACAAGGAGCGTTCTAGGGATATCTACCTAATACCCTGTTGTGTAGATCCCAATGGGGTCAATGACATGGAGCAGCTATCTGTCATATTGCGGCAATGGAAACAGCTTGTCGAGGACCATGACAGAACAGCTATTAAGTTTGCAACTGTTAATGGCCTGGACAGATTGTATACCAGGAAGCTACTGGAGTGGTTGTTCCGCAGCAGTGCATTGAAAATCGACTATATGTTCCCCCTTTATGCGCAGCAGACGCCACGTGTTGCTGCTCCAGATCGGCCGAAGTTACTTCCACCTAAAATGGCAGTACCCCAGGGAACATTGAGCATCAAATGCCAAGGTAAATCCTTTGCCGATATTCTAAAGACTCTTAAACAAGGTGTTGATATCGACAAACTTGGGGTGAAAATAAAGACTATTAAGAAAACAGATAAGGAAGACCTCGTGCTTACAGTGGAGGGAGAAGGTTAAGCTACCGCCTTAAAACAGGAAATAGAGCGTAACCTTAAAGAGCTGGACGTGAGTCTGAGACGGAAAGGTGCCTCTATTCTGCTCTATGGAATCGACCCGGCAGTCAACGAGGCAACTTTGCAAGCCGCCATTGCTACGGAACTAGGCATCCAGGCCTCTGAAATACTTGTTAGTTCTCTGCGGCCTGGCCGCTTTGGGAATCTCAATGCTTCTATTGATGTACCTATGGAGTACTCTCGACAGCTGCTACAGAAACGAAGAATACAGATAGATTGGACAGACTGTCACGTGAGGGAACGGGTTATGATACCCAGATGCTATAGGTGCTTTGAGTTAGGTCACCGATCGTACCCATGCAAGGCAGCAGTTAATCGGCAAGACGATTGCTTGAAGTGTGGCGAGAAAGGCCATCATGCGAAGGACTGCACGAACTCTCCGTTCTGCCTTAAGTGCAAGAAAGAGGGCCACCAATTCGACCAAATGAAATGCCCTATGTTTCGCAAGTTGGTGTTAGCTGCTCGAGCCAGAAAGTTGTGATCCACGTGATGCATCCACACCGCATTCGTCTACTTCAGGTTAATTTAAGGCGGTCCAATGCCTGTCATGATATGGCGCAAGCTACGGCAGTAAGCCGAGAAGTGGATGTAATAGTTGCTTGCGAACCAAACAAAAAGCGGGTGTCTGCTGATGGATGGCTCACAGATACACGGTGTGATGTCGCCGTGTATTTTCTGAATAAACAAGTGGAGATGCTGAAGTTCCGAGCGGAGGCAGGTTACCTCTGTGTGTATTTCCGGCACTGCCATCTCTTCTGTTGTTATATTTCTCCAAACATTTCCTTGGATGATTTTAGGAGCACTGTCGATCATCTCATGAGGGATTGTAGAAGCACCGGAGGGGAATGCATTCTTCTGGGTGACATTAATAGCAAATCGCCACAATGGGGATCACCAACTACTGATCGTCGAGGCGCCTACTGGACAGATTGGATGGCCACCCTGGATCTTGTAGCCCATAATACAGGCACAGTTCCCACTTTTGTCAGAGATTCTTCTGAGTCCTTCATTGATGTCACCTGCTCGACGCAGACCATAGCAGCTCGAATTGTGGACTGGCAGGTTCTGGAAGATGAATCACTTAGTGATCACCGGTTCATCTATTTTGAACTTCCGGGGACTCCCTATCGCAAACAGATCCATATGGAGAAGCGGAAAGTTGAATATGACAGGGATGTATTCCGAACCCTCATTGAATGGCAGTCCCCGGCCATTGTTGGCCGTGCTGCAACTGACAGTGCCGCATCCTTGACTCGAGTCTTAAAGACTGCCTGTGGGCTAAGCCAGATAAAGCGGTCTAAAGCACGCAACCATCGAGTACCATATTGGTGGAATAGTGAGATTAAAGTGCAACGAGCTACTTGTATTCAGAAGCGGAGAATCCTGACTCGCCTCCGTCGACGACATCCGGGCTCCACAGAGCTGGACACAGCGAGGGAGGTCTATAAGCAGTGCAGACGGCAGCTTACTCGCCTCATATTCCAATCTAAATGTAATAGCTGGAGAAATCTCTGTGATGAGTTGAACAAGGACATTTGGGGTGCTGGCTACATGATTGTTAGTGGGAGATTGATAAATCACCTGCCTGTGAATCTGAGCACCGCCCGTAAAAAAGAGATAGCAGCTGCCTTATTCCCTTTCCGAAAGGCTACCTTGGACGCAGGAGGCCGGAGTATGGCTGTAGAACCCTTCACTATGGACGAACTCGCCATGGTGGTCAATAAAATGCAGAAAGGCAAGGCACCTGGCATTGATGGTATAACCCCAGCAATAGTCAAAGCTGCAGTTAAATTAAGGCCCGGTTGGATTTTGGAGGTGCTGAACACGCTCTTAGTGCAACAGGATTTCCCGGATATCTGGAAGTGTGCTAAGGTCGTCTTCCTCCTGAAGGGAGGGAAATCACCATTAGAGTCATCTGCATATAGGCCACTTTGTCTGTTGAACACACTCAGTAAGCTGTTTGAAGGACTGCTTAAACTCCGATTGGAAAGGGAGATCTTGGCCAGCGGCGGCTTCTCCGCTAAGCAATACGGGTTCAGGAAAGGCCGCTCTACTATCCAGGCTATTGCGGCTGTGCTTCGGATTCGAGACGACTTGCGTGGTAAATGGGCTGCCTTACTGACCTTAGATGTACGCAACGCGTTTAACACCGCCTCGTGGAGCCTTATCCTTCAGTGTCTTAGACAAAGAAACATCTCGCCATACCCGTTAAATATATTGACATCTTACTTTCATGCAAGGACGATACTCATTGATAAGCATAAGCTTCCTATTACGGCCGGTGTGCCTCAGGGTTCCATTCTTGGGCCTACTTTGTGGAACATCCTGTATGATGGAGTTCTCCGGTTGCAGCTTCCTGAAGGTGTACACCAAGTTGCGTTTGCGGACGACTTGACACTACTTGTTGGTGCGGAGGACGACCAAGATCTAATATATCGCACCAATGAATCATTGCGACGTATTGATAGGTGGATGACCTACCACCGGCTCGAATTAGCACCACAAAAAACTGAGGCAGTAATTTTGAAGGGTCCTCGGCAGCGCGCGCACATTTCTTTTATGCTAAGGCATACACTGATAGTACCACAAAAGGCTATCCGATACCTGGGAGTCATGCTGGATGAACACCTCACCTTTGGCGAGCACATTAAAACTGTGACCAAGAAAGCGGAAGAAAAGGCCTCCCAACTTGCCCGAATCATGCCTAATATTGGTGGTCCGCGGTCCCTGAAGCGCCAAATGTTGTGCGGTGTAGTATATTCTATTCTGCTCTATGCTGCACCAATCTGGTACACTGCCCTAAACAGGAAGAAATACGCCACAATGATGGAACGTGTGCAAAGAAAAGTACTTCTGCACTCAATTTGTGCCTACCGAACTGTTTCCAATAGGGCATTACAGGTTGTGAGTGGGGCCCTCCCAATTGACCTGCTGGTTAAAGAACGTCAGCTACTCAGTGACCCGAACACCTGCCAATCTTTTGACGTTAAACACCTGATCAGAGACCACATGATTGCGCAATGGCAAGCGCGATGGACAGCAACCACCATCGTAGGCCAATGGACTAAACGGCTGATACCCGATGTGCGCCCATGGTTGCGTTGCAAACATAGGAACCTGGATTATTTCCTCACGCAGATTCTGACAGGCCATGGGCGATTTAAGAATTACGCCTTTCGCATGGGAAAAAGTGATTCTACCACCTGCAACTACTGTACCTCTGAGGATTCTGCGGAACACACCTTCTTTATCTGCCCGCGATGGGATGGCCTGCGCCGAGAGGCGTATAGTAAACTAAACGCAACGCTCACACCTGAGAACCTAGGGATCACCATGCTGCAGAGCAAACACTCTTGGGACATAGTCCAACAACTGGCCAGGGCTATCATGTCAACTAAGGAGCGAGCTGAAAGGATGCTGCCCTAAGTACTTCTACTTCCCCTTCGCAGATTGATCTCCACCATATTGTCCAACTAAGACGGTGACCTGACTTATAGCTGCCATACTGATGAGATGCAAGCATTGCAGTTCCAGTATGGTGTGCTGTGACAGTAAGGGTTTTTTAGTTGGTAGAAATCCAACTCACCACGCATAGTGGTGTCCAAGAGGATTTTTCCCTTACTATAAAAAAACTACTACTACTACTACTACTACTACTACTACTACTACTACTACTACTACTACTACTACCACTACCACTACCACTACCACTACCGCCACTACTACCGCCACTACCACCGCCACTACCACCGCCACTACCACCGCCACTGCCACCGCCACTGCCACCGCCACTGCCACCGCCACTGCCACCGCCACTGCCGCCGCCACTGCCGCCGCCACTGCCGCCGCCACTGCCGCCGCCACTGCCGCCGCCACTGCCGCCGCCACTGCCGCCGCCACTGCCGCCGCCGCTACCACCGCCGCTACCGCCGCCGCTACCGCTACCGCAACCGCTACCGCTACCGCTGCCGCTGCCGCAAACGCTACCGCAACCGCTACCGCTACCGCTGCCGCTGCCGCTACCACTACCACTACCACTACCACTACCACCACCACCACCACCACCACCACCGCCACCGCTACCGCTACCACTACGACGACTACGACGACTACTACTACGACTACTAGTACGACTACTACTACGACTACTACTACGACTACTACTACGACTACTACTACGACTACTACGACTACTACGACGACTACGACGACTACGACGACTACGACGACTACGACGACTACGACGACTACGACGACTACGACGACTACTACTGCGACTGCTACTGCGACTGCTACTGCTACTGCTACTGCTACTGCTACTAGTACTACTCTGTTTGCAGCTCACTCTCTTGTTTCCCATCTGGCATGTCACAATCTCTTATATATACCACCATTGATAATTTCTAAACTTTTCTAAAACAAACCAGAAACCAAATAATCTCTATCAATCAAGAAGTCACTAGAAATTTCCATTTACCTCACTTATCTGTGTCGGTAAGTCTTTTATCTCCGCTATCTTTATTTGCCGGCTCTTTGTGTACACAAGCCACGCTATCATAGATAATGGGTTTGCGACTTTATCTTTTCCTACTTCTTTACCTGTAGTGATTGTAACGTTGACGAGATTGTTTGAGCTAATGATGTGAATGAGTATTCATGACATTCCAATCCTCATCAATTAATAAGAAACTTTTCATCATTTACTTACTTATACAAATAAAAATATTTAGTAAATATTCTCCACTTAACTTAAGAACCTGATGACAATACTCAGCTATGTATTATACTGTATATTATGTATTAATTATTAAAGCAATTAAATGGTCCCATAGATTTAATAGTTTGGGAAAAAATGTTTATTTTAAACAATTAAATTCGCATAAGGAATTTCGACATACCGGCAATTGATTCTGTTTTTAAGTTTGTTTCCTCTTCAGATGTTGGTAATATGTAAGTACGTAAATACATAGTATCCACAGATGGTATCCTTGACAACGAATTGTGTTGACTGAAGATGTGGGCAAGTGTCCATGAAATTAATTTCACCAAAACATAATTGAAGTATTGCCATTGGTTTCTTAAGTTAAGTGAAGAATATGTACTAAATATTTTTATTTGTTAGTGTTTGTTACTCCACTGTAAATAGCTTCATTTTCTGTGTAATTTACTTACTTACTTTTAGATAAGTGAAGTTTTATGTTACAAATTATTATATTTCTAAATTATTGTAAATTGAGTTTAAAGAATGACAAAATTTATGAAAAGTAGAATCATAACTGAAAAATTTAGTGCCTAACTGGAATTTGAACCACAGATCTTCCACTTTATGCACGGCTGCTATACTGTTGAGCTACCATGACAATATACTGGTAAGACATTAAACTATATTAAAATCTGTTGTTTAAACTGACACTCAAGCTAATATCAGAAATCTAAGAAAACTCAATATCAAGTAATCCTAATAGTATTACAGTTCATTCTTCATTACCTGGAAATAATAAATTTAGCAACAAATGACAAATTAAGAGATGATAAAAGTTCATATTTTGAGATATGTTTGCTTTATGATGTCAGAGATATTAACATATGCAAAGCTACCTTTAATGATTTTAGTTAATTGATGGAAATTGCTAATTTCTCCACATTAGCCGTATATAGGCTAAGGTCTTTGATAGAGTCAACATGAAAAATTCAATGCCATGCCCAGGATTTGAACCACAGATCTAATGATTTTAGTTAATTGATGGAAATTAGTAATTTCTCCACACTAGCCGTATATAGGCTAAGGTTTTTGATAGAGTCAACATGAAAAATTCAATGCCATGGTCGGGATTTGAACCACGGATCTCCTGGTTTCCATCCAGTTGCTCTAACCCATTGAGCTACCATGGCCAATTTGCCCTCATGACATTAAACTCTCCAAAAACAAAAAATTGACATGTTCTATGAAAATCAGACAGGGTTTTTTTTTTTTTTTTTTTTTTTTTTTTTTTTTTTTTTGTGAAAAGAAATGACATTAGTTAGCAGGCAATATAAAAAAGATAGATACTGCTTCTGTTAAAAATACCAAATCCAGCAATGAAATTAAAAAGAGAAATATTACATCATCACAAGCATTTCAGAAACATCTAAACTTAACACAGTAATTAAAACTGAATTTAAATTCCTTGTCAAAAAGGGACAAGTGTAAGAATATGTGTCAAACATTAATTTTTTTTTTTTTTTTTTTTTGTGATTTTATGTCCTCCAATGTTAAGTCATATCGGACAGTGAATGAAATGGGTGAAATGATGCTTAAATGTGTCCAGGGTCCCTAGAGCTTAGAGCTACTCGACATTCGTCTGCAAGGGTAAGGGAAAACCCCAGAGAAAACCTTATCCAGGTAACTTACCCTGACCGAGATTCGAACTCGGGACCTCTTGAACGTGAGGCAGATGCACTGCCATCTATGCTACCGAGGCAGGCATGTGCAATATTGTAGTTTTTGGCAGTTAATGTTTTCTTTTTGAGAGAGAGAGAGTTTAATGTCATGACGGCAAATTGGCCATGGTAGCTCAATGGGTTAGAGCGACTGGATGGAAAATAGGAGATCCGTGGTTCATATCCCCGCCATGGCATTGAATTTTTCATGTTGACTCTATCTACCAAATACCTTTAATGAATTAAATATGTTATCTTTATTATAACTTAAATATGCATAATTTAAAATGTGCATATGTATTATTTCAAAAGAAATGAGGCATGAAGTTATGAACTGAATGTGTAAGTTTATGGTGTCATAGAGTTATTGGAAGTGTTTCATAAAGAGATGATTTATCAAAGGAAACATGTCCAAGGTCGTAATGTAGAAGTTGTTAAAGTACAAATACTATATGTAATTGAGCTTGTTTCAAAATGTTATGGATTTTATATTAAGGTTTTATTATTATACATTTTTGTATGATAACATTGTTCAGCAAGCTTTATTGATGAGTTTTGTGTATCATTCAGTAAATAAAAACTACTACTAGCATTATCTAATTAATCTTGTTATCCTACAATAAAAAGTGTTTTAAACTTCTGCAAACCAGACTTTTGGTTCTAGCAACCAACGAACTCACAATATTGTGTAGTTTATTAATTTACAGCAGTAAGGTGTTAGTAACCACAGTCTGTGTGAAAGTACATTATTGCATTTTCCCTGTTATGTTTTCCTCCCAGCTTTCTGTAATACCAACTGAAAGTCAAGTGATCTATTTACTGGTGATCCAATGGTTCTGCAATTACTTCTGATTTAAATGCTCTCTGTTTTGTTTCAGCTTTAATCTTTTCTGGTAACACTGGGGAACAAACAAAAAAAAATATTTTCATGTACCCGAAACAAAATAGGCAAATTCTTATGTAAACTGATCTGCTGATTCCAAAAATGCCCCTCAAAATGCTGTATCATGTAACGTTTTTAAGGTATTCATAATTTTTTATGAAAACTTACAGAAATGCGATGTGATAACTCATAGTTGATTAATTGAAAATAATAGGTATTTTTTTGCCAAATAAAATTGAAAATAATAATTATTAATTATTATTAAAATAAATAAACACAAGATAATGATGAAAACCACATACCTTAATTATCTCAGAAGTGTTTCACTGTTGATTTTTTTTTTTTTTTTTTTTTTTTTTTGTATTGACATGTACTCTCCCGTTTGAGGAACCAACAGTAGTCTCCCAACATGGCTGAATCCCAGCAACCCTGGTAACATCTTTCCATCTCAGAAATGTCCTGGTGAAAACGCTCACCTTGCTCGTCACTTACAGCTCCTAGGTTTGAAGAGAAACTATCAAGGTAAGAGTGCAAAAAGTGGATTTTAAGTGACATACGGCAACCTATATCTTTGTAGCTCCTTAATAGTTCTGAGACTAAAGTTTCATAATTTTCTTCTTTGTTATTGCCCAGGAAGCCTTCCACCACCGATTTAAATGATTTCCATGCTGCCAGTTCAACAAGTTTAAGCTTTGATTCAAAAGCACTGTCTTTAAGAAGTAGTCTTATTTGAGGACCGACAAATATACCTTCCTTCAATTTAGATTCACTTATTTTGGGAAAGATACTTCTTAAATACTCAAATGCACTTCCACTTTTGTCCAAACCTTTAACAAAATTTCTTCATTAACCCGAGCTTTATGTGAAGTGGGGGCAGAACTTCCTTTGGGTCTACTGGAGGCACATACTTAACATTGCTTGCTCCAGGGGTATAGTCTTCCCTTTTCCCCCAATCTTTCACTATAAAATGCTTGTCAGTTGTCCTACTGTCCCATAAGCACAAAAAATAGCAATATTTTGTGGAACCTCCCTGCAGTCCCATTAGCAATGCAACTACCTTGAGGTCACTACAAATTTCCCAGCCATGGTATTGATAACTAATAGCATCTAAAATTATGGACATGGAATCGTATGTCTCCTTCATTTCTATGGCATGAAATAAAGGTATTGAAGGTAGTAAATTGCCATTATGAAGCAACACTGCCTTTAAGCTGTATTTAGAAGAGTCAATAAAGAGGCGCCAATCTTCGACACAATGCTCTATACCCAATTCCTTCATTAAACCATTAACATTAACACAGAAACACATGTTGTCTTTCGTTGTGAAATACTGTGAATACTCAAAGTATAAACTTGAAAGAAGCGTAGGGACAGTGAAGCACAAATTAGTACAAAAGTGAATCGAGAAGATACTGACACATTGCTTCACTCACACTGTTTATTCACAGGGCATGTTTCAAGAGCTCTTGCTCCTATCATCATTTGTTAATTCCTATTTCCTATTCCTATTTCCTATCAGAAATTTGTTAAAAGGCCCTCCCAAAAATTCAATCACTACCAAAGAAAAGCCAGGAATCTATGAGATCAAATGTGAAACTTGCCCTAAAATTTATATAGGAAAAACAAAAAGAAATATTAACATCAGAACTAAAGAACATATAAGAAACATTAAAAATGGTGAAACAGAAAAATCAGCAGTGGCTTTTCATTTTTTGAATACTAGACATGACATCAACTTGGAAACATCTCTAATAAAATATGTTAAACACCCCATAGACCTTTCCGTATGGGAAAAAATCTTCATCAACAAAAATCGTCATAGAGTCATGAATTTTGAAACTCCACCACCGGACATCTTTGACAAGTACATCATGCCATCTATTGACAAAACAGAGAAAGAGGAAACCACTACAACTTGCACTAATCGAGTATCAGCTGATGATAGGAGCAAGAGCTCTTGAAACATGTCCTGTGAATAAACAGTGTGAGTGAAGCAATGTGTCAATATCTTCTCGATTCACTTTTGTACTGTGAATACTGTTTATGTCGAGATCGGTAAAATGTTATTTTAGTCTCTTTTGCCAGGAAATTCCACTCCTGTAGCCTGGAACCCAGTAATTCTGACTCCTTTTTACCCAGTTTCAAATCACAAATAAGATCGCTTAGTTCTTCTTGAGAAACAAAATATCTTTCTTCACTTTGTTCACATTGATATGTAGGGTCTTGGGATGTTGATGGTTCACTGTCATCTACATCATGATTTGAACTTGATCCATCATATTCTTCAACCCATGCTTTCGGAGGATCAGGCACCAGAAGATCTTCACTACGAGGAACTAGTCTTATTGCTGATGGAACACTTGGTATTTGACATTCGACTTATTTTCTCTAGACACACCTGTAATATTTGTATTACAAAAATAGCAGTCATTTAAATGGTTAGATTGTTCTCTCCATACCATAGGCACAGCAAACAGATAGATTTGTGTTTACCATGTAGCCAATGATTAAGACCAGTTTTGCACGATATGCAGCAAACATGAGTAGAAAAATTCTTATCTTGATCACCAAGGGCACAACCAAAGTATAATGAATATGCTGTTTTAGTAATACTTGATATTTTTTTTCGTTGTGATTTAGGGGTGACCTGTCCACACACATAACAAAAGTTATTTGGATCATTAGTATATTTCCTACGCCTGCTCCTATTCATATCTGTAACCTTTCATTAAAACCGCGAATAAACTACATTACACTTTCACAGCTGAATATGAACTGAAAGAAAAATCCAACACAGATGAAAACCAGACCACCCAGAGGAGCACTCAAGCTAACACAACTGTTTATTCACTCAGGAGGAGAGGAGCGTGATAAAGGGGGGGTTATCTGTGAACCTAAGGGCTCAAGATAGGAATCTTTTAACATTAGAGAAAACAAAATAAGATGTATTTAGGTCTTCATGATAAGTTATGAAATCCTGCATCAGTAGTTTATGTCAACTTAATTTATTTTGAGTTGGGCACACCCATGTAAATACGATTTTTACAGTAGACTCTAAAATTAATCTTACTGATAAATCTTACGTGATGGAACATTTTTTCTAGTTATTTCAAATAGTATTCATATTCTTTACAGATATAAAAATATTATTTAATAATAAAATGGTTATTATTTTAAATTAAGTCAATATGAGTTGGTATCATACCTCATTTATGTAATTTTGTATAAAAGAATAAGGATAAGCATATCTCAAAAACGTTACGTGATATAGCATTTTCAGAGTTATTTTTGGAATCAGTGAATCATTTTGCATAAGAATTAGCCTATTTTGTTTTGGGTACAAAAAACGTGTTCCCTAGTGTAATTTATATAAACATGTGACTACCATGTTGCTAAATCTGTTCTGATATATTTTTATGTTATGTATTGTTCTTTGTGTTGTTTTATAATAGTATAATTAGCTATGTAGAGTTCACTTTCAGAACTTCAGCCATTTCTGAAAGGTACTATGGATTTATACATAAGTGTAATGCCATTCCAGCTTGGATTGGCCTCCATTGTACAGAAAATAATTACGTTATAACATTACTTTATTTTTAAACAGTCACATACTACCACTCTCTGCAAATACTCACTTTCTGTAGGAAGCCAACAAGTAAAACCAATGTTTAATATCTAAGAGTTGCATAACACAACATTATAGTTCACTATGTGCTTCAAATGGGAAGAGTTCTGGCTTGTAGCAAATCAGATGCATTAAAGCCTTCAGCATTGCCACCTCGTTACCTCCACTCTTTTATATTTCCCTCTCTCTCTCTCTCTCTCTCGCACATTGCGAGTGTTCTTAGCGCTAGACATAAGGGAACACAAATGAATTTTCCAAAGTTTTATAATAATGCAGTTGTTGAAATCACAAATGCAACATGGATACTTGTATATTACTATATAGTTGAAAAATAATTATAGATTATGAATTACCTATTTTTTTTAATCCAACGAAACTGCCAGCAGCGCATCCATATAGCTATGAATGTCACTTCCGTTAAGAGACATATCGTCATTGTCACTGTCTTCATCGTCTGAGTGTTGCAGATGATAGGCTCCAAAATCTTGTTACGTGCTATTTCATTACGAAAGTAATGTTCTTGTACAATTCCTTTCTTGGAAGTGTTGAAAACAGTGTTGTTATAATAAATTAAATTTAAAGGGAGTCGATTAATGACACTACACAACACTTTTAAATTTTTCCGGAACATGTTTCAGAGACTTTGCCTCCATCCTCAACCGGCCATCGACTAGTTCTCATTGGTATAGTTGATGATATGTTGTCATAGGTCTCCTCTGGTGGCGATTCAAGGAACTTGCTGAACAAATCTTTCTGGGGTATGTCGAAATTGAATACTTTGTTCCTATTTTTTGAAATGAAGATTTGCTCACATGTGGATAGTTCTTGTTTTCCTGATGTAAGTTTTGGTTCTGGATTTGTGTTGTGGGCTTTTTTTTTTTTTTTTTTTCAAAATGTGTGGCAACTGCTGATTTTTCTAATTGTTTATATTTTATGTTCCTAAAGTGTTCCTTTGCTCTTGTTTCTAAATTTCTTTTGGGTTTTCCAATATAAATTTGACTTACAGTCACTGCATTCAATTTGATATATACCAGATTTTTTGTTAGATGGAATGGCATCTTTGATGTTTGAGCAAATTAGGTTTTCTAAGGAGAAATGGTTGACTGGTGCTAGTTTAATGTTTTTTGTTATTTTTTTAAGACTTTTTTGAATTTATCAAAGACCCATGGATGGTAAGTGAATTTTTTTAAAATCATATTAGTTCCTGTAGCTGAGAGGGTTGTGGTTTCCTTTATTAGCTTCTTCTTTTTTGCTAAGTTCACTTTTTTGTCTACTCAGATATTCCTGGTAAACCACTGAGGGCTCTTATATCCGAGATACATCGTTTGTGGCAACTTACTATCGTAAGTACTTGAATCCCAGGCTTCACCATACCTTAGCCTATGTGCGGCTAGTGTGAAGAAATGATTCATTTCCACTAATTAACTTAAATAATAAGAGTTTAATGGTGAAGCCTAGGATTCAAGTACTTATGATAGTAAGTCACCACAAATGGTGTATCTCGGATATGAGAGCCCCTAGTGGTCTAGTGGGGAAATATACGAGTCAAATGGAGAATTTAGTGTCAGGACGGCATGTTGGCCATGGTAGCTCAATGGGTTAGAGCGACTGGACGGAAATCAGGAGATCCATGGTTCAAATCCCCGCCATGGCATTGCATTTTTCATGTTGACTCTATCCATACAAAACCTTAGGCTATGTGCGGCTACTGTGAAGAAATGATTCTTAACCAATTAACTTAAATCATTATTATAGTATTCATCTTTTTTGTGGGAAAGAAGGAAATACAATTTGAAAATACTAATTTGGTAAACAAAAGTAATTAGACAATAATTTTGCTTTACTCTCTATGTTTAAATTTGATTTTTGTGTAAAAAGTGAATGAAAGTTGATTTACGTGCACTCATATAAACTTAACTGAACTAATAATCGTTTCTTTCTTACCTCTAGGTAGCAGTACTCAGTTTCCTCAGACAAAGATCCTATGCAGCATCTGTCATCGAGGTTTTGTTAACAGACCGAATCTTAAGATTCATCTCAGAGACATTCACAGTTTAGACAGCGGCCCCTTCTTCTGCTCTACATGTAAAACCTTCTACAAAAACAGAGGCAGTTTACGGAAACATCTTTACTATTGCCGTCAGAAAAATCAAGTAAATTAAAGGAACATGTGGATGCTAATAAAACTGTGAGCTTTTTGCCACTCATAAAATTTATCTGGAAGTCTGAAATGTTTGCAGAACATCTATGTTTTAAGAAATATGAATACTTTTAAAATGTTGGTGTTTGACCATTTAACTGACAAATAGGTTTACGGCAGAAGTTGTCAAATTCTTTATGAAAAATCAGTTCTACTCAGTTAGTGAATATTTTGAATATAATTCAGGTAAAGTGTAAATCTATCAGTTGCAAGCAATTCACTAAATTAATTTATTCTCGTTTCATACAATTTAGAATTCAAGATTAATTAACGAAGGATCTTGAAAATTCGTTATAAGTGCCATACTAGTGTCTGTCTGAATAAATAAGTTGCGATATATGATTGTATACCTAGTCTAGTCATAAATACTGTTACAACTTAAAAACTGAAAAACACAAATACCATGCAAAATATTTTAATTGGCTTTTAGAGTCTGTGAGGTTTAACTTGGCGTATTCTCTACTGTCCTTGTCTAAGACAGAATGCTGTCCTTGTCTAGCACACGTGGGCGGAACAGCAACCCTGCTTTGTCGTGATTCGTGGAATTAAGACGCTCCCAACCCCCATTCTGTTGTGTGTTGTTTGAAGGGTGTCAGTGACGTATGAGCTATAGAACTGTGAATTTATTGTTTTGTGGATTTACACGTTACACAAAATGTTTTCAATGGTGCAACATATGGATATAATGTTGAATTATTTTCTTGTAGTTTTGGTTGTGTTTGTGTTGTTTCAAGTTGGATCTCGACGGAAAGTTCTATAATCAGATTCTAGGGAAATTGTAGTCAAAGTTCACAGTTTCTTCAGTGATGAATGTGAAGCTTTAAAATGTGGAAAGCCGACTATTTCAGTGACGAGTATCGTTGAGAGAGCTGCTGCTGCTACAGGTATTTCTTCTCGTTCTGTCCAACGAATTTTAAAATAACAGAAAAATGCAGAAGCTAGCAGCGGTAGACTGCAAACACCAGGAAAAAGCGCCCTATAGAAGACCGCGAAAAACAGAAATTGATTCATTTACAGCTGCTACTATTAAGCGAACAATCTATTCGCTGTATCGTACGGACTTTCTGCCTAGTTTGCTGGACATATATGAGACTTTAAGAGCTAAAGACTTACTTAAAGGAAGCGTGTGGTCCTTAAGAAAAATTCTTAAAAAGCTTAATTTCAGTTACAGTAAAAATTCGCAAGGAAGACGCTTTTTAATGGAATGAATGGATATTGTTTCTAAAAGATTTAAATTTTTAAAACGAATGAAAGAACTCAGATCTACAGGTAGGCCTATAGTGTACCTTGATGAAACGTGGGTAAATATAAACCATACGAGAAATAAGGTATGGAAGTGCATCGCCGATGAAAATGAAAGTGATTTCCCTCTTAAAACACCAATCGGCAAAGGACAGCGATTTATAGTTGTACATGCTGGATGTTCTACAGGATTTATTCCTAATGCCTTGCTAACTTTTAAGTCAAACATTTTTAAGGATTGGTTTGTTAATAAATTACTACCTAACATCCCGTCTAATAGTGTCATCATTATGGACAATGCCCCTTATCATTCCATAGAAATTAATGAAGCCTGCACGTCTTCTTCTCTCAAATCCCATATGCAGGAATGGCTTCATAATAGGAATATTGAGTTTGATCCACGAGCAACAAAACCAGTGCTATACGAATTAATTAAACTGAAAAAAGATAATTTCAAAGTGTATGAAATAGATAGTCTCGCAGAGGTACACGGCCATACCGTAGTAAGATTGCCACCTTATCATTGCAATTTTAATGCTATAGAACTTATATAGGCGCAAGTGAAGAATGATGTTGCCAAACATAATGTTTCATTTAAAAGTGTCGATGTAAGAGCCTTTTTTCATAGTGCGATTACAAAAGTTACCCCAGAAAACTGGAAAAGGGCGTGTGAGCATGTACAAAACACTGAAACTGGGAGAAAGACGGTCTGATAGATGAAATTACAGACAGGTTAGTTATAAATTTAGAAGACTCAGACTCGGAAGAAGAAAGCGAAGATTCGTTTGAAATTTCTGACTGTGAATCGGGGGATGAGCAACAATCGGACTAAGAGGAGAAGGGGCGCTCCGCCACTGATGCATGCTTGGCTTGGGTGTCTGCTTTGCCTGTCATAGAGTGGGACGGTAAGTATTCCTTTCTCTTTCTAAAAGGCACACGACTAGTTAAACCTCACAGACTGTAGTATGTTGTACCTATAGGCATTCATTACACACAGCACCAGTCACTTTTCGAAATGGCCATCTTCTGCATGGATACAGGCTCTGAGTCTTTGTGGCCACTTATCTATGGTAGAATGGACGACATCCAGGGGGAAATCTGCCACTGCTGACAACAAGGAACACTTTAAATTTCCAATGGTAGGTGTCTCCTCTTGTAGGAGACACCCTCAAGTAGTGACCACAGTCAGTAGTCCAATAGATTCAGGTCCCTACTGCTACGGGGCCAATCTTCAGGTGAAATGAAGTCAGGGACTTCATCACTAAATCAACAGATGGCAGCAGCAACCCCAGAATTACCCACACCGCTGGATCAAGCTTCAGTCGCATAAGAGCCGTAGATGCAAACGATGATTTGCGAAACATGTCCTCAAAATAGGTACGAAAGTGAAGCAGATGTGTAAAAAATACGACTCATCTAAAATTTAATAATTTTTCGCTTCACTGTGGTGTTCCAATACAGTTAAATCTCAAAATATCTTAAATTTATAGTATTGTGACTTTTTGGGTTTGTAGAATTAAAAGTCCAATTTGCAGAAATTCAAATCGTTCTTTATTTGCGTAGAAATACACTCACATACACAATCACAATCTACCAAGGTCGATGACCACAACAACAGTGTTCTGATTACACCTGTTTACATCATCAGCTCTCGTTACAACATCACTCTTGGCGATTCGTCGCTTCCTTAAATACCTCCACTGATAATTCCAGACTGTTCCGGAACAATCAAGCAACCGAATGCTCTCCATCAATCAAGATGTTACCAGAATGTTCTAACTTTATCTGTTTTAGTATGCCTTTTATCTCAGTGATACACTATCTGTCTGTTATCTTTATCTGCAGGCTCTTTGTGTACACAAGCTGCGCTTATATCTCTGCACTGAACCTTTTGTGTGCGTCGACATGACAGTATTTTAATCAAAACCATTAAGAATCATTTTTGAGAAAATCAAAATTTTGAATGTTTTTCTTTGAAAAGGATTAGG